>CM053595.1:291192998-291203447 GCA_028646575.1 Pseudocheirus occidentalis
CAGGAGCAAGACGGGGAGAAAATGTGTAATTCAAAAAATGTAATGAAAATGAATAATGTAAACAAGAAAACAAATAAAAACTAAATTTAAAAAAAATTACAAGGCATGGAGGGGGGTGTTATGTAGTGAATAGAGTGCCAGCCCTGGAGTCAGGAGGACCCGAGTTCAAATCCAGCCCCAGACACGTAACACTTACTAGCCGTGTGACCTTGGACAAGTCACTTAACCCCAACTGCCCTACCTTCCCCCTCCAAAAAGCAAATAAAAATAAAAAAAGATTTCAATTACAGAAAAGTGTGTTGTGAGGAGGGAATGTACTCAGGAAAGCAACTATAAATCTTTGTATTACTATACATAACCATTTTTCCACAAGTTACTCTGAGAAAAGTTACTATGAATAATTATGGCATGAGCATAGTCTATAATAAAACATCTGCTTTCATGCTATCGAGTTGGGACCAATCTATGAATATTTTGTGTATACCCTCTCATGAACACACACAAAACCCTACACAGAAGCACACATATATGTACTTGAACACACATGCCTGGAACAGGAGAAAGGGTTTGGAGTCAGAGGCCCTACAAGGAGATCTTGCCTCTGTTACTTCTGTGTGACTTTGTGCAATTCACTTGCCCTTGGTTCCCTCATCTGTAAGATGAGAGGGGTGGCCTCAATGACCTCTGTAGACCTGACATTCACCAGTGTGAGGAGGCACAAGGACATCAGGAAGTAACCACACAGAATATACAAAGACATGGCTGTGCACCTAAGTGTATCAACATACACACACAGAAACATGGATATGTGGGGACGAAGCAGAACCAGAGAGCAGAGAGAACACCCTGGAACACCCGACAGGGCGGATCACCATGAAAATAGAGGTAACCCAGCTGAAAGCAGGATTGCGTGCCCAGTCTGAGATGGAAATAAGACAAACTCATCCAGGTTAGTTTAATAAGCGGGCGTTAGGGATGAAATAATGGCACAAAATTATTTGAAACGTATGGGTAAAATGGGTACAGTCTTTTGACAGGTATCTGTCAAAAGCATCCCAAAGAAACTATGAGAAACTGCACAGGAAGTCAATGGGTAAGGAAGCCCAAATGGAACTTCATAACAAGGAGGAAAGCATAAAGATGTCTTCTATGAGACATCAGTAAGGGGAACCCATAAAGAAAAGGACTGGAGGGTTGTAGCCCTGGTCAAGCTACTTAACCTCGCTGGGACTCAGTTTGCCCATTTGTAAAACTAGAAGACCTCTCAGGGTCCCCTCCAAAGTCCTAAGTAATTCTATGATCCTAACCCCAAGGTACAGACAGTCTCCACTGTACCCAGTATGGCAGAAATTCAAACTAACAGGTACCAAAAAATCTTAATCCCAAAAGAACTTAACAGTGAAGCAGAAGAAGAAAGGCAGCAAGGTGTCATGAAGAAAGGGCTTGCATCAAAGTCCTGCCTTTGAAACTCTGTGTGTGTGTGTGTGTGTGTGTGTGTGTGAAAGAGAGAGAGAGACAGAGAAACAGAGAGACAGAGAGACAGAGACAGAGAGACAAAGAGACAAAGAAAGAGACAGAGAGAGAGAGCCTGGGGCAAGGCACTTCACCTTACAGGGAATGAGTGGTTTCTGAGATCTCCAAGACAGTAAGTCAAGAAGGGTGGCTTGTCTGCATTAGTTAAGGCATTTCCTTACAGGAAGTCTCCTACGCAGTTCTGGACCAGATCAAGAAGTGGCAGCCATTCTGGGCCAGGTCAACATGCAGTACTGCAGTGATCACAAGCAGCCTACAGGGACAAGCAGAATGCATCCTAGAAACAATGGCTCTGGATCTGAAATCTGCTGACTACAGGCCCTGGGCAAGTCATTTTTATTTCTTAGCCCTTGTTTTCTTCATCAGAATTATGAAAGTGAACTATTTAATTCACCAAGCATTTATTAAAGTGACCACTGCATGCCAGGTATGGGGCTGGGGGGAAACAACTGGAACACAGAAAAGTAAGTACAGAATATTAGTAGTCCCAAAAGTTTTAGTATGGTTTTAAGTTTTAATAGCTTGGATCAGTCTACATAGCAACTAATGGCAGGGAGTTGAGGAAGAGAGAGCATTAAATGACCTCTCAGATAACCTGCCTAGTCAGTCAGTCAGTCAACAAACATTTGTTAAGTATTTAAGTGCATAAAAGAGAAACAGAAAGCAGCTCATTCTCTAATGGGGAGACAACAGGCAAACAGCTCTATGTACACACAAGACAGACAAGCTCTAAGTGCTACCAATGGTCCTAGAAGATGATTAACTATCTTCCAGGGGCTGTTACAGCTACAGTTGGAACAGGGGAACTTTAGCCACTAAGGAAGGTAAAAAAGGGACGGCAAGTTGTGAGCACGTGAGAGAAAACAATTCAAAGGGCAGAAATTCAGCCTAAATAACTTTTCAGGCAGAGTGGGTAGTGGAAAGCCCAGCAGATTGCAGGAAAGAAGGCTGTGAGCTTAGGTCTATCCAAAAGGAAGTGGCAAACAGCTGGAAGCATGCCCTGTGCTCTGAGCTCAGTTTCCCCCTCTGATGGACGCTGGAATTGGACCAGATAACCTCCAAGGTCCTTCCTTCCCAGCTCTAAATCTATGCTCCCATCATGTAGGGGGCAGCGATCTGGTTCCATGGAAAGAACGAGAATCCCAGGAGTCCAGGGACCTCCACTCCCTGGCTGGGTGACTTTGGGAAAGTTTCTTAACTTCTCAGCCTCAGTTTCCCCACCTGATGTATATCTGAATTAGGCTCTAAGATCCTTCCCAGTTCTAAACCTACGCTCAGTTTCTTCATCTTTAAAATGGGCTGAACGGGTTTAATCTAATTATTCGGGTACTAAGGTCCTTTCCGGCTGCGGATCTATGATCCTGTTGACCGTAAAGGAAGGGGGGGAGGTTTACAGGCATTAATTAAGCTCCTGCTGTGTGCCTGGCACTGGACGGGCAGCCAGAGGGTGGATGACAGCTTGTTTTCTTTGGCTGTTACTGGGCAGTGGGGGCGGCGCAAGAACAAAAGGAAATGTGAGGGTGGGACACGCCCCTCCACGGCCACAGCCTGCCAGGAGAAAGGGAAACACACAAAGGAGCACGTGGTTGGCCAGCGGAGCCTCTGGCCCCGCCCTCACGACCGGCCCCGTGACCCCGCCCCCCAGCGCGGCCCCGCCCTCACCCCATGCTGTTCCCTTGTAAGGCTGCGAGCGCGCGAGGCACCGCCTCACGCTCTGGCAGGTGCCACAAGTTTTTCCGCGCCTGCGCGCGGCGCCGCCTCCTGCCGCGGTTCCCTGAGTAGCGGTGTAGCCGACGCCCGCGGCTCCTCCGTCCCCGGACTCACGCCAAGGACAAGGGAAGGCGGGAGGCTTACCTTCTGGATCCGCTTCAGCGCCATCCTACGACCCGCTGCGAGACCACAACTCAGCCCCGGGGCCGGGGGGCGGCCACGGGAGGCAGCGCAGCTAGGCTCGGCCGCCTCGCAGCTCTCTGCAAGGGGAGGAGCTGGGCTGGTCGCGCGTGCGCAGCTCGGGCCCTCCGCGGGGCACTGTGGGAGTTGTAGTTCTTTTACTCCGGTTCAGGGAGGAAGATCCTTTTCACGAAGTGATCTCTCTGGAGGAGGGAGACCCCGGGCTAGTGCTCTGGGCCCCTCCCTTGGTAGCTAGGGCTCTCTCTGCTAAAGACTGATCGTACACTTGGGCAGATCGCTTCCCAGAGCCTCAGTTTCCTCATCTGCTAAGTGAGGGGCTGGATTGGTTGAGATGACCTCTGGGAGCCCTTCCAGCTCCAAATCCTAGGGGAGGCTGAGTGGCTGACCAGTGTCCAGGACGGACCGCTGCCTGTTTGCTTCCCTTCTCTAAGTAGAGGAAGTCCATTCCAGTCAGCCCTTCAAAAGGCATTTATTAAGCACCTGCTGTGTGCCAGGGGTGCCAAGCTCTGGGAATGCAAAGAAGACAAAAACGCATTTCCAGCGCTCTAAGAGCTCGAAGTCTAATGAGAGAGACAAGAGGCAAATAACCATTTCTCTAAGAGAGGTAGAGAGGCAAATAACCATTTCTGTAAGATAGACGTAGGGAGCAAAGGAATTGGAGTCAAGAAGATCTGGGTTCAAATCCTCGGACACCTAACTAGCTGAGTGACCCTAGATAAAGTCACCTAACCTC
The DNA here is from genome assembly GCA_028646575.1 of Pseudocheirus occidentalis. NCBI lineage: Eukaryota > Metazoa > Chordata > Mammalia > Diprotodontia > Pseudocheiridae > Pseudocheirus > Pseudocheirus occidentalis. The sequence goes on from CM053595.1 coordinate 291,197,176, forward strand.
TGAATGCTTCAGGATCTTCTATAAAACGAGATGGTAATAGAACCTATCATCCATTGTTGTGAAGATAAAATGAGAGATTGTAAAGCACTGTAGACCTTTAAGTGATATTTAAATACTAGTTATTATTATTAAATTAAGGGTAGCAGTCTGAGGGGGAGAAGCACCCCAAAAGATATGTAGAAGGTGGGGTTTGAGCTGAGTGTTAATGGAAGGCAGGAGGGGGAGAGGACATTGAAAAGGATGCAGTTAGAGTGAAGGAGAAGGCCAGTGTGGATTGGACGGTGCCCCACCCCGGGGCAGTAAAATACAAGATGGAAAAAGTAGAAAGGACTTGGTTTGTGAAAGGCTTTAAATGCTGAACTGAAGAAAAGGGAGATGAGGACACTGGAGAGAATGGAAACGGAGGTGGAGGGGTAGCCTGGGATAGAAAAAGAGGGACAGGGGGTGAAAGTGGCCTGGGAGGGGCTAGAAGAGAGACCTGGATGCAGTCCCCTCTAGTGTTTCTGCTGCTTCTCCAGGGCCCAGGAAGGGCTATGGAATTCAGAGGGGCAGGTCTCCAGACAGGGTGTCCCTCTGCCCCAAATTACCCTTTCTTTCCTCACTTTTGAGTGGGTAGAGTAGGGGACTTCCCAGGAAGACCTAAACTAAATCTAGCTTCGGATACTTAACAGCTGACTGATCCCAGGTAAATCACTTAACCCGACTTGCCTCAGTTTCCTCATCTGTCAGATGAGGGGATTGAAATTACTAGGTTCTAAGGACTGTGCTAAGCACTGGGGATAGAAATGCAAGCAGAAAGGCAGACCCTGCCCTCAGGGAGCTTACATTCTAGTTCGGAAAGACATAAAAAAGAGGTGAAAAGGGAGGATCCCCAAGTTGGGAATTCCCCTTCATTTACCTACGTTTCAATCACATGAGTCTACTTGCTATTCCCAGAACTTGCCATTCTAGGTCTCATTTTTTTTGGAAGGAGTGTGGGGAATGAACTGTTCAGAGAAACAGATCTGGGAAGAGATTAAATGCGAATTAAAACTTTGAATTATCCCCTATATTCTTCACCCTCTCTAAAGCCTGGGACAGAGCCCGTGGCACACTGTGAAACTTGATAAAAACTTGCTGTTAGAATAAATGTCTGCGAGGGGCGGCTAGGTGGCGCAGTGAGTAGAGCACCGGCCCTGGAGTCAGGAGTACCTGAGTTCAAATCCGGCCTCAGACACTTAACACAAAAAAAAACTAGCCGTGTGACATTGGGCAAGTCACTTAACCCCAACTGCCCTCCAAAAAAGCAAAAAAAAAAAAAAAAAAAAAAAGAATAAATGTCTGCGGATCAAAGTAGAGGGTAGCCAAGACAGAAATACTAAAGGATTGGAACTAGGACAGGACTGATAGAAATAATGGTGTTCAAAGTGGACAGGTACTGAAGGCCCATTACTCCATAAGTTAAAAGTAGAGCAATCTCTCTGTGATCATGGGTGGCCCCACGCTGTTCTTACTTTATTATTCATTCACTAATACACTTTAAAAGGGAGAATCATTTGAAAAAGGTAATATCTGCTGAACTGTAACCACATTTTCAGGTGAGCCATCATACCCTTGCTGCCTGATCCTAAAAGATAGTAACCATGAGCCAAGACTTCTTGCCCAATCTTTACCTTATTAAATGTTGTTGTGACCCAGTTTGCCTCAGTTTCCTCATCTGTAAAATAAGCTGGAAGCAAATGGCAAACCACTCCAGCATCTCTGCTAAGAAAACCCCAAATGGGGTCATGAAGAGTCCAACACAACTGAAAAACACCTGACAGCAATAACTCAGCCCACCACATTTCTACACCAAGCTTTAAGTGTTAAGTACACAGGTCAAACCTCCTTGGCCCAGTAAAGATGATGAGAAGCCCATTCCCCCACCTCTCCTCCACTTCTGTGTATCCTTCTCCTATGCCCCAGTTATGTGAAATAGTTAATTTCTTCCTTCTTCCTCATTTTTTTCTTGTATTCCTCTTCCTCACCCTTTCCTTTTCCTCTTTAACCAAACCAAGGCGGCTAGGTGGCACAGTGATAGAGCACCAGCCCTGGAGTCAGAAGGACCTGAGTTCAAATCGACCTCAAATACTTGACACCTTACTAGCTGTGTGCAAGTCACACAGCTTGGGCAAGTCACTTAACCCCAATTGCCCTGCCTTTCCTTCCCCGCTCCAAACAAACAAACAAACAAAAAAACCCAGTGCTGATGGTTCTTAATTCCCTTGGTGACCACTGAAAATTTGATTCTAAAGGGACGCTTCTCACACAGTTTGAATATAAGGACTTCATCATCATTTTGCCCAGTCTAATTACTTCTCAGTTACCATTTACATTTCAGAGTTTCTCCTCAGCCATGTATTTTCAACAAGAATGCTTGGAAGTTTTCTATTCTGTTCAAGATCCATTTTCCCCCCTTAAGATTATGTAGGGGGAAAAAAAAAGATTTTGCAGAGTTTTGAAGGGCAGGTTATTCATGGTTGTAAGCCTTTATCCTTTACTTTTTAGAATATTACATTCCAAGATTTTTTCTCCTTTAACTGGTCATAAAATAGTTTTGTTTGATCCTGACTATGGTCCTTAGTAATTGAACTCCTTTCTGGCTGTAGTAATTTTTCTTTGAGTGGGAAACTTTTGGAATTTGGCTATGATAGTCCTTATTGTTTTTAGTTTAGAGTTTCTTTCAGGAGGTGATCCAGTGGATGCTTCCTACTTTTACTTTGCCAAGTAGTTTTAGTAAATCTAGGCGATTTTATTTAATTGTATCTTGAAATAAAGTATTCAAGTTTTTTTTTTACTTAAATTGACTCTTCTTGGTTTAAACTCCAGTTCATTGTTTCTAATAGTAGATACCATACATTTTCTTCTATTTTTAAAAAAAATGTTTGACTTTGAATATTTCTTGTCTTATGAAATCCTTAAGTTTCTAATTGTTCTATCTTCCTCCCCTCCAACCCCCCCTCCCCCAGGAGTTCATCTCCTGACGAGGTTTTTGTTTGCTTGTGTTTCTATTGGGTAAGATTTCTTTTGTTCTAAATTAGTTTCCTATTTTTTTTCCTGTGGAAAGTTAATTTCAGTTCTAATTTAATTTTTCATCTTTTGTTTCATTTCTTACAACTTTTCTTGCAGTCCTTGTGACCAAGACATTACTTTGTCTAAAGTTCTGCTTGTAGTTGTTGAGAAGTTCATCTTTTCATTTGGAATTACTTCTTAGGTTTCTCTTAACACATGGTATTCACTGTATTCAGTGTTTTCTTTTTTTTTTTTAGTCACTATTCCCTGGCATTGCTTCTTTTTTTTTTTTTTGTCTTTTTTTTTTTTGCAGAGGGGAAGGTGGGGCAATTGAGGTTAAGTGACTTGCCCAAGGTCACACAGCTAGTAAGGTGTCGAGTGTTTGAGGTTGGATTTGAACTCAGGTCCTTCTGACTCCAGGGCCAGTGCTCTATTCACTGTACCACCTAGCTGCCCCTTTATTTTTTTTTCAGGACTTATGATTCTATTCTATTTACCAGGGTTCAAGGTAGATTCTTTGATATATAGTCTCTCCCACCCTTCATTATGTCATCTTTTAATGCAGTTCTTGCCTCGGTTGAGGAGTTTGCTTCTTTTTATTATTTTTTTCTGCGTGTGTGTGTGTGTGTGTGTGTGTGTGTGTGTGTGTGAACCAATCCCCCCCTTCCCGATCCCTGGGGGAAAGGGCTGCCTCAGAGCAATGGGGTAACCTATGGTGGATTACTTAGCCGGTGGATTACTTAGCCAGTGGCTAGGACACTGAGTCAGAATTGCTGTTCATCTTTCTTTCTCAAAGAAAACCAATGACATCATGAAAGTGATTTCTGGACTTGCTGTGTGGACTGGATTTAAGTGAGGCATCAGTCTCACTCTCTCCTCCAGAGTATTCAAAGTCCAGGGGAGGCAGGTGGTGCAGTAAATAGAGCACTGTCCCTGGAGTCAGGAGGATCTGAGTTCAAATCCAGCCTTGACACTTAACACTTACTAGCCATGTGACCTTGGGCAAGTCATTTAACCCCAACTGCCCTGCCCTCCCCCCTCCAAAAAGCAGAGTATTCAAAGTCCAGTGGCAAGACAGGAGTCAAGACAATTGTCAATAACCCAGGATGCCATGGAATGACCTTGGCCTTTCCAAATTAAGATCTTTCCCAGGCCTCAGTTTGTCTGAGGCAATGCCCAGAGGAGCAATAGCTGTCTGGTGTAATAAGGAGAATGAGATGGTGATATAAAGACCCCTTCCTTCCCTCGACCCCCATCTATTGTGACTATGTGACCAAGAACTACTTGTATAAAGGCTTGGGGGCCGTCCCTGCCACAGTGACAACAGCCAGAAACAGAAAGCAAGGGCGGGCCTTGGAGGCTCAGGGCTAACATAAATTGCTGTGGCTTACTCTGGCGACAATGGGCTCTCAACCCAGACCTTTCACATTGTAATTTTTTTTTTACTAAACACACTTTAATCAATGCAGAAATGAGTAAATCTTTCCAGATCATGTGAAGTTGAAGAAGATTAAGATCTTTTGGAAATGGGGGCAAACCAAATGAACTCATTAATTTTGATGGGATTATATCCTATATCATGCCTAGATAAGGGCCTTGGAAAGGAACCTGGGTGGGCTGTGATCTGGGAATACACAGTGGTTTCCTCAGAACCTAGGACCTCCTCATGTAGACAGCGGCTTTTGTCGCCATCTGGTGGCTATTTGCCCCAAGGAGTGATTTATCTACCACTTTAGCACTTGTTAACCTGGGGTCCATGGACTCCCAAAGGGTTTATAGATAGATTTCAAAATGATATGGGAAACTGGATGGGAAAAATGATATCATCTTTGAATGAAGATATAGCTGAAAATCTGCATTTCCTTCCATCTTAATTCAATTCAAGATATATTAAATGCCTACTGTGTGCCAAGCACCAGGGTGAAACATTTGAAATACAGATAAGAAAAAGGAAAACTGTACCTGCCCTCAAGGACTTTGAATTTTAATGGAGGAAGGGAACAAAAAAGAGGAAACTGGAGAGGGGTAGGGGAGCTTCTGATAGGAAACGAGAGTTACCTAGAAAGGTCTGATCTGAGCATTCTATGAAGGAAGGCAGCAGGAGGAGTCTCTTGCTCCACCCGGTAGCCCTCCAATTAGAGGAGAGAGGTGCCTGAGAACTGAGAAGGTGCTGAGTATCCAAAAGCTGTGTCTAGCAGATGGTGATGAGTTTTCAGGTGATCTGCTTATCCAGGGTCACGCATGATGTACCGCTGGAATCAACACAGGAAGAGCTGGTTTTCAGCTCCAATTATCATTAAAAAAACATTATTCAGTGAAAGGATCCATAGGTTTCACTAGACTCCCAAAAGGGGTACATGACCCAGAATAGGTTAAGGATTCTTGCCTTAACATGGCTAATATGGAAATATGTTTTGCATTAGAATGTATAGCCAATTGCTTGCTGTCTCAGGGAGGGTGAAGGGGAAGGAGGGAGGGGAGAGAATTTAGAACTCAATTTTTTTTAGCTTTTTTTTGCCTTTTAGAGAGGGGGAAGGCACGGCAATTGGGGTTAAGTGACTTGCCCAAGGTCACACAGCTAGTAAGTGTTCAGTGTCTGAGGCTGTATTTGAACTTAGGTCCTCCTGACTCTAGGGCCAGTGCTCTATTTACCAGGCCACCTGGCCACCCCATAAACTCGATATTTTTAAAAAATGAAAAACTTAAATGTAAATTTAAAAAAATTTACTACTTGTAATTTGAAAAAATTTCCAAAAATTTTTTGTTTAAAATTTTTTTAAAGAATCCTTGCCTTAAAGTAAAAGGTCAGTGTGGACTTTGGGCACAGGGGGACTGAGAGTGTGGTCCAGCCTCTACCCCTGGAAGGAGAGGAGCTGTGTGGCTGCTTCAGAGCTCCTTGGTGGACAAAGTGACCATTCTGAGGGGTAATCGCTCTTGCTTTAACCTGCTTGGATATGCATCACTGTCTTGGGTGGAGGTCCTGGGATGTGTGACCAGGTGCCAAAGTCTGTGGAGGCTTTAGAGAGGGCACCCAACTAATAGCTCCAGCAGCTGCAAAAACGCCAATGATTTGGGACAAAGCTTTCCCCTCAGGAAGCAGAGTTCTACTGTGGCAAAGAGCTCAAAAATCAAGTAATTGAGTGGCAACATGAGCAAGCAAAGGAAGCAAAGCGAGCACAGCCATCCAACTTTAGATTCCTTTTTGGGGGACAGAAAGGATCAAAGCATGGGATGGGGGGAAG
>CM053595.1:291210591-291230594 GCA_028646575.1 Pseudocheirus occidentalis
AGAGAGAGAGAGACAGAGAGAGAGAGAGAGAGAGAGAGAGAGAGAGAGAGAGAGAGAGAGAGAGAGAAAAGCAAAGGGAGAGGTCAGAAGACAAAAGATCAGAGGTTGAGAAAAGAGTGGACCAAAGAGGGTAGAATCTTTTTCTATGATTTTTTACTGTGAAAGGGAAGAGAGATAAGATAGATGAGAAAGTCAAGGTGAAGTCTTTTAAATGATTTTTTTAGGCAGCAGGGAATGCTTTGGAGTTAGAAGACATGAATTCAAATCTCATCTCTGAGAATAACTCCCTGAATGACCGTGGGCCAGCTTTTTAATCTCCCTGGGCCTGAGTTTCCTTGTCCATAAAACACAGTGTGTATATTAAAAGGCTTGAAGACGCTTCAATCTAGCATCTTGATCTAGTATCCTGTGGCAAATTCAGTGCAGTGAAAAGATCAAAGCCCTGGGTTCAAATCCTGATGCTCCTTTTTACCCTATGTGATGATGGAGAAGGCTGTGAGCTTTAGTTTTTTCTCATCTGTAAAATGGTGGTAATAATGCCTGGAGTGCCCACCTCAGAGGACCACCATTAGATAATGCCTCCAGAATCACCCCCAACCCAACCTTCCCCAATTTCTCTATCACAGGTTCGCAGTCTTTCCTGATTGTTCTTAATCCTAATGCCTTCCCTCTATCGGTTATCTCTAATTTAACCCATCTACCCCAGCCTGTCTCACAGTCTCATTAGATGGTGAGCTCCCCCAGAGCAGGGACAGTCTTTTGTCTTTCTTCTTACTTCCAACACTTAGTATATCCCCTGGCACACATAAGTGGGCTTATTGACTTGACGAAACAGCTATCATCAGCTTCAATAGCTCGCCAAAGAGTCCATGAAACAAAAGTCAAGAACTAATGACTTCAGTTGGTCACAGGGAAGGCACCGAACCCCTCTGAGCCTCAATTTTCTCATCTTTAAAATAGGGATAATATTTCACATGCTTCCTACCTCACGAGATCTTTATAAGGCTCAAAGAATTGGTGGTGAATTGCTTTAAAGTTCTAGATTATTATATATTCTATTTAAAGTTCTAGATTATTATATATTCTATTTAAAGGTCTAGATTATTATATATTCTATTTAAAGGTCTAGATTATTATATATTCTATCCCTTATTCATGACTAAGAGACCCCTAAGCCCAAAGTGGTCTTAAGTAAAGTAGGGACTTACTAAAGATTTGCTGAATTGAATTATCATCTTTTCATGTGTCTCCACTGGCCTGCAAATTCTGTGAGGGCCACTGTCATGTTAGCAACCCCCTCCCCGCGGCCAATCTTGTACTCCAGGAACTCAATAAATATCAGCCATAGTGAAATGAGCCCTGTATTTACAGAGAATTATGAGGGCTGGGTTATTCTGGTCTTCAGATCTGTTACATTTTAGCTGCATGGACCTTGGCCAAGTCACTTAAGTTCTGCCTGCCTCAGTTTCTTCATCTGTAAAATGGGCATCATCAAAGCACCTACCCCTCTCAGGGTTGTTATGAAGGTCAAATGAGGTAATATATCTGAAGTGCTTTGCAAACGTTAGAGCAGTGGTTCTCAACCCGTGGGTTGCAACTCCTTTGGGGGTTGAATGACCGTTTCACAGGGGTCACATAAGACCATCAGAAAACACATGTTTCTGATGGTCTTAGGAACCAGGACATCACTCCTCTATCCATCTCCAGGTGGGTCTGCCTACATGCAGATAGGCCCACATATGAGTATTAAAGGGTCACGGCATTAGGAAGGTTGAGAACCACTGCCTTAGAGGGTTATATGAAAGCTAGCTATCTTTGCCTCTGTGAATTTCTTCATCTATATGGAATCCAGGGGCCTGGCATCCCAAGCCAAGGGGTTATGTGGAATGATGGGTTCAATCTAGGGGTTTCTAAAAAATTAATAATGATCATCATCCTTCTTTGGTTTGTCCCTTCCCAGATTTTCCTCTGGGATCCTCAGAATAGTTCATGCTCTCCAAGATCCCATGAAAGTACAAAAGGTAGCAATGCTTTTGGGTACTAAACAGCCTTTATTTCATTTCATAGACAAAATACAGAAAACAAAGAACTCATCATAACTTATAAACAAGTCAACAAAATTCTCAACTTCTCATACCCCAGCAAGTCCCACGTTCACCCCGGAGACCCATAAGGCCATTCTTGAAGCTTACAGTAGAGGCAGTTGGTGTCCTACTAGATACTGGAGTCAGGAAGTCCTGAGTTCAAATGCAGTCTTAAACACTTACCAGCTGTGTGGCCCTGGGCAAGTCACTTAACCTCTATCTGCCTCAGATGACTCCTCAACTGTGAAAGGGGGGTGGGTAATAATAGTAACTATCTCACAGGGTTGTTGAGGATCCAATGAGACAATGATAGCTGTTGCACATAGTAAGTGCTTAATAAATATTTGTTTCCTTCCCTTATGCTAAGGATTTGAACTCCCCTGGAAGGAAAATAAAGAAATTTGGGGTTTCTTGGGCAGCACCCCCTAGTATTCCATTAAATCCCTCCTTCCCCCCAGGGACCTATATAAGATTCCAGACTTATGGTGCTGCCCTGGGGACTTGGACTTGCCCATGAAAGGAAAATGAACTTGGAGATGCTAGAGAAGCCATCCTCTTCCCTGTCAGACCTACACTGATGTGCCAATAACTCATGGTTGTGTGGGACAGGACAATTCAGGTTTTTACTACTTCCTTTCATGACTCAGTTCTTTTTTGGGGAGGCACTCAACACCCCTCTAAAAATGTAGAGTCTCAAGAATTCTCAACAATCCTCCAGAAAAATAGGGCTCAGGATCTCCCACTACTTAGTGTGGTCCCACTATTCAGGGACACATATCTGAGAGCAAGTGCAGCTGCAAGGTGGCTCTGCTGCTGCCACTTGAGGCTGGGTTCAGGTGCTCACAGCCCAGGATACCCTGAACCCTTCAAAACCTGCTCAGCTTCTGCCTTCTCTTGGGTTGGAAGGCTTGGCCCTACCCATTCAACTCTGGGGATTAAGTTGGAACAGCTAGCTGCTGGTCCCTGGAAAAGACTCAAATGGATTTCAGGTCTTTGATCTCCAGTCTCTCTGTGTCTTTCTCTGGAAAAAAGAAAAGGACTGGACTAGGTTTTCTCTCTCTCTCTCTCTCTCTCTGTCTCTCTCTCTCTCTGTTTCTCTGTCTCCTCTCTGTCTCTCTCCCTCCCTCCATCTCTCTCTGTCTCCCTTTATCTCTCTCTCATCCCCTCCCCCCATCCCATCTCTCTGCCTTTCTGTTAGCCTCAGATGTTTACTAGGTGTGTGACCCTAGGCAAATGCTTTAACTTCTTTCAGACTGTTTCCTTATTTATTTAATGGGAACAAAAATGGCACTTCTTACAGGTTGTTGTGAGATAACATTTCAAATACAGATATATGTAAAGTTTTGAAAACTTTAAAGTGCTTGTTACATGTTAGTAGTGGTAGCAGTATTAGTGGTGGTAGTAGTAGGTAGTAGTGGTGCTATGGCAGTAATAATGGTGCTTGTAGTGGTAGGGGTGGTGGTGGTGGTGGTGGTGGTGGTAGTAGTAGTAGTAGTAGTAGTAGCAGCAGCAGCAGCAGTTGTAACAGTAGTAGTAGCAGCAGCATTAGCAAGCTGTATGACCCTGAGCAAATACCAGTTTCCTCATCTGTAAAGAGGGAACAATAGCAGCACCTACCCCACAGGGTTGTTGTGAGGATCAAGTAGGATCTATGTAAAGTGCTGTTTAAGTGGTTTATTATCAGTAAATATCAACATTCCCCTACCTGTAGAATGGTAACACCAACCCCTGGCTATATCATTAGGGAGCTATAATGGGCCAAGGAGCTAAATCTTCTTTGAAAATTGTATTTCCTTCTTTAGAAACTCCGTGGATCATTCTATTCTCAGTGCCTAACTCAGTGCCTCAATAGAGGAGAATTGAAACTCTGAAAACTGTAGTCCTTGTTACTGACCAGCAGGGGTCCCTGGCTGTGCATAGTAGAGCTCAAGGCAAGCTCCCTAGACCCCAAATGGGAAGATCCTTCCTCTGGTCTTTTTGGAGGGTTGTAGACAAAAGCTGGAAGGGACCTCAAGGTGTTACTGAGCCCATTTTCAGATGAGGAAACTGAGACCCAGAGAGAGGGGAAGTGACTTGTCCCAAGGTCATAAGGACAGAAAACAAGAATCACTTCTTCCCCTGGCTGCTGTTTCTTAGGGTAAAAGCCCTACAGACCACAGGCATATGACAGATACCTGTTCCACCCCTCAACTGTGCACATCTTCCAGGTATTATTTTGAGAGCAGGCTTTTGCCTTTTTGTTACACTGTAGATCCATCAGAAATAACAGGGCAATGTGGTGCAAAGAGCCCTTACTGTGGGTTTTAATCCCTATCTGGGTCTCTTGCTGCCTGGGTGCCCTTGGTCGGGTCATGTCAACACCTCAGTTCTGCCACTCTAAAATAAGGGGTTGGAACCAGCTGGTCTGTGAGATCCAGCTCCAAATCTGTGGCTTCATTACGGTGCCAGTTTTATTTCTGCATCTATATTGAAGATAGCATGTACTGAGTGACTGTTGTATGCCAGGCTACTCTGTGTGTGTGTGTGTGTGTGTGATATAAAGACCAAAAAAGAGAAAGGAAAAAGCATTTATTGAGTGACTTCTATGTGGCCATCACTGTATTAGAGCTTTACAAGCATAATATTATCTCATTTCACCCTCACAGCAACCGTGGGAGGTAGAAGCTATTATTATCCCCATTGAACATTTGAAGAAACTAAAGCAAACACAAGTTAAGTGACTTGGCCAAGGTCACACAGCTAGTAAGCATCCGAGGCTGGATTTGAACTCAGGTTTTTTTTTTTTTTACTCCAAGCCCAGCATTGGCTCTATTCACTGGGCCACCTAACTACATTTTCTCATTTCAAGGAGCTCATGATATGAGGGGTGGGGTGGGGAGACAACTTGAAAACAAAGAGGCATAAACAAACCACAGACAGGATAAGTAGGGAATAGTTTCAGGAAATGCCCTAAGATTAAGGAGACCTAGGAAAGGCTTCTTTTGAAAGTACAGCTTTAGCAGACCTGAAGGAAGCCAGGAAGTCAAGTTGAGGAGGGAAAGCACTCCAGGCACAGAGTTGCAGATGGAACATTATTTGCAGGACAGTTAGGTGCAGGAAGACTGGAAAAGTAGGAAGCAGAGAGCCAGGTTATGAAGGGCTTTTAAAAGCAAACAGGATTTTGTGCCTAGAATACAGTAAATGCTCAGTATATGCTGGCCGCAGTGAAGGGTTGCTTTCACTGCAATGGGGAAAAATTAGCCCAGGGGACTTAACACATTCACAATCCATCCCCTTCCTGAGAGCTGTGAATTGACTTCCCCAAAGTCCCAGAGCTGGGACCATGATCTTGGAAGCTGTGTGACCTTGGGCAAGTCATTTAGCCTCTGTTTGCTGACTCATACATCATTCCATGTAAGCCTACAACAGCCCTTGAAACTCGATTCTGTATCATTAGTCTCATTTTACAAATGAGAAAATGGAGGTCCAGAGAGGTTGTGTCCCGCCAAGTTAGCATTAGAGGAGGGACCAGAACCCAGATGTAGTGCTTTATCTTCTAAGCAATCCTGCCTCCCCTTGCATGAATCACAAATGTCCAGTTCCCCGTGTCTATATTATACAGGAAAGACGATCTTTTAACACAATAAAAAGTGACCCACACGTCCCTGAGTACCAACTATTAAGTCACAGACCATAGATTCAGAGCTGTGAGGAACCCCCGAGAGCATTATATCCAGTGCTTTCATTTTACCCATAAATATACTAGGGGCCAGAAAAGACTCATGATGGGAAAAGCTGTCCACATCCAGAGAAAGAACTATGGAGTCTGAAGGCAGGTGGAAGCAGACTGTCTTCTCTCTTTTTTTCTTCCTCATGGTTTTCCCTTTTGTTCTGATTCTTCTTTCACACCACAATTCGTGGAAATATGTTTTTTAAAAAAAGATACTAAGGACCAGGGAAAGCGACTTATTCAAAGTCACACCGGTAGCAAATGGCAGAGCTAGGATTGAATTCACATCTTCTAACTGCACATTTAGCACTCTCTCTGTATAATTCAGCTGCCTTCTGGAAAAGACCTTAGAAATCACCTAGTCTGCCTCTAATTTTCCCAATGTGGAGAAGCTAAGTGATCTCCCTAGATTCATGCAAGTACTTGGAAGCAGAAGGGGAATTCTATGATAAATCCAGGGTCCTTTTCCAATTCCCTTTGAGTCCCATCCTGGCTAGGTCTCATTTCAGTTGTGGGGAGGGTTTATGGGGTTACTTCCATAGGTTAGGGCGATTGCCATGATGTCAAGACACAAGCCATTGCTCTGGGATTTGTGTGACAGAGTAAATCATTCCTTTCTGGGACTGTTTCTTCACCTAAGGGGATTGTACTATCAGAGATTTTTAACCTGGGGTCCATGAATTTGTTTTTTGAAATATATTTGGGGGTGGCTAGGTGGCACAGTGAATAGAGTACTGGCCCTGGAGTAGGGAGGACCTGAGTTCAAATCTTGCCTCAGACACTTTACACATTTACTGGCCCTGTGGACTTGGGCAAGTCACTTAACCCCAAAAAGTTACCCATTTGCCCTCCAAAATGCCAAATATATACATATACATATATATATACATACATATATAAATATATATACACATATATGTGTATTTGGATATATTTACTTAGTTTAATTGGTTTCCTTTGTAACCCTATATATTTTACTTTATACGTTTTAAAAACATGATTCTGATAAGGGGTCCACAGTCTTTATGTGATTGTCAAGGGGATTCATGATGCAAAAAACGGTTACCAACCTCTGTCCCATATGGCAGCTAGTTGGGTGACACAGTGGGTGGGCTGGTGGACCTGGAGTCAGGAAGACCTGAGTTCGAATTGAACCTCAGATACTTCCTAGCTGTGTGACCCTGGAGAAGTCACCTAACCTGTTTGCCTCCATTTCTTTAACTATTAAATAGGAATGGAAATACGTCCAAGATTGTGAGGATCAAATGGGTAATATCCGCGCTGCACAGTGCCTCGCATATAGTGGGGGTGCTTAATACAGGCTTGTCCCCAGCCCCACCCCCCTTGACTCCTCGTAGAGAAAGGGTTTAGTTCTGTGTTTAAGTGCACCTGTGGTGTGGAGGAGTCACGTGCTTGTGAATTGCACGGATGTGAATTTCACTGATTCATTCACGTATCTGCGGCTCAGCAGGAGAGCAATGACGGTTGGACCGGAAGATCACTGAGGTCCCCGGCAGCCCTCAAAGCCCAAGCGGGGAGGTATTTATTTGCTGAGCTCCTGCTACGTGCCATGCTGCTTCTCAGAAGGCTGCAGAGGGAGCCTCCGACAGGGTCCCTGCCCCTTCTAGGCCAGGTTGACAGCTGGTCCTCCGCGAGGAGACAGGGCCATCGGGAGACTCCTCGGGGTCAGCTCTGCCCCGGGGAGGAGGGGAGGCGAGCCCCTCGGCCGCACCCCTCCTCCTACCCCGGCGCGCCCGCCCCCCACTCGGCTGCCGGAGCTCCTGGCCAGCGAGGATGCGAGGTGCCCAAGCTCCATCCGCACATGTCCGCCGCCGCCGCCGCCGCCGCCGCCCGGCTCATCCCCAGCCAGCGCAGTCCCTGGAGCAGAGCCCTGGAGCAGGGCCGGTTGTGCAATCCCTAGTTATCTTAGGGGCAAGCTCCACCCTAGGGTTTTCCTTTCCGAGCCCGAGTCAGAGTGACTCACCGTTCTGCACCAGAGGAAACCGGAGCAGCCGGGGGGCCGGAGCCGGAGCCGGAGCCGGAGCCCAGACCTCGCCTGCCCGCCCTGCCCTGCCCGGCTTCGATGGCGTCTCCAGGGTGAGTGCTGCTCCTGAGCGCCCCAGCTCATCCTCCTCTGTCTAACCCTCTCTGATGCCTGCAGCTGAACGGCCAGGGACCTCCCAGCCTAGCCAGGGCCCCGCGGAGGAGGGCCGCACTGGCTCCGGGAGACACTTTGGCCTGACTTTCCAATTGAAGGGAATCTAATCCTAGTGGAAATTTCTGAGCTCACAGCTCAGGAGGCCTGAACAGCCGGTTTCTTTAACTGTTTCCTTGCTGGGTGGACGCTAAAAGGCAGAGCTGCTTTCCAGGGCTCAGCCCCTAGAACGTGGGCCTGGCCCAAGGCTTAGCCTTCCCCCACACACCTTTGTCCTCTGCCCCGAGGGAGAGCCAGAACCCTACCCTGGTGCGTCTCAGTCACCTCTGACCTTTGAGACTTAGCCTGTACATTCGGGTCCAGTCACTAGGGGGGGAAACATCAAAAACAGTCATCTGAAGGGAGCTCGAAAGCCTGCAGGCGTTCGGAAGCCCAGGGCTATATATTACTCTTGGGAGAAGTGCTTGGGAATCTCTCCTGGCCTGTGGGAGCAAACGGGCCTGCTTCCTTCCAGACTGCCTTAGGGTTCTTGGGCCGGACTCCCGGTCCTGCAATCAGGCAAGGTCTGTTTCTCTAGGCTCCAGGGAGAGGGAAGCCTTATGGCTAGTGACTGACAGGAAGAACCCTTTGGACAGTCAGGGCATCTAGAGGGCCCGAGTTCCACTCTGGATTCTCTCACTGTCCAGCAGTGTGTGGTCCTGGGGAAACTCACTTCTCCTGTCACTTCAGTGTATGATCTTGGGCAAGTTAGGTCATTATCTCTGGGCTTCATTTTTCCTTTCTGATGATCATTTCCATTCCTTCTAAGCTCTAGAGCAGGGATCTGTGGTGTCTAGGCTCCCTGTAAATTCTAACTCTGTTTTGAGTCTAGCACATCTCCACTCTGACCCCCCAGCAAAACACACACACACACACACACACACACACACACACTCAGACCCATACATTTGGGTAGACTGTTTCACCTAGGAAAGAATCTAAACCAGAGGAGGCTGAGGGCAGAGTCCCCATTTTCAGTGCTGACCAGTGCACTCTAAGAGCTATGGTGGAGGCCGGGTTGGTAGGGGAATCTGGAGAGGCTTAGGGGTGGAAGGGAGTGGGAACCATGCTCCTGGCTAGCTCCTTCTGGGAGCAGTCTTCAGTTCTTAGAGGTTCAGTGCTCTTCCAAGGATCTGAAAAGGAATTTAGCTATTAAAAACTGCACAAAGAGCCTGGAGAGCCCCACTGACATTCTTGTGACTCAAGCTAATTCTGCTTTTTTCTGCTGTTCTTAGCATTTATTGGCATTTCTCCTCGTAGAATATCACCTGTTTGTGAAGATTTACAAATCGCTTCACTCTTAAAGCAGGTGGTCCATACATTACCATTCCCATTTCACAAATGGGGATAACAGGCTCAGAAAGGTTCCAATACTTCTCTAGGGTCACATAGCTAGTCACTAGTAGGTTTTTGAACCCAGTGCTCCTGCCTCCAGAGCCAGCATTCCGTACCCTAGTGCCTCTGCAGATTAGAGGTAGGGTCTTTCAGAATGTCTAGACCCAGCCTTCTCAACTTTTTGTGTGTCATGGAACCCTTTGGCATTCTGGCAAAACCTATGGACCACCTTCTAGGAATAAGGCCCTTAAAGGCATAAGATACATCAGATTACAAAGGAAACCAATTATATTGAAATATAGTTATCAAAATAGTGTTCAAAATCCCTGTCTTAGGCCAACTCTCCCATCTTTGCTGCTTAAGGAATTAGAAGCCTAGAGAAATTGAGTAACTGATGACTAAAGCCACGTGGCTCATTAGTCAAATTGTTTATACATGTGTCATTTCAACAGACTGTTAGGGTTATAAGGGACTTTGGACATCATCTCACCCAACAATTCCACAGCCCCATTTCATAGCTGAGTAAACCAAGGTTGAGCCATTTATCCAAAATCAGGTCATAAACTAGGAGCTGGGATTGAAACTTGGGCCTCCTCCCTCCCACCCAAAGATTTTCCCACAATTCTCCATTCCCTTGTGAGTTACAAGGCAAGACAGCTGTCTCCATCACAGCCAGTTACAGGGCTACTGAGCCCTTAACAAAAGGCTTGGAATCTATGAAGCCAGCAACAAACAAATGGGGAAGTCCCCCCAAGTGCATCCATGAGTTCAAGGTTCCACAGCACAGGTGCACCCCAGCCCATGTGATCCAACCTTCAGACGAAGAGAGTAGCCTCATAAAGGGTAAGGCAGGGAAGGGCCCAGCAGGGCAGTAGGGCAGGGCAAGGCAGGGCAGGGCAGGGAGCTTCTTTCCTGTCCTGGTTCTGGAAGAAGGCCAGAATTTCCTGAGAATGTGGGACGGAGGGAGCCTGTGTGGCAGGGCCCTCGTCCAGGCCTATGCAATGCAGTGACCCACTGTCCCCTATAGGTCTGCCAGGTGTGTCAAAAGCCAGGCTGCTCTGCCATGGAGAAGCCAACAATTCAACAAACTCTTATTATAGAAAGCACCTATTATGTACCAGGCATAGCGCCAGTGCTGGAGACACAAAGCCCCCTCCCCCTCCCCACCACCACCACAAACCAGTTCCTGTCCTCAAAGAGCTTATATTCCACTGGGATGAGGAAGGGAGTAGTTATAGTGGACAGAGATAAGTCCAAGGTCATTTGAGGAGGGAGAGAGAATTAACATGTAGGGAGACCCAGAGAGCTTGGTAGGAAATGGTGAGTTTTAAAAGAATGTAAGGATTCTGAAAGGAGGAGATAGGAAATTAAATACAGTAGGAGAAGGGAAGATGGAGCTAGAGATGGAGGCTGGAAAAAAGATTGTGGAGTACTTGAAATGCCAGGCTGAGGAATTTGTTGTTTTTTAACCCAGGTTAGATCGTATCTAAGACCTGGTAACCGACTGGACATTTGGGAGAGGGAAGCTTCTAAGATGCAGGCAGGGTTTCAGAGCTGGGCAGCCTGGATGCCAGTAACTTTGATGAAGGATGGCAGTACCCTTCATAGTAGTAAGGACTTTGGGGGCAGCTAGGTGGCACCATAGTGGGTAGAGCACTGGCCCTGGAGTCAGGAGGACTTGAGTTCAAAACCAGCCCCAGATACTTACTAGCCGTGTGACGCATTGCCAAGTCACTTAACCCCAACTATCTTAAAAAAAGAAAACAAAAAAAGGAGGAAAGAAAAAAGAAGAAAGAAAGAAGGGCCTTTGTGGAAGAGATGGAGCTGAGGGTAGGATAGAGGGCAGATGATTGAACTTGTTGTAAATTAGTAGAATAGCCCAGTTTTTCAGTTTTAAGTACTTACTATAATTAATTGTAGCTAGCATTTATAAGTTATTTTAAGGTTTGCAAAGTGCTTTACAAATGTTTTCTCCCTTGAGCCTCACAACAACCCTGGGACCTGGGAGGCAGGTGCCATTATTCTCCCCCTTTGATAGATGAAACTCAGGTAGGCAGAGATTAAGTGATGTGCCCAGGATCAGAAAGCATGTTAAGTGTCTGAGGCTGGATTTGAACTCAGGTCTCCCTGATTCCAGACCCTCTCATCTACTGCCCCATATACCTGCCTGTTATGTGCTTAGGCACCGTGCTAAATTCAGGGGATACATTCCAATGGATGATTTTCCAAAGGAGGAGAGAAGAGATGGAAGCCTCATTTGGATCCGGTCGCCACATTCCTACCACCATGTCTACTGGGCGTTTCCCAGAAGGGAGGTGGGGATTTTGGAGGATGCTACTCACTGAGCCCAAAGGCTAAGAAATTCTGAGGACCAGATGCTACCCAGACTGCAGGCAGTAAAGGAAAGAGCCCCTCTAAAACACGGCTTTCTCCCCTGTAGGAGCTTAAGGTGGAGCTTATGGGAATCCCTCGGTCTGGATTGCTAAGCATCTGTCCTGTGTTGGCCTCTGTAGTGACACAGAGTTTAAGACAAGTCCTTGCCTTCTAGGGACTTTGAATCTCTTTGGAAAGACCAAGCATATAGCAATTCAAAAAGTTAAATTATGGCAGGGGATTGTACTTGTGATTTTATTAATTTGGGGAACTCCCAAGTGAGGAAAAGCCCTCTGCCAAAGCTGGATGACAGCTTGTCTGCAATAGAGAGTCTTCAAAAAGAGTTGCCTAAAGTGCAGAGAGGTTAGGTGAGCTGGTCAGGGTCAGTTTATGTCAAAGGCAGGACTGACCCACTCCACCCCAGGCTTCCCAGGTTCAAGGCCAGCACACCTATCTTCATGCTGAAGATAAACAACCAACAACTGTCCTACAAGTCATAAAATGGCGTGTAGGTTAGTGGCCGAAGGGATGTTACATGACAAACTGCTAAAGTCACTGAGAAGAAGGGGAAGTCAATCAATCAACATTTACTGTGTGCCTACTGTGTGCCAGGCGCTGTAAACTGTACCTAGTAACCTTGGAAGCAGGAGGAGGATTTTCATAGAATCACAGAAACACTCTTGGTTGGCAAACACCTCAAAGCCATCTCCTACAACCTGGATCTGAGCCAGACTCCCCTCCATGATATCCCCAATGAGGGTTCATCAATCTGCCTTCACTTGAATACCTCCAGTGATGGGAATCTCACTCTGTCTGAAGAAGCCCTTCATCCTTGGATGACTCTAATTATTAAAAAGTTTTTCCTGACATCAAGCCTAAATCTGTCTCCCTACAACTTGCAACTTGTTTTTTCTGCCCCATGGGGCCAAGCCAAAGTCTAATATATTTCATTTTATTTATCTTTTTTTGGAAGGCGATTGGGGTTGAGTGACTTGCCCCAGAGCACACGGCTAACTCTCTAAGACCAGATGTAAACTCAGGTGATTCCTGGGCCAGTGCTCTATCCACAGTGATACCTAGCTAACCCCTTTTTAAATTTTTTATTTTATTTTTATTTTTCTAATCACTCTTCCAAGAACTCCCAAATATTTGAAGGCAGCCATCAAAATCCTTCCTCACATCTGCCCCCAATCTATTCTTTTTATTTTTTTTTTAATTCACTGATATATTTTGCTCGGACATAACATACATTCCAAGAAATCCTCTTACAAAGTACAGTGTTTATGAACGGATGTGGTGTGAAAGAAATGGGACCATAATAACATACGTAGTGACTACACAATGCAAATAAAAAGATCTCAAAAAATACTCAGACTCTGAGTAAGTGAAAAATTAATAATGGTCTTAGAAAAGGGATGATGTCATGTATCTCCCTCCTTTCTGAAGAAAGGTGAGGAACCCAGAGGAAATAATGTTGTCTATGTTATCAGACTGTCAGTGTAGAAATGATTTTATTTGTCTTTGTAGTCAGGGAGGGTGATATCGTAGAACCTGTGCTTTAGGAAGAGCTCCTCACTTTGGAGGCTGAATGGTGGATACTATGGAATGAGGTAAGACTGGAGGTAGGCAGACCCATCCCCCAGGCAACTGCATAGTCCAGGAGTGACGTGATTGGAACCTTCACCAGGGTGGTAGCAGCATCAGAGGAGAGAAGATGCTACAGAGGTGAAATTGACAGGCCTTGGCACCATATTGGATATTGGGGATGAGAGATAAAAGGAAGTGTTTGGGGCAAAGATAATGAGTTCCATTTTGGATATATTGATTTTAAGATGTTTATGGGACATCCAACTTGAGGTGTCTAATAGAGATGAAAGACTGGACGTCAGGAGAGGCATTAAGGCTGGTCAGGTAGATCTGAGAACCATCAGCATCAAGTTGAAAATTTAACCCATGGGAGTTGATGAGATCGCCAAGAGAAATAACATAGAGAGAGAAGAGAAAAGGTCCAGGAAAGAGCCAATCAACAAGCATTTATTAAGTGCTTACTATGTGTTAAGAACCAGAAATACAAAGAAAGGCAAAAAAAAAAAAATTCCTGCCTCCAAGAAGCTTACATTCTAGTGGAGGAGACAATGAATAACTAGGAACATACAGACATACAGAGCAGATGGGAAGATGAGCTGAAAGGGGAGGCTTTGGTTGCTAAGTCGACCAGGAAATACCCCTTGCAAGCTTTGAATTAAGGTTTGACAGAAGCCAGAGAAACGGAGGATTGGAGGTCATCTTCCAAGGGTCAGACCATTCTAGGGGTGAGGGCAAGCCAGGACAAAGGCACAAAGATAGATAGGAAGGGAATGTGAAATCAAGGAATTTAATGTAACCCCGCGTAGACAGACCATAAAATGTGTGGAGGGGAGAGTCAAATGTTGAGAAAATTGGAAAAGTAGAAAGGGTCTAGTTTATGAAGTTAAAAGTTGAACAAATAACTTTTATTTTTAATCTTAGAGGTAATAAGGGGGCTACCTGAGCTCATTGAGCAAGAGAGTGACATGATTCAGACCTGTATGTTAGAAAAATCCTCTTTGCAACTGAGTGGAGGATGGATTGCTGTGGAAAGAAATCTGAGGCAGCAAGGCCAGTTAGGCTGGCAGGGGAGACCAGCAAATGCAGGCGAGACATGACCAGGGTTAGGGTTCTGTATGTAGGGAGATGCTGTGAAGACAGAAGAGACTTGGCAAAGGAATGGGTATAGGGGTGAAAAATGAGAGTGAGCAGTCAGGGATAACACTGTGGTGGTTAGCCTGAGTAACTGTGGTGCCCTCAATAATATTTGAAAAGTTTAGAAGGTGGGGAGGCTTGGGGAATGGGGGGGAATCATAAATTGTTTGGGGTATGTGGAGGTGGGACATCCAGGAAGCTGTGAATATATGTGACTATAGGTCAGGAGAGAGACTGGAGCTGGATATATAGATACACGCACATATACACATATATGTACATGTATATGTGTGTGTGCGTATCCATATGTCAGTAAATCGTCTTCATAGAGACGGTAACAGAGCCCTTGGAAACAAATGGATCACCGGATGAGCTCTTATAACTTAAGATCAAGATGAAGGCTCAAATGAGATAATATATGACACATTCTTTGCAAACCTTTCAGCGCTGTATGAATGGTAGTCATTATTGTTTCATAGAATTCAGTGTCTGTTTTTTGGTAATATAATTTTTTTTTAAACCCCACATGAAGGGCGGCTAGGTGGTGCAGTGAATAGAGCGCTGGCCCTGGAGTCAGGAGGACCTCAGTTCAAATCTGGCCTCAGACACTTAACACAAAAACTAGCCGTGTGGCCTTGGGCAAGTCACTTAACCCCAACTGCCCTGCCTTCCATCCTCCAAAAAGCAAAACAACAACAACAACAAAAAACCCCACATGACACAGCCTTGCCCTCTCTACCTCCCACCCACCCCCACTCCCCTCCAATCAAAAACTACCAAAAGAAAGAAGGGCTGTGCCCCCGCCTTTGATGGTGCGCCTCTGACCATTTTTTGGCCAAGGTTTTGATGCCTTTTCAAATTGACTTTATTTACCTCATTGGCACCACTGTGTATGTTGCTTCCTATATGTGTTCTTCTCCCATCCCCCATGCCTCTAAGTGGTGGTCCTGGTGACTTGAAGCCCTTCACCACCCCGCTTCTCTTCCTCTGGGCACTCCCTCCTCAGCTTATCAATGAGATGTTCAGAATTGAATGTGACAGTCCAGATGCGGTCTGACTGGGGCAGGATGTACTAGAATTGTCCCCTGTCTCATTTTGGACATTCCACTCTCAAGGTAGCCAAGGGGAACGTTAGCTTTTGGGGTGTGCTGTGGCATATTGTGGCTCTGTTCTGAATTTATTTTTTTATCTTGGTCTTCAGTGTTGTGTAGGATTTGGTTTGGACTAGCAGAGGAGCAGGCTGGGCATGGGGTGATGGGAAGAGATGTGGTCTCCAGCACAAGAGGAAGGGCATGTTCAAGAGACACCAAGTAGACCAGTTTGATGGGAGCTTGAGATCTGGGCGGCTAAGCAGTTGGTGTAGGTTGGGGCCATATTACAGAAAGTCCAGATTGCCAGGCTAATAACAAATCTGGACTTTATCTTCTAGTAAACAGAACATTATTTAGGATTTTAAAGCAGGAGAATGACTTAATGAAAGTAGTTTTTTGTTTGGTTGGTTTTTTTAGGAGACAAGTCTGTCTTCAGGGTATATTTCAGAGGCAGCTATGTAGCTCCATGGATAAAGTGTTAGGTATGGAGTCAGGAAGATCTGAGTTCAAATCTAGCTTCAAGATTCTTGCTAGCTGGGTGACCCTGGGCAAGTCACTTAACTTCTGTTTGCCTCAATTTTCTTGTCCCAAAAATGGGGGCTATGAGACAATAATAGTAAATGGCTTAATACTTAGCCTGAGGCTATGTAAATGTTAGAGTCTAGAACAGTGGTTCTCAACCTCCTAATGCCACGACCCTTTAATACAGTTCCTCATGTCGTGGTGACCCCCAACCATAAAATAATTTTCGTTACTACTTCATAACTGTAATTTTGCTACTGTTGTGAATCGTAATGTAAATATCTGATCTGCAGGATGTATTTTCATTGTTACAAACTGAACATAACCCACAGGTTGAGAACCCCTGGTCTAGAACATAAGATTATAGCTAAAAGGGACCTTAGGCAGCATTTAGTTTGGGAGTTTTTAACCAACGGTCCCTCAACTTTTTTGTGAATGTATTTCGACACAATTGTTTTCCTTTGTCACCAGTTCTAATAAGAAAACACAATTCTGAGAAAGAGCCCTTAAGCTTCACCTGACTGAACCCAAGGGGTCCAGGACACAAAATGGTTAAGAACACCTAATATCACCATCTGACTCATTCATTTATTAGATGAAGAATCTGGGGCTTGGAAGAGTTAGGTGAACCTTGCCCAAGTCACACCTTCCTTCATGTCCAGGCCCCTGATCTTGGGAACTGACCTTCCAAGTCATGGTTCTGGACAGTCCACCTGGTATCTGCCTGACGCTAAACAAGCTACGTGATCCTGAGCAAGTCAATGAAAAGTCTACAGGTCTCAATTTTCCCATCTGTAAAGTGGGACTAGTAACATTTGTCCCACCGACAGCACAGAGCCGTACTTCTCCACAAATCCCCAAAGGCTGGTGTTGCTGCCTTCAGTTCCTCTTTTGTATTATGGAGGATAAAGCATTTTTCCTGTGTGGGCCCCAGATGTACCCCTCTGACTTCTGGTTGAGATCCTACTGACTTCATTGTCCCCACCCCCACCCACTGGGCTCATGGCCAACTGGTTTCTTTCTCTTTCCCTCTCTCCAGCTTTTGACATAGAGTCTCTGGAGAGAGGTTGCCTTTGGATTCAAATACCATGAACAGTCTGTTCTTCCTCCTGTCTTTTTTCCTCATTTGTCCAACAGACTTTACCTCCCACTTTCAAATTAGATGTGGGTGGCAAGAGGTTAAGACTCAGACCAGGAGAAGCCAGGACACAGAATTATTATAGATAAGAGACTTTTTTACCTGGGGTCTACTGAGATCACTGGATAGCTTTCAGGAGGCACATGAACTTTGGATGGGGAAGAAAGAATGACATCTTTATTTTCACTCATTTCTTTTTTGCTTTTTTTTTGGAGGGCAGTTGGGGTTAAGTGACTTGCCCAAGGTCACATGGCTAGTTTTTGTGTTAGGTGTCTGAGGCCGGATTTGAACTCAGGTCTTCCTGATTCCAGGGCCGGTGCTCTATTCACTGTGCCACCTAGCCACCCCATTTTCACTCATTTCTAACTGAAATTTAGCATTCTCTCCCATTAGTTAAAAACATGATTCTGAGAAGAGGGGTGATGCATGGGCTTCATCAACCTACCAAAAGGGAAGGGGCCAAGGCGGAGGGGTGTCTATGATACAGAAAAAGGTTAAGAAGTTGGATCTAAATGATCAATGCCTTCAGTCAGGTGGAGCAAAGTTAGTGAAGGCAGTGGAAGCAGGCTGAGAATCCAGGCATATAACAAGGTCCAAAGTCTGGGAGGTCAAGTCAGGCAGGGGTGAGAAACTAGACCGGAAGATGAAGGGACTAAGGGTCAGAGACCAAAGGAGAGAATCTTCTTTTTCTGGTTTCTTTCTAGCTTTGTGGTTCCTATCTCTGCCCTGCCCCCCCCAAGCTTCCCCCTTCACCTGTTCACAATCCCATGCCCCCCACCCGTCTGGTTCTTCTCCCTCCACCTTCTACCATCCTTTGACACCACTTCCCTTCACAATATCAGTCAATCAATTGGAAAGTGCTTATTAAGTTCCTGCCCTGTGCCAGGCATTATGCCAAGCACTGAAAATACAAATCCCAAAGTGAGTCAGCCTTTGCCCTCTAGGGGCTCACTTTTGGTTTGAATGGAGTTACCTCCTGTCCACAGATAATTAAATGTGGGATGTATACAAAATAAAATCACGGATAGAGGAGTAGACAGCAAGGGGCAAAATAAGCAAAAGAAGAACACCTGGAGGAATGAAAGGCGTCTTGTAGGAGGTGGCAGAGGGAAGGCATTCCAAGGACGGGGAGCAGCGTGTACAGGTATGGAGGTGGGAGATGACTGTTATCACCTCAGAACGACAATTAGAGGAGTTTAGCCAATTAGAGCAGAGTGCAAGAGGAAAAGTCATGTGTAATTAGCCAGCAAAGACACTCTGGAGCCAGATTGTGATGGGCTTTAATTGCTAAATGGAGGAGTTTGTGTTTTAATTCTAGGAGCAGAAAGGTGACATGGACAGACCTGTACTTTAGGAATATCAATCTGGCAGTTATGCAGAGCATGGATCCCCATTCAAGGATGTTTAATGCATATTTGCATGTCAAAACCAATCCTACTGATTTCCATTAGACATTTACAAATAGTTAAGTACTCACTTTGATATCTCCAAGCCTCCTAATGTGATAACAATTTCTTGATGCACCAAGTCAACAAGCCTCATCAAGTGCCTACTTTGTTCCAGGCGCTGTGCTCACTGCTGGCATACAAAAAAAGGGAAAAGCAAAATAAAACAAAACCAAAACTAAAAAATGGTTGAATGGGGAGATAACATGCTAACAGCTACATATAAATAAGAGAGAAATAAATTGGAGGTAATCACAGGAAGCATGAAGGGGAATTGGGAAAAGGCTTTGTGTAGAAGGAAGTGAGGAGAGAGAATTGTAGGCATGGGGGGGGATGGTGATGGAAATGCAGGAGTAACAAGGAGGAGGTGGGGGGGAGCAAGGTGCGAGAAGACCAACACTTCTGCTATTTAGAAACTCAGATGTCCAGCTGGTCTGGAGGCATCTCTTCCATCAGAGCAGGAAGGTGTCATCCTTTCGAAAGGACAATCTAGCCGAATGGAGACTTTTTTACTGGGGAGGACTGGACATTCCTTCAGGCAGAGTTAGACTGGAGCAACCCATTCACCAAGCCATCAGGCTCCATCAGGACCACTCTACATAGAAAGTGGAAGGATGTCCCTCTCAGAAGCACAGGGTCATGAAACTAAAAGCTTAGAGAATATGTAATCGAGAGAACTCTTTATTTCATTCATGAAGAAGTCAAGGTAAAGTCATTTGTCAAAAATTGTTGTGCTTTGTTTTTTGCAGAGCAATTGGGGTTGACTTGCCCAAGGCCCCACTTAATAAGTGTTAAGTGTCTGAGACCACATTTGAACTCAGGTCCTCCTGCCGGTGCTTTATTCACTGCGCCACTTAGCCACACCTGTCTAAAGTCTTATACACAGAAAAGAGCAACGCCAGGATTCAAACCCACATCCTCTGACTCCTGATCCAATGTGCTTCTCTGTTCCTCTATTGTGGTGTATGGTTAAGGTAGCAAAGGAAGTTGTCTATCACACAGTCCTCAGTCAGGAGAAGGGGGAGATAGGAAAGTTCTTGAAATTTAACTGGATCAAATAAGAGAATATTTGTAAAGTGATTAGTACAGTGCCTGGCATACAATAGATGCTTAATAAATGCTTATTCCTGGGGCTTCTAGGTGGCCCCAATGAATAGAGCATCAGCTCTGGAGTCAGGAGGATCTGAGTTCTAATCCAGCCTCAGACACTTAACACTTACTGGCTGTATGACCTTGGGCAAGTCACTTAACCACAATTGCCTTGCTTTTCACCCTCAGAAAAAAAAAAGATTTATACTTTACATTGTTACAAGAAAGTTCAAGGTGGCTAAGTTAAAATGTAAAATAAGTTAAATGCAAAAATGTGAAGTAAGTTTAAATGTAAAATGAGA
>CM053595.1:291231094-291248897 GCA_028646575.1 Pseudocheirus occidentalis
AATCCAGCCTCAGACACTTAACACTTACTGGCTGTATGACCTTGGGCAAGTCACTTAACCACAATTGCCTTGCTTTTCACCCTCAGAAAAAAAAAAGATTTATACTTTACATTGTTACAAGAAAGTTCAAGGTGGCTAAGTTAAAATGTAAAATAAGTTAAATGCAAAAATGTGAAGTAAGTTTAAATGTAAAATGAGACTATTATAGAGTATAGGTTTGTAGATTTAGAATTAGAAGTTAATCCGGTCCAACTTCCCTCATTTTACAGATGAGGAAACCGAGGCACAGAGAAGTTATAATGACTTGTTCAAGGTCATACAGGTAGTAAATGTCAGAGGCAGGATTTGAACCCAAGCCCTCTGAGTGCTTACAATCTAATGGGGAAGGCACAAAAGGAAGCAGACAGAGGGAGGCTGGGCAGGCTTAGGGAAGGTAATGGACATGACGTACACCAAGGTATTTAGTGATCGGGAGGTGGGAAAAGGCCCAGAGTAGCACAGCGAGGTGAGAAATGAGACACTCTGAGCTGGGCTCCCTCCTTAAATAGAAGGGTTGGGAGGTCACGGCTCCGCCCTCCAATAAATGGGACCAAAGGTGGTGAGCAGGTAAAGACCCAGCCAGGGACAGGGAACCTGCAGCCACCTCGAGGCCCCGTGTGGCCCTCGAGGCTCTCAACTCTAGCCCTTGGACTGAATTAGGGCCACACAGGGCATCGAGTCCCCCCCCACAGGTTTCCCACCCCTGCCCAAGGCTGATAGAATCATTAGGATCAGACATTTGAAGCCAGGGACCAAGTAAGGGTCACAAAGAGTTGGACCACAGCTGAAAATGACTGAACAACAGCCCTGTACAGCTCTGTAGTTCAGAGGACAGCTCTGCATTGGCAGTAAACGTTTCCGGTTTTAATGAAATTAGGGGTCTGGTCCCCCAAACCCTGGGATATAGAGGCGGCAGGACGTTTAGACAGAGGCAGGAAGATCTTGGTTGGAATCTTGCTATGTGATTCTAGGATTTATCTGCTAATAGAGGGGCTGTCATCTGTGTTGGGAAAGGGACTTTCCACACTGGGCATTCCTTACCAAACTGGAGTCCCTTCTCATAGTATCCTTTGTGTCTCTGGGTACCTGGGAAATAGAGTGAATTAAGAGTCCCTTATTGCTTTGCCAAAGGATTCACAGTAGAACTTCACTGAATAGTAAACTCCCTGGTGAATTCACAGTACTGGTAGATTCATAGGAAACCTGCCTGGCGCTCAGCACATGCCGGCTACCTTAATAAATACCTGTTGGCTTACTGACCACCCACGTGTTGCGTGCACTGGCCATGCATTTTGCTTATAATGTTATGGATGATTTGGTTTACCTTGTTTGGGATTATCTGCACCCCTGCCCCTTTCTCTTAGCATGAATAATTGAGAGTGGTAACTCGATCTAAATGCCTTTGCTGATCAAATACCTTGGGAAAGGTTAGAGTTGTTGGTCAGCTTGGCCTAGAACTTCTATCATACATTTCCCTGGTGATACTTTCGTGGCAATAATAGCTAGAGTGTCTAAGGTTTGCAAAGTGCTTTCTCTGTGTTAACTCAACAGATCTTCACAAAACTGATCTTCACCCTGTGAAGCAGGTGCCCCATTTTTACAGGTGAGGCCTTCAGAGATAAAGTAATTTGACCAGAGTCCTCCAGCTTGCGTCAGCCACTATTGAGCTAGAATTTGAACTCGGGTCTTCCTGACACTTAAGTCCAGGGCTCTAACCATGGTACCACCTGGCTGCCTCCTGGTCTTCAAAGTTCCTCACTGACCATATCCTTCTCCACAGCTCACTGTGTGATGTTTGTTTTAGGTTTTTCAGAGAATGTTGTGGTCCGTATTTCCTAGTCATAGAACAACACTGGTAGAATACCAGTATTTAAAAAGATGGGCCTTTAATTCCAGGACTCTCATGGAATCATTTACCAAAGAGGTGTCAAACCTGTAGTATAGCAGGGGCCAGCAAAACTCCAAAATGTGATTGGGAAATATTTAACAAAATAAGTAAAAACACAATACAACATAGATAATGTTAATTTGTAGTTTTCTAAGCTAATACTCAGCCCACAGACATCAATTTCTATTTGAGTTTGATACTGCTGAAAGAACTTTGCAATTTTCTGAAGGCGTTTAGCACTGAGTCCAACACACTATCCATTTGTACATGCTGTCCATTCTTAATGTTGAAGAAAAAATCCTAACAGGATGACACAAGTCTACTAGAGACGACCTTTATTAATTTATCATTTTTCTAGGCCCAAGTCATTTCTAGTTGACAGATAGAAACCCACACACAGAGAGGGAAGAAGAGAGGAGGGGGGGGGGAGAGGGAAAGAGAACAAACTGGTATAGTTCCTACATGTCTTCTCTACCCTCAAGACAATTTAAACAAATAAAAGGTCTTAATATACTCAAGTACAGTTCAGGACTAGTATTCCCAAACAATATTTCCTTCCTGGACCTGTTCACGCAAAGCCTGAAATGGGTCTCCTCTCACTGACCAATATGCATGTCAGTCTTTCTGGACGGAGGAGAATAAGTCCTAGCCCCTTCCCTGCAGGGGATGAAGAAAGAGGAGACCATAGTGAGATGAGTCAATACCCTAATTACTTCATGGGGTGGAAAAAGGCAAGGATCTAAACCAGACTTAAGATTCTCTGTTGAAAGGCCAGTGTCCAGTCTTCATGCACTTCTTTAAAATTTCCCATCTAAGGAGACGAGTCTAGAAGAGATTTTAGATCAGAAAAATGGTATTTTTTTTCTTCACATTTTCAGTTAACAATAAGTGTCTAGTATTCACATCGGGCAGCAAAGTGGCACAGTGGATAGACACTGGACCTGGAGTCAGGAAGACCTGAGTTCAAATCTAGCCTCAGACGCTTCCTAGCTGTATGACCCTGGACAAGTCACTTAACCCTGTTTGCCTCAGTTTCCTTATCTGTAAAATGAACTGGAGAAGGAAATGACAAACCACTCCAGTGTTTGCCAAGAAAACATCAAATGTATTCACAGAGAGTTGGACACAACTGAAATGACTGAACAACAAATATTTACATAGCACTTCAAGCTTTGCAGAAGTGCTTCAGAAATGTCTCATTTGATCCTTCCAACAACCCTGTACAGGTGGCATTATTATTACCTGTAAGTAAGAGTCTCAGTTGTTTCATTTTCAGTTGCGTCTGATTCTTGGTGACACCATTTGGGGTTTTCTTGGCAGAGACACTGGAGGGGTTTCCCATTTCCTTCTCCAGATGGGGAAACAGGCAAACAGGGTAAAGTGACTTGCCCAGGGTCACACAGCTTGCTAGTATCTAAGGCCAAATTTGAACTCACATCCTCCTGACTCCAGAGCCTGGCACTTTATCCACTGCACCACTTAGCTGCCCCACTTCAGGTGGGGTCATAATAAATTATACATTATTACTCTGTATGAGTACAAGCAGGCAGGGCAGCATTAAGGGTACCTTGCATTTGTACCACATATTAATTTTCAAATTATCCATGAGTGCGTGCAGTCCTTTATGTTAGGCTCCTGGGATTGGAGCTTGAAGGGTCTGAGAGGTCATCCAGTCCAACCCCCTCATTTTACAAATGAGGAGACCCAAGGGAAGGGAGAATTCAAACCCAGGCCTCCGGACTCCAGATCCAAAGACTTCCCTCTCTTGATTAGCTCTGACTTTTCCCATGTCTATTGTAGTTGTCTCCCCCACCGCACTGGAAGTTCCTGGAGAGTAGGAATTGTCTTTTTCCTTTCTTTGTATCTCAAGGCTTAGCACAGTGCATCACTTAGAGTAGGCGCTTAATAAATGCTTAAGGACTCAGTTTCTCTATAATCAATCAACCAATAAGCATTTATTAGGCACTTACAGTGTGCCAGGTACCATGCTAAGCAGGGAGGATGTAAAGAAAAGCAGAAAACTAGTCCCTTTCTCAAGGACTTTACCTGTTGCAGGTAAGGCAGGTTCCATTGAGGGTAACCCTCTTCCCTCTCTTCATTTCTGTCTGTCTCTCCCTCCCTCCTTCCCTCTTTCTCTCTATTCCTTTTTCTCCTCTCTTTCTCTTTCTACCCCTCCTTCCCTCTCTCTTCCTGTTTGTTTCTCCCTCCTCTTTCTCTCTGTCCCTTCTTCCCTCTTTTTTCTCTTTATATATGGATATACATATATACTACATTTATACACATATATGTTTTTGTGTATGTATGTCTATGGACATTGTACATACATGCATACACTAAACATATAGAGTAGATACAGGATAACCTTGCAGGGAAAGGCTCTAGCATCTGGGGGTGGGGAGGACAGGAAACATCTTTCCTGTAGAACAGTGGTTCTCAGACTGTGGGTCGCGACCCCTTTGGGGGTCGAATGACTCACAGGGGTCACCTAAGACCATTGGAAACACATATTTCCTATGGTTTTAGGAACCAATACATCGCTCCTCTATCCATCTCCAGGCAGGTCCGCCAACATATGGGTATTAAAGGGTTGCAGCATTAGGAAGGTTGAGAACCACTGCTGTAGAAGGTGATGTTTGAGCTGAGATGTGGATGGAGTCAAGTATTCTAAGAGGGAGAAGGAAGAACTTGGGCAGGAGGGACAGCTGATGCAAAGACTCTTTGCTAATGTCATTAGTAACAACATCAATTTGAATGACAACTCTTTTAATTTTCCAAACACTTTTTCTTATTCAGAGTTGTTCCCATCATTTAGTCTTGTTACCTAGCTTCATGATATCCCTTTGAGATAGCCCCAGTTTTATTACAGGAGGTCCTTGGTTTTAGACACAGAAGATCCAGTTTAATGTATTTTGTCTAGCATATACTGTCTGCAAGGCACTGTGGGTGCCTAGAGACTATGTCTTAAAGTAGAATCATAAAATGTTCTAGTGATGATCCAATGTGCTTGAACGATGAAGATGAGGAAACAGGTCTCAGAGAGGCCATATCCCTTCGCCATGGTGTCACAGTGAGTCAGAGGCAGGCTAGGATTAGGATTCAGAAGCCCTGGTCCATTTCTCCTTCCACTACACCCCACCGCCATCTTGGATCTCCAGAGTGATGAGTTCTGGTTATACAGATGCTATTGCCTAGATTAATCTGGAAATCTGACTGTGAGCAAAAGCATGAGCCAAGATGGTGAAGTGAAGGGCAGGTCATTTTTTTTATTCCCTTGTCATAGTGTTACATTGTGTACAAATGACAAGACACAACTGTTCCCATCAACTGTCAATAGAATATATGGCT
The DNA here is from genome assembly GCA_028646575.1 of Pseudocheirus occidentalis. Lineage (NCBI taxonomy): Eukaryota > Metazoa > Chordata > Mammalia > Diprotodontia > Pseudocheiridae > Pseudocheirus > Pseudocheirus occidentalis. The sequence continues at coordinate 291,236,367 of CM053595.1, forward strand.
ACTATGTCTACACTAACGGGTGATGCCTGCTCTGGTTGATGAGAGCTGGCTGGGCTGCTTGGACTTAATTTCACTGGAGCCTCACAACCACCTATGCCCATTTTTACAGATGAAATATTTGAGGCACACAGAGGTTGACTTGCTTTGGGTCACAGAGGGAATAACTGGGGAAATAAAAGAAAACATGACTCGAAACCGAGTCTCTCTGATTCTAGGCCAGGTCTCTGTCCACTGTGCCACACTGCCTTTCATCCAGCTTTGTGGGAAGAGCCCTAGGCCAGCGTATCAAGGGTCCCTTTGAGAATTGTTGCTCTGTACAGTGTGGAGAACAAGGTGCAGAGCTTAAAAGTGCTGCACCCAACATCCCACAACCCAGGGGCTGCTGCTTTTTTCTTGAGGGACAGAAAGTCTCCTGGGGACAAATGTTAGCTTCAGTCTCTTGGTCATTTGCCAAGCACAGAACAATCCAAATAGGCATCATTTCCGATTGCCAGCTGGTTTTTGTGTGTTTCTTTTAAATGTGCAGGGTATTGCACAGCCACAGGGATATCTCCCAACTTAAAGATACTGATTCTAAAAAAAAGTTCTGCAGTTTCATGGTTTGGTTAGATTCTGTCTTTGCTGCATCATTCTTCCCCTTCCACCCTCTAGTGTGGGCATGCCCCGAGGCTCTGTCCTGAGCCCTCTCCCCTTCTTTCTCGGCCCCCTCATACCCTCTCACCTGGGGAATTCATCAGGTCATTTAACATCTCTAGGCAGAAGACTCCAGAATATATGATATGTTATACACACATACAGATATACACATATGTTTATGTAAGTATATTGATGTTTATATTATGTATTCTATACTACATATACATATAGTATATACATGCATATATGTATATATAGATCTACATTATATAGTATATTTATACATTATATACACATGTGTATGTGTGTACACACACATTACATGTATATTTACATATTGTACACATGTATTTGTGTGTACATAATGTGCAGTATATTATATACACATATATGCATATACACACATATACATTACATGGTATATTTCTATATTATATACACATGTATATGTATGTGTGTACACAAATATACATGTATATTTACATACTATGTGTGTATATGTGTGTGTACGTGCAATATGTTATACCGTATATTGTATGCATATGTGTGTATGTACACATATACATTATATAGTACATTTATATATTATGTATTATATATTTATATACTACACACATATATACATGTATATACATATGTATATACATAATATATTCAATATTATATACACACACATTGTATGTGTGTATACATTATATAGTATATTTATATATGCATATGTATATATGTATGCACCCATATACATTATATGGTATATTTATATATTTTATGTGTGTATATATGCACACATACACTGTATATTTATTCTATACATGCATACATGTGTGTGCATGTATTTATATACATGCATGTGTGTATGAAACCATAAAGCTAAGGAGACCATGTAGAGCTTTCTTGGAGACCTTCTGAATATCAGCAGATGGATGCACGGATGCATGGATACGCACACATATACAGCAGGCATGACCATCTTCCTTACTCCCAACATTCAACTAGTTTCTAAGTCTTGCAGATTCCCCCCCCCCCCGGTCGCCATCTTTATTATCTGTCTCCTTCTCTCTCTCTCTCTCTCTCTCTCTAGGCTCTCACCTAGAGTCATCAGCTCGCCCTTGGCCTCATAAAATGGAACTTGGTCACTAATCTCCATTTTCCCTTCATGGACCCTGTCATGGCCAAAGCTGATTTGATCATATTTGTTTTCTACATGCCCATTTTTAGATGACTTTCATTGCATCTTTCACATTTATGTAGAATCTTTCTCGTATACCATTGAAAGTACCATTTCTAGAGGGCCTTCTATGTTTAGTTCATAGAATATAGCTTTGCCGATAGCTATGTATCAATATATCTGTGGCCAGTAGTAAAGTACAATATTTTTATTATCGTTTCAGCACTAACCTGGAAGGTGTGTGTGTTTGTGTGTGTGTGTGTGTTAATTTGTACTAGCAGGATCACAAGTTTTTCCCAAAAAGGAACCTTCAAGGTCACAGAATCCAAGTGCCCCCCAACCCTTTTTAATAGATGAGGAAAATGAGATCCAGACAGAGGAAAGGACTTGCCCAACATCATAATCATAGCTACAATTTATACACCTTAAGGTTTGCAAAGCCCTTTACAAATATTATCTCTTTTTGTCCTGGGAGGTAGGTGCTGTTACTTCACTTTGCAGGTGAGGAAACTGAGGCAGACCTAGGTTGAATTACTCTGGGTCACATAGCTGGTAGGTGTTTGAGGCTGGATTTGAACCCGGGTCTACATGACTGAAAGCCCAGCTTTCTCTCCACTGATTCTCCTCCCTTCACCCACCTGCTGGGTTGCTTGACTCTCTGAGGCTCCCAGTCCATGATGTTCCCTCTTTGCAGCTCATCCTCCTCTCTCTAGGTCAGAAGACTTTCTAGGTCGCAGGACCCTCCCTCATTATCTCTATTCGATTTTCTTTTCAAATTGTTTCAGGCACTCTGATTTGGGAGAAGTGGTGCCGGAAGGAAAGGATTCAGAGACCACCCAGGCTGAACAGGAAAATACAGGTAGAGACTGAGCCCAGCCTGGGGACTGCAGCGAATCTCCACACTTTGTCCCCTGGGGTTCCTTTCACTCTCCTGGATCATTTTCTCTCCTTTCCCGCGGGGCCAATAAGGCTTGAGAACTCACCTCCCTGGACACCTCCCTAGCCAGGCCCGGATCACCTCTCACCTGGACTGGGGCCTCCTCCCCAGAAATCTCTCTTTTTTTTTAACCCAGTGGTGTCAAACTCAAATAGAAACAGGTCCCTATGGGCTGGGCTGCAGGTTGACTTCTAAAACCACAAATGAACATTATCTGTGTTATTAAACATTTCCTAATTACATTTTAATCTGGTTCTGGGGACGCTCTCATTTTGTTGGGAGAGTGACTTTGACACCTCTACTGTAATCCATCCTCAACTGCAAAAATAATCTTCCTAAAGCAGGAGCCTGACTAGGTCACGCTTCCCTAAAGAACCTTAGGTGGCTCTCAACTTGCCTAGAGCACAAAATGCAAACTGCTGGACCTGGCATTTAAAGTTTTCCATATGGCTCCAAATGACCTTTCCAGACTTCTTTCACCTTGCTCCACTCCCTGAGCTCAGCCTTTCTAGTAAAATGTTCTCGTTGTGGTTCTGCAAATATCACCTCCCATCTCCTTCCTCTGACTCTGCATGTGCTAGTTCCCCTGCGTCCTGCCCACCCTCTGCCTCTTAGAATCATTAGCTTCCTTCAGGGTCTGCTCACAGATGCCACCTCCTCCAGAAATACTGGTCGGGGTCCCCTCTTTTCTAGTCCTCTCTCCCTCCTATATTATTACTTTGTACATATTGTGTCCTGCAGGTGGAATGTAATCAACTCCTTGGGGGCAGGGATTATCTATCCTTTTGTCTTTGAATCTCTGCACTGAACCTTGTATACTGTAGATACTTAATCAATGCTGGTGGCCTTGAACTGAAAAACAAGTCCACCTCCACCCTTAGGTGGAGCATAGGTCTGTATTGCCTGAGGAAGGACAGCAAGGCAGGCAAGGTCAACTTTGTCGCCTGATAGAACAAGAAAAACAAAAAACCCCAAACTTCTGCCATTAACAATCTTTTCCACTTGGGTGAGCACATTCTGATCTTTGACCTCACCCAGGAAGGTTTTTGTCTGCACAGGTATTGACTTTTCATGATAATTAAGGTCAATAGAGATTCATTCAGTTCAATCAACAAATATTTATTGAGCACAAATCCTGTGAAAGGCACTGCTGGGACTGTGACAAAAACATTTCTCCTGACCTCACGTGGGGAGGATACAACATGGGGGACAGTTATGGTCTGGGCTGGGCTTGGAGTCAGGAATAGCTGGGCTCACCTTTTCCCTCAGATTCTCACTTGAGGGGTGACCTCTGAGCCTTGTTTACTAACTGAACTGGATCTGGACTCCATGGTTGCCACGGAACCTTTGACTGCTATTTCCAGAATATAGCCAGTAGCACACGTCTTAGAAGTTTTGTAATGAGAACCAAATGAGTTAGGAAGCCAGCCTGGGTCAAGTGGAAAGAAGAAAGGCTTGGGAATACGAGGAGGTGGGTTCATATCTTGCCTGTGATGCTTGCTATCTATATGAATCGCACCTTCCCCCTTGGTCAAGTCTCTCTGCCTTCCTTGATGGCCTCAGTGTCCTCTTCTGTAAAATGAAAGCATTGGACTAGTTGGCATCAATCATCCTTTTCCTCTGTAGATCCAGAGCCTGGGCAAAGTGCTTCTTAAACCTTAATATGTATCATTCTCTTCTATTAATTCCCCCTCCTTCTCAGGAGAGTCAGACTCACAGACTCTGAATCCCACATTCTGCCCCTCAACCACACTACCTGTCCCAAAGTCCCACTTCATTTTCTCCTATATTGTGTAACACAATTCCTCCTGAACGGCTCAGATCTCATTGCTCCTGTCATGAGCGTCTTAGTCATAAGATCACAGATACAGAGCCAGAGGGGGTACCTCAGAGGTCGTATGATCCTACTTATTTTACCAATGAGGAAACGAAGACCCACAGAGAGAGGGTAAGGGATACACCAGCCACAGACGTAGTAAACAACAGAGGTGGTATTTGGACCCAGGTCCTCTGACTCCAAATAAAGATGGTGGACAGGAAGAAACCTCTCCAGGGACTAAACACAGGGGAGTGAGAAAGGGTAAAATGAGTTCTGGAAAGAATGGCTAATGCCATTTGGGGCACAGCAGGAGAAACTCTCTGAAGGCAACACACAGTCTGCCTTCTCTCTCTTGTTGCTCCCAGGTTTGCTAGAAAAAGCTAATGATTCCTACACGAACATTTACTAGAGCACATTCTAAGATACCTCCACTCCAAATCTGAACAAACTCATTTGCTACTCACCTCATCTGGTTTAATTTACTTATTCATTCATTCCCTCTAGAGCTCTATGAACTTCGGGTGAGTAAATTTTATGACTAGAGACCAGAACCTGTTCTGCCTCCTGTATATAGTCTTAGAATGTTGCCTGAGGCCCCCAATGGTTCAGTGACTTTGAGAGTCACACTTTCAGTTTATGTCAGAGATGGGAATTAACCCAGCTCTGATTAGCTCTTACCCCTTTGTAGAAGCTGATAGAATCAAGTATAAGTGAATATCCACGGCTAGGTGGCGCTGCAGGGGATAGAGTGGGAGAGCAGGACTCAGGAAGACCTAAATTCAAATCTGAACTCAGATACTTACTAGCTATGTGACCCTGGGCAAGTCATTTCACCTTGTTTGTCTTGGTTTCCTCAGATATAAAATGAGCTGGAGAAGGAAATGGCAAACCATTCCAGTGTCTCTGTTAAGAAAACCCCAAATGGGGTTGGGGAGAGTGGGCCATGATTGAAAAATGACTAAACAAGAAGAATATCAGCTCCTTAAAGGCAGGCAGGGACTCGTAGCTCTTCTGGTGGCAGACATTAGCAGGAACTTGACAGATGCCCATTGAACGGTCATTGACTCCAACAGTACAACCATGGCCAAGGACTGAGGGCCTTGGGTAGAGCTGAAATTGCTGATAAGAGAAAGCCACAGGCTGAAGGAGTGTCCTTATTATACCTGGAGGTACATGGAGGCCCTGGATGAATCATAGGCCAGGTATGGAGAAGGGAGAAGCTCATCTTTCAGATAAGAAGTTTCTTGTCCTTTTTAGTCCACATATTGGCCAGGTTCCTACCAAGTTACTGCTGGGCCCAGACGAGAAGAAGCTGACAAGGAAAAACATTTCTCCTTGTTCTGATCTCTGGATCCCCAACTCACCAGTCTTTGTAGCCAAGGCCAGGGTGGGTGGCTAAGGGCCCTAGGCAGCCTCCCAAGATCTCAGGGATGCGGGTTTTGAGAAAATCTGGCCTTTTTCTTGAAAATGTCCAATGAAGGGGCACCGATTCCCTCCTAATGTAGTGCATTTTTCACTGATGTTTCATATGGTCAGAAACGTTTCCCTTTTACTTCAAAGTCTAAATTAACCTTTCCACAATTTGCACCTACCATCCGTATTTCTGCCCTCTGGGGGGAGGCTAATCCTAAAGATGCAGATTTCATGTACATGAAGATCCTTGTCATGTCCCTCTTGGAGTCTTCTCCATGGGAAACATCCCCATTTCTTTTGACCCATTCTTATTTAGTATGAACTTAAGACCTTTTGTCATCCTTCTTGCCCTACTCTGGACACTCTCCAAATTATCCACGTCTTTCCTAAACTTCATTACCCAATTGTTCAGTTGTTTCAATCCCATTTGTCCCAAATGGGGTTTTCTTGGCAAAGACACTAAGAGTGGTTTGCCATTTCCTTCTCCAACTTATTTTACAGATGAGAAAACTGAAGTAAACAGGGTTAAGTGACTTGTCCAGGGTCACACAGCTAGCAAGTGTTTGAGGTCAAATTTGAACTCAGGTCTTCCTGACTCTAGGCCTGGTATTCTATCCACTGTGTCAACCAGATGCCCTGTTATCCAAACCTGAACACAACAAGCCAAAACAAGTTTCTCCCAATTAGGTCTGGTAGTTGGAGGTTGTGAGGTGCAAAGTTTCTGCAGTAATTCTGAGTGATCCTTTTTTCAATATTCATCTCTGTTTTATTATTTCCAAAGGTGGCTCGTTTTAAGAGATGGTCTATGTTCAGACTAATATGGTATTAAAAATATACTCACATTCCAGATGTGGGAATGTGTAGCTGATAAGAGCTCTGAGCTGGAAGTCAGTAATGGCCTGGGTTTGAATCCTGCCTCAGACATACATTGGCTATGTGACCTTGGGCAAGACAATGGACCTCTCTGAGCCTCAGTTTCCCCATTTGTGAATTGAGGACAAGGGCAGCACCTTTGCAGTGGGAAAGGTCACTGTAAGAATCAGATGACATATTTGAGGCCATATCACCCAGTGGAAAGGAGGTTGATTGTAAGACAAAGGCCCTTGGCTAGAATCCCTCCTCTGACCCCACCACTTCTGTGACCTTTCAGCAAGTTGATTAATCACCCTGGGCCTCAGCTCCCTCATCTGTAAAATGAAGGTTGAATGGATAGCCTTTTTTGGGGTCCCCTTTACATCTATGAATCAATAATGCAGGTGGAGGTGAGCCACTGGTATTGTCCACTTTGGTTTGCCCCTAGGTAATACAGTGCAACCCAAGGAGAACTTAGTAAGCACCCACTATGTTCCAGGCACTCTGTACGTAAAGCCCTTGGGTAGCATAGGTGGGGGGGAGGGGGAGACCGCAGAGGGTGGGGAGGGTACAAAGACAAAAATGAAGGAGCTTCTAAATAAACTTCCATTCTACTTTGTAGGTCTAGTGGGAGAGAGCAATAAAGCACGCAGAAATTCATTTTATGCAAAGTTTTCTGGAATGGTCTTGTAAAAGGGACCTTCTATTTTACCTAAAGGGCTTTTCTCAGCTTAGTCAGTTCTGACATATGGATGCTCGTCACCAAAACCCGATAATCATCACGGGGTCAGTTAACAGGCATTTATTAAGCTGCCTACTGGGCTGGGAATATAAAGAAAGGCTAAAACCATTCAGTCAATATTGCGGACCACCTACAATGTGCCAGGCACTGAGCTAAGTACTGAGGATATTAAGAAAGGCAGAAGGTGCCTGCCCTCAAGGAGCTCACAGTCTAATGGGGGACACAACATGCAAACGACTATTTACACATAAGCTACATACAAGATAAACTGGGTATATTCAACAGACAGGAGGAATTAAAGGGGATCAGGAAAAACTTCCCAGAGAAGGTGGAACTTTAGCTGGGACTTGAAGCCACAAAGCAGAGAGATAAGGAGGAAAAGCATTCCAGGTTTGGTGGACAGCAGAGAATTCCCAGTGTCTGGTTTGAGGAACAGCCAGGAGGCCAATGTCAGTGGATGGAAGAGTATCTTTCTTCTTTTGTTTTTATTAGTTAATTTATTTATTTTTAGTTTTCAACAATCACTTCCATAACTTTTAAATTTTCTTCCCATCCCTCCCCAAGACAGCATGTAATCTGATAGAGGCTCAACACATACATTCCTCTTAAAGACATTTTCACAGTAGTCATGTTGCACAGAAGAATTATAATGAATGGGAGAAACCATGAGAAAGAAAAAAAAAAAAAGAAAATAGTCTGCTTCACTCTGCATTCAGACTCCATAGTTCTTTCTCTGGATGTGGATGGCATTTTCCATCCTGAGTCCTTTGGAATTGTTTTAGGTCCCTGCATTGATGAGAAGGGCTAAGTCTATCAAAGTCAGTCTTCATACAGTGTGGCTGTTACTGTGTATAATGTTCTCCTGGTTCTGCTTACTTCACTCAGTATCAGTTCTTATAACTCTTTCCAGGTTATTATGAAGTCCAGTCTGCTCCTCATTTCCTATAGCACAATAGTATTCCATTACATTCATATACCACAACTTGTTCAGCCATTCCCCGATTGATGGGCATCCCCTCAATTTCCAATTCTTGGTCACCACAAAAAGAACCACTATAAATATTTTTGTACATGTGCATCTTCCTCCCACTTCTCTGATCTCTTTGGGATACAGCCCTAGAAGTGGTATTGCTGGGTCAACGGGTATGCAATCGTTTATAGCCCTTTGGCCACAGTTCCAGATTGCTCTCCAGAATGGCTGGATCAGCTCATAGATCCACAAACAATAAATTAGTGTTCCAACATTCCCATATCTTCTCCATTTATCATTTTCTTGTTTTGTCATGTTAGCCAATCTGACAGGTGAGACATGGCACCTCAGAGTTGTTTTGATTTGCATTTCTCTAATCAATAGTGAGTTAGAGCATTTTTTCATATGACTATAGATATCTTGAATTTCTTCCTCTGAAAACTGCCTATTCATATCCTTTGACCATTTATCAACTGGGGAATGACAATGAGTAGAACCAGGAAAACATTGTACAGTAACAGTTACATGATAGACTTAGTCCTTCTCAGCAATGCAAGGACCTAAAAATATTCTTGTAAATTTGACTCAGTTCTCTATATATTTTAGAAATGAGGCCTCTGTCAGAGACACTGGCTATAAAAATTCTCTCCCAGTTTTCTGTGAAAGAGAACCTTTCAAGAGAGTAAGATGTAAGAAGAATTGAAAAATAGGAAGAGGCTGGATTATGAAGGGCTTTGAATGCCAAACGGAGGATGTGTTTGTTTCTGGAAGTAATGGGAACCACTGGAGTTTGTTAAGGAGGGGGTGAGGAGTTCAGAGCTGGGTTTTAGGAAAGTCACTTTGATGGATTGAAGTGTGGAGAGACCAAGCAGAAACTCCTCACCCCCAGGCGAGCTATTTCAATAATCTAGGCATAAGGTGATGAAGGTCTGCATCAGGCAGGTGGCAGTGTCAGAGGAAAAAAAGAAAGGTGAAATCGACAGGCCTTAGCAAAAGCTTGGAGATGGTGAGAGCATGAGGAGTCAAGAATGAAACCTGTAATGTCAGTCTGGGTGACTGGGAGGCTGTTGGAAGGGCGAAGGGTTTGGGGGTAAAGATGAGATAAGTTTTGGACGGGTTAAGTTTAAACTGTCTACTGGACACCCAGGGTGTGTCATCTGAAAGGCAGCTGGAGGCGCAATATTGGAGATCAGCAGAGAGATGATAATTGAATCCATGAAAGTTGATAAACAGGAGAAGAGGAAAAGGCCCCAGACAGAACCCTGGGGGATATCCACAGTCTAATGGAAAAACATTAAGGGATGTTAGTTCTCGGTTGCCAAGGAAGTAAATACAAGAGGTGAAGGAGGAAGAGAAAGCTTTCCGGTTCTGAGGTGTGCCTGGGCTGAGCCTTGAAAGAAAAGGAAGGATTCTGGGAGGAGCGAGCACATTCCAGGCACCAGAGACCGTTCTAGGAATTCTCCGAGGCAGCAGGGAGAAGGCTGGGTTTGGGCATCATCCCGATTTGGCTGAACCGCGCAGGTCGCAAAGCTCAGGAATAAGGAGAAATAGAACTTGGAAAGGGAGTTGGGGTTTTCAGTGTCCAGCTGAGAGAATTCTATGATTTTTTTCCTAGACTGAATAATGAGCCATTGACTGATTTTGAGCAGAGCAGCGAGTCGGTCACACCTTTGGCTTAGGAGGATGGTTTGGGCAGCTGGCAGCATGGGAGGATCAGGTCAAGGAACTGGGAGTGCTTAGACTAGAAATGACCTTGGGGTTGGGGGTGTGTGTGGATATTTGAAGACCTCTTACATTAGACATATTATCCTTGGCCAGGGATTGGGGGGAGGGGAAAGGAGAACTAGAACCCAGAACCTACAAGTGAAAGTTGCTGAGAAACAAATTTCTGCTCCACTTAAGGAAAAAAGCTTATCAACCATTAGTAATGAATGCTTGGCTATTACAAGAGCAGCACAGCACAGTGGATAGAAGGGCTGGCCTCAGAGCCAAAAGGATCTGGGTTCAAATCCTGTCTCTGATGGGTGATCCTGGGCAAATCACTTAATCTTTCTTAATCTGCCCAGGCAATTCTGACTACAAGCTCCTGCTAAATTGCTGATGATCTCCCTGGGTCAACAGTGTTTCCATACCTTGAGAGCCCCAAGCACAGGTCTAGGTGATACCCCTCTACTGACCCCTGGGGAAAAAATTCCAAAGGTGGAAGGTGCTCCCTTGGAAGGAGGACTGTATTTCTCTTTTATTCCTTCCTTCATTCAATGATTTCTTTATCTGTTTGTTTATTTGTTTTCTTTCAGAAAAAGCTAGAGGCTTTCTGGCCCCTAGCCAGATATGGTGAAATTGGTTTCATTAGGGCAGGGATTGTTTTCCCCCCCCCTCCATTTTTTTTAACTCCCCAGCATGTAGGTACTACATGCCCCTGGTCAACAGTATGCTTAATAAATACTTGTTGTTGCCTTGATTTGGCTAAGAAAGATGCCCTCTAAGATCCTTTACTATTCTGTAACTGTGAAGTGCTCTGGGCATCAGATTCTAGAAGCCATGCAGGTACCCACCACTCCTGCCTCGGTTCTTTGCTTGGCTGTGACACCCCTAGGACCCATCAGCTGGCAAGGCAGCAGCTGCTGCCTCTCTCTGCTGTGCATCCTCCTGCTGCACTCTGGATCTTGAATCCTATCCCTGGGGTGCGCAGAGGCCGATGAAATGAGGCCAGCTCATCTGATAGCACTGGGAGGAGGAGGTTCCTGGAGCTCAGATATAGCCAGGATACCCTATCCTTTGCAGGGAAAATGAAGAGGAATTCAGGCTGAGAAGCAATTTTCCCTGCAAGCAAGACACCCCTAAATCTTTTGCTGCTGAGGACAGGCTTTGGAGTCCTCTGAACTGCAGAAAGTCATCCTGCTCCAAAGACTAGCCTGGCTGAGTTCAGGTCCATCTACCCCCAGGGTGGCTGCAGGCTGATAAATTATTTAGCCTTAGGAATTCATGAAGCCTATTTCTTTCTGTTAGGGTCACGTCACTCACTGACACACATGCCTCTTGCCCAGGGGACAGGCTTCTCCACACAGACCCAGAAGGACTCAAGAAACACCCTACTCTGAAAAAATTCATCAACAATTACTGTGTGTCCTGAGATGGGGATTCCAAGCCATCCCCAGCCTCTTGGTGCTCACATTCTCATGGAAGGGAATAAAACATAAACAGGTCAGAGTAAATGGAAGGCAACCTTATCTGATTAACAGAGGAAACCATGGCCACCCCCCCCCCCCCAGCTTGATGGGGGGGGCGGAGCATGTCCTCCCTGTCACTGTCAGTTACTAATCACCTACTATGTGCCAGACATCCTGAGACAGCTCAATCTTAATGGTTATTCTGTTTCTCTGACTCTCTCATCACTTACCAGCAAGTCAATGAACCATATGTGCCTCAGTTTCCCCATCTGCTTATCTGTATACTTATTTTATGCCCAAGTAGAATGTAGTCATCTCCCGGGCAGTGATTATTTTTCAACTTGTCTTTGTATCCCCAGCCAGCACATAGCACACAGTAGGTGTTTCCTACTTACTTACTGAAGCCCGACTGAATAGGGAGGCCCCCTTAACTCAGACCAGGGTAGAGTGTAGAACTGGAATTCACCAGCTTTGCCCCAGTCCAAGTGCCCTATCCTTTCTGGCCTCTGCCCACTGGACATTTCTTCCTGGCCTCTCCACGGGCTTCCAATTTCCCATTCAGAACCCAGGTCCAGCAAGACTGTCAAGTCAGACAAGTTAAGACTCCACAGCAGTGCCAGGTGGCTCCCAGCTGCTTGGCCTCTGGCCTTGGACACCTCCACAGTCTCCATCCTCTCCCCCACCCCACTCCCAGCTCCTTTGGGTAATGTGGTCATCCTCTCCTTTGATATTTTAGACGTGTGTCCAGCTGGAAGAATATGTCCAGCAGATTATCAGGGGCAGGGGCTCCACAGAGATGGTCCTAGAGCCCAGAGCTCCATCTG
>CM053595.1:291249397-291273897 GCA_028646575.1 Pseudocheirus occidentalis
GAGCAGGCACTTTCCAGCAAGGGGTCTTACTCTCCCCCATCCCTACCCCCTGGGCTGTTCTTTTTGCTTTAACCCAGAAAGGTTTCTAGCTTGCACACCCATCACCTCCAGCAAGCCCTGAGGCTGCTTCCTGACTCCCTGAAGTAGGTCCAGGAAATGGCTGGTGGTTGGGGCTTCCTGCAGCCTCAGGCATACCCACATACCCAGTGACCTCTTTAACCATGTGGTCCCACAGGCTCCAGGCCTCTGACTCTGTCCTGCTGAGCAGTCACAATAATGTGAGTTGGTGAAGAGAGAACCCCAGCTAGAAAACCATAGGTCCTTGGAATGTGCCTGCAATGTTCTCCCTAGTAGACTGTAAACCCTTGAGGGCAGGGACTTTGTCATCTGTGCCCCTTGTGAATGTAAAGGAAGACGGCTGGCACAAGAGACTTAAATATTTAGAACAGGAATTGTTTTGTAGCTCACAATCAGGCTATGACTGGACTCAAGTTCATCTCTAGAAGGAGGAAGAAGGAGGGAGGAGAGAGAGGGAAGGAGACAGCATAGAGAGGAGGAGGAGGAAGAGGGAGGGAGGAGAGAAGAGGGAGAAAAGGAGAGGGGAGGGAGAAAAGAGGGGAGGGAAAAGAGGGCAAGGGGAAAAAAGGAGGGGGAGAGAGAAGGGAAGAAGGAAGAAAGAGGAGGAAGAGAAGGGAGGGAGGGGAGGGAAGGGGGAGAAGAGAGGAAGAGGAGAAGGGAAAGGTTAGAAAGGAGTGGGGCAAGAGAAAGGAGGAAGGAGGAGAGAAGAGGGAAGAGAAGATGGAGAAGGGAGGAAGAAGGGGATTCTTTTTTTTTTTTAATAATTACCAATCTATTTATTTATTTTGCTTTTTGGAGGGGGAAAGGGAGGACTAATTAGGGTTAAGTGACTTGCCCAAGTTCTCACGGCTTGTAAGTGTTAAGTGTCTGAGGCCGGATTTGAGCCCAGGTCCTCCTCTTGACTTCCCAAGAAGGGGACTCTTGACAGCAGAGTCTCTGATGGGGGAGCGCCGCTGACCAGGCAGACTACTGTCTGGGGACCTTGGCACTATGCACTTTTGACCCTGGAAGTTGGGGGGATGTTGACAAGGGGAATGGGAACTAACCGGGGTACCAGGATGGAGACTGATAAAGGGAGGCAGCGTGGTACACTGGAAAGACCATTTAATTTGGAGTCCAGACTGCAGCTTTGCCAGTTACTGCCAATGTGAGACCTTAGGCAAGTTTTAAGCTCAGCTTCTTCATCTGGAAGACAGTGACAGGTGGTCCCACGAAGCAGAAGGGCCCTGGCTCTGGAATCTGGGGTCCTCCCTAAGCCTCTGTAAAATAGTGGGACTGGGCTGGATGACCTTGGAGGAAGTCCAGATCACGTCCTGTGTCTCCTCCTCAAGAAACCTCATCCATGGCTCCCTGTTGTTTAGAGGGTGAAAATACAGCCTTCCTTGGCATTCAAAGCCCTTTACAATTGTGCCGTAGTCTGCCCTTCCAGGCTCATTACCCATCCCTCCCCTTTGAGGGCTCCGACTATCAGCCAGTCAGACCGGCTGGTTTGCCTTTTGTTTCACCCCACATTCCATCTCCTGCCTGCAAGCCTTTGCCCAGGCCACCCTTCATACCCAGAATGTATTCCCTGCTTGCTTCTGCCCTCGTGGCATTCCTAGCTTCCTTCAAGGCCAAGCTCAAGTACTACCACCTATAGCAGGCCCTTCTTGGTTCACCATCCTCCCCCACAGGCACTAAGTATATATAATTCAATTCAACAAACATTTACTAGGCACCTACTATTTGCAAGGCACTGTAGAAGTATAGACCAAAAAACCAAAACAGGCCCTATCCTCAATTCCCTATTACATCATAGACAGGGGGAAGGAAATGTACATTTATTAAGTGCCTACTTTGTTTGAGACACAATACGCATGATCTCATTGGATCCTTACAGCAACCTTGCTCTTACTACACCCATTTCACGGTGGAAGAAACTGAGGCTAAGTGTCAGGCTCCTGACTGCATTACCTGGCTGCCCTCAGAACATACACAAAGCAAGACGTTTTGGAAGGCGGCATGGAAATGCTTAACAATATAACAAATGTATGATGTAAGATGATAGTTATTTACTAGGTTCTTAGAAGAAAATTTAGAGTTGACCAGAGTCTAACATAGAGGGCTATCTCATACACACACACACACACACACACACACACACACACACTTTCTTTTTCCCTTTCTCTCTCTCTCTCTCTCTCCCCGTCTCTCCCTCCCTCTCTCTCTCTTTCTCTCTGTCTCTGTCTCTCTCTTTTTCTCTCCCTCTTTCTCTTTCTTATTTCTGTGTGTCTCTCTCTGTCTCTGTCTCTCCTTCTCCTTTGGAACCCTCAGCATCTAAGGAAATGCAGATGAATTTTCAGAACTAGGGAGACCTGCTCATGGGGAAGAAGAAAGATCTGTGTGCACCCGTGGCGCTCCCAGCCTCAAGGAGATCTTGATAAGGGAGGCCCCCTTCTCCCCAGCCTGCCAGAGTCAAGGTCAGGCTGCTCTGAAGCAGGAGAGGGCTGACCTCGACCCATGGCCCCAGAACTTGGAGTAAACAACCGGCTGGAGTCGGTCTCACAAACCCTGCTTCCCAGATGGCTCGGCGGCAGTGAAAGCATGTCAGTCTTCCAGCAGATTAGGAAGGAAAAAAGGGAAAGAAGTAAGTCTGGGCCATGGACCGACTTGCCAGAAGGGAAGTAAAACTATCATTCTAATGTATTTTTCCTGATCTTTAGCAGGAGAGTGAACGCGTGTCTGTCATGTTCTTACACTTATTTACAAACATTCTCCCCATGGATAGGAGCAGAGGGTGCAGGGTGCGTCTCTTGACATTTTTCTTAGCTATGGAAGATAGAAATGCAGTTTATTTTCAAGGAAAAAAAATAGAAATATGGGGCACAATATATATTTGGCTTTAAAAAAAATACCATTTGAAATCCAACAGTGTAATCTCCTGCATCTCTGTAATCTGGAGCTAAGAATTTTTTCCACGTGTTGGGGGGTGGGGCATGGGGAGAGAAGTGGGTATGGTCAGACTGCCCTCTCCCAGCCTGCAACAGGTCATACTTGGGAAGGATGGCACAGCCTGATGGGACCCAAGGATGGGGGGCAGGGAGGAGTGGTGCAACTCCCCACCCCCCACCGCAGACAGTCATATTAGAATGTAAGCCCCAGGAGGGCTGGGACTGCTTAGAAGCCCCATCCCTAAGCACACAGTAAATACTCCATGGACACTTGCTGATGGGTATTTTCAGAGTTGGGTGCTTCTGAGTCCTTCCTGGTCTATTTGGGGAAGCCTGTCCCTGCTGCATAGGGCATGTGCCTCACTAAAGCAAGTAAAGGGAATGCGGGATGCCAGGGAAGAAATATGCCCTCCCAGGAGGAAGAGCCAGACTGCCCCCTCCCCAGCGTTGCCACCGTCCTGCTCATTGTGGCTCTGTAGAACCCAGAGTCTTATCCTGGTTTTCACCTGGCTGGGAAGCCAGCTCTGGATGCTTCTGAAAGTCCTCTTTGAAGCGTTCTAACCCAATGGGGAGGCTTCGTCGCCTTTCCGTTGGTTCCTTTTGGGTCAAGTCAGATCCTTTGTTCAACTCTCTCAGAAGAGAGGAAATGATACAGATGACTGAGATGATGGGCCTTGCGATAGGACAACAGGACAGGCCACACTCAGGCTCAGAGGCCAGCGGCTGAGAGTCATCTTGGGGCCAGAGGAGACAGAGCTTCCGGCCTTGTCATTCCCTTTATCCCAGACCTAGAACGTGAAGAGACCTTAGAGGCCATGTAGACCAACACCTTCATTTTTACAGATGAGTAAACTGAGGCCCAGAGAAGTTGGGGGACTATTCCAAGGTCACACGTTAGCCAAAGTGATCAACGGCTCACTCTTCCCTTGCTTTTTTCACAGATGGAACAGAGGAAGGCCAGGAGAACGGACAGCCCATCGTGGCTGACTTCCTCACAGGTATCCCATTCTTCCTTTTTTTCTATCCTCTCCTGCTCCTCCCTAATCATTCTCTCTTCCTCAGTTAGGAGGGGTTATTTGGTGCAGTAGAAAACACACAGGATTTGGAACCACAGAAGTCAGAGGTTCAAATCCCAACTTACTGCCCAGGTAACTGGGGGCAAATCATTTTTGATTTCTGGGTTATGTAAAATTAAGACGTTGGCATGGATGGCCTTGAAAGGTACCTTGTTGCTCCGATCTAAGATCCTGTGACCCTACTGGCCACTTAACTTCCTCATCGGTAAGAATAAGGAAATTGGACTAGATGGCTGGGGAGATTCTGTGTAGTTCTCCATCTGTGACCTAAGATGAAGTAGATCAGGGATGGGGAACCTGCGGCATTAAGGCCACGTACGGCCTTCTAGGTCCCTATGTGTGCCCTTCTAACTCTAGGATTTGTTTGTAAAATGTGAATTCCATCAAAAGGCCGCACTTAGGGACTTAGAAGGCCACAGGTTTCCCACCCTTGAATGAGACCATTCACTCTCAAGCATGTACTACTCTGCACAGGTAGGGGCTAATTTGGTCTCAGAACATTCCTTGGAACTAAGACCCTAGAGAGCCTCCTGAGGGGGCATGGACGCAGCATAACAGTTAGTAGCTCTGCAGGGGTAACTAACAGGGTGGCTTAAGTCCTTCAAGGCCTGGTCATTCTCTTTACCCTTTCCCTCTGCAATGGGCAGGATAACCCCCGCTCCTTTTCCAGGGCAGGCACATCTCTCCTGTCCTTTTTGCTCCTTGTCACTAAGGAGCAAAGGCAGGAAAGGTAGCCCAGTAGAGGGATGTTTGTGCTGTTATGGGAAGAAGAGGCAAATCACATGCAAGATAATATGCAAATAAGCATGGTGGCAATGGGAAAGATCTGGGGAAAAAAAAAACAGAGCTGGGTTTTCTTATCTGTGAAAGGCAAGGGCTGGACCAGATGACCTCTACAGTTCCATCCAGCTCCAGACTAATGAGTCTCTGATGATGATTTTATATTTTCCTGGGTAACTAATACCTGAGAAGTCCACTAATTGCAACGTTGGTTTATTCTGCTGGGAAGGATTGGAGGGTTACACAAATACAAATTAAGTTAGCAGTTTGAAGGGGGAGGGTGTTTGAATACAATAGAAGCTAGAATTGGTGACAGATCTGCCAAGTGATCATCCTGGACCTGGAGTAACCCAGTCTCAGAGACTTTCCTACCTTCCTTAAGGAGAAAAAAAAAAAATCCCACATTAGAACCAGTAGCAAAGGGGAAAGAAATAACTGAAATACAAGTAATGGAAAAAATGTGGATTTGGAATCAGGGCCTGGGCTTGAATCATCATCATTCTGCTATTTACTACCTGCATGACCTTGGGCAAGTCACTCTATGAGCCTCAATGTCCTTATCTGTAAAATTAGGGACAATGGGAAGGACAAAAGATACTTGCTTGTTGACTGAAAACAGATTAATTTGGAAAAAAAATCAAATAAGGGCATTAGACTTGATCCCTTCTAGTTCTAAACCTGTAAATCAGTAAGAGCAGAATGAATCAGAGCAGGATCCCCACAGACCAGCTCTTTCACAGCATGGGGCAGGGCTGTGTGAGCAGCACTTAGTCTAGCTTGAGGGGATACAGGACCCTGGCATCATAAGGCCAAGCCTGGGGCTTTCCTCTATCAGCCCCTTGGTCTGTGAAGCACAGCAGGTTAGCACTGATCTTTTCCCTTTTTTTTCCCTCCAGAGGAAAGGAGCAGGCTTCATGAAACAATGTCACTCCTGGGACTGGAAACATACTGCAACAGGAAACTCAGCCTCCAGGATGCCCGGCAGATCAGTTTTGATAGTATGAAGAACTGGGCACCCCAGGTGCCCACTGATTTGCCTTGGAGCTTCCTGAGAAAGCTGTTGGCTCTCAACTCAGAAGTCAGAAACACCACTCTGCTATCAGACTTGGCCCAGGATGACAGGACAGGTGAGAAGGAAACGCAGGTGGATGAGCAAGAAATATACTGGGGTACGTCCGAGGACATTTATTCTCTCACTGAACTGGTGACAACCCCCGATGTGCCGCTGAATCCCCTGGACCTCCTCTGTGCGCTTCTCCTTTGCTCGGACAGCTTCCTACAGCAGGAGTTGCTAGTCAAGATGTCTCTTTGCCAGTTTGCCCTCCCTGTAGTCCTGCCCGACTCGGAGAGCCAAAACCACACCTTCCTACTGTGGGCCCTGCGAGGCGTGATGAGGACGTGGTGGTGGCAATCCCCAGGGGGGCCCAGGACTTCCAGGGAGGAGAGTTTGGTGCTCACAAGGGTCCCAATCATCTCCTTTGCACGCATGGACATCAGCAGCCACTCCAAGTCTCACCTCCTCAATGCTGTCATGAGCCCCTCTCACCACCAGCCTCATGACTACTTCTGCCACCGGGAGATGCCGTCGGCGGCCAATGCTCGAGAGATCTCAGACGGCTTGGTCGAGATGTCCTGGTACTCTCCGGGCAGCAGCAGCAAAGAGAACTCAGACGTCTTCCCAGAACCCGTCGCCTTTGCCAACCTGAGGGGTGAGATTGGAAGTCACTGGCAACAATTTAAGCTTTTGACGGAGACATCGTCGGCTGTTTTCATATTAACCGACAACATAGGCCAAAAGGAATATGAGCTGCTGTGCTCTCTGAGCGGGTCGACCACTCGGTATTACCTCATCCTCAGTCCCTACCGGGGCAAACGCAATGCCAATCTGAGGTTCCTGAACAAACTGGTGTCCATTCTTCAGATCGACTACTCTCATGTCCTGGTGAAGGTCAGCAGCACAGACAGCAAACGCCTCGTCAAGAGGCTCCAAGCCATCGTGCTGAATGTCATCAAATCGGCAAGTAGAAAGATGTCCCTGGAGGACATGGCAGAAAAGGCTCGGACCCTAGGGCTGAAAGTGGATGAGGACTGTGAAGAGTGTCAGAAGGCAAGAGAGCAGGTGGAGAAGATCACCCAGGACATCCAGGATGTGGAGCTGTATAAGAGGGAGAAGCTCCGGCTACAGGGGGACTCTTGGAGAAGCATCGCTCAGGTAGAGAAGGAGCTCTGCCGGCTGCAGAGAGCTGGGGACTCTTCTCCAGAGAAATACAAGTCAGAACTCAGGCAGCGGCTGCTGGCCCTAAGGACGCACCAGAACCGGTATGAGCTGGGCTGGGGCATGCAGGAGTTTATCAAGGGCATCGCCAACCCTTCCCCCATGGAAAAGCAGTACTTCCTAGGGTGGATGAAACTCAAACTGGAGGAGATGGCCAGACAGAGCCGGAGGCAGCCCCCAGAGGCCCTTGCTACCCTGGGACCAAAGCATAGCCGGCCTGCAGAGCTCAGCGAGCAGCTCTGGCCCACATCCTTAGGGGTGGAGCACTTTTTGAGGGAGATGGGGCAGTTTTATGAGGCTGAATGCTACCTCGTGGAGGCAGGAAAGATGGCAGAGAGCCAAAAGCGGTTCACACACTTTGTTGGCCTGGCCTCAGAGCTGGTCCTTAGCGGCTTTCCTCTGGAACTGATGGATCGAGGAACTTGCTGTGTTCCCTTGAGGTGGGTGACGGGTATCCTGAGGGAGCTTCATGCTCGGCTGGAGGGCAGACCCCGACTGCTGGTGCTCTCGGTTCTGGGAGCAGAGGGCACGGGGAAATCCACTCTGCTCAACACCATGTTTGGGCTCCAGTTTGCCACCAGTAGGAGCTACAAACCCCATGGCACTTTCATGCAGCTCATTTCGGTGACAGAGGATTTTCGCCAGGACCTGGGCTGTGACTTCATTCTGGTGATTGACTCTGGGGGCTTGACAGGTGGGGCCATAGCTGCCCGGGGGGAGAGGTATGAACTGGAGGTGTCTCTGGCTACTCTTGCTATGGGGCTCAGCAACATTACTGTGGTCAGCATGGCTGAAACCAAGGATACCCCTCTAGCCGCCCTCCATGCCTTTCTGAAGCTTGAAAAGTTGGGGCATGTTCCCAACTGTCAACTTGTGTCCCAGGACCTCAATGACGGACCAGTCCCCAGACCCAACCTGAGAGACAGGAAACAACTTCTAGAACAACTGAATGTCCTGAACAGGGCCATAGCTGAGATGGAGAAGCAGGATGAGGAGCGGGCCCTTTCAGAAATGGTTTTGTGTGACCCCGAGAAGCACATTTGGCACATCCCTCGCTTGTGGCATGGAGTGCCTCCCATGGCCCCTGTGAGCTCGGGCTACTGCGAGGCCGTCTTTGAGTTAAAGAGATGCCTTCTTGAGAATATCAGAAATGGAGTCTGTCATCAACACAGAGACATTGTACACCTGGTAGAGCTGGTGGGGCGGCTGTGAAGGCAGAGACCCCTGGAAACGAAAGCTGTTGACCAAGCTGCTGGGAGGGACCTCTCCTCAAGGGGAATGAAGAGGGAAGCTTGTGGTCCTGGAGAGACTTCCTGGAGAAAGAGCAGCTGGCATCTGAACCTGCTTGGGGAGAGAAAGATGCAGGAAAGAACAGATCAGAAGATTTGCATTCTCCTAGGACCTGGTTCAGAGAACAAGAAATCCACCAAACCAGCTACTGCACTGACAAGCACAGGGAGAGAGAGCAATTCTATCAGGAATACAGAAAGCCTCCAACGTTGCTGATCTGAGGATCCTGAAGGAAAGGACCCTGGGAAGGAAATGCTCAAACAGTGATTTTCTTCTCTGGCTTGGTGCCATTCCAGGCTGCTCCCAGGTTGGCAGGCCCTTCATAGGCCTGATCCCCTCCATTCTGTCTCCTGGCGGAATGGCATGGTCCTGACCCAGGAGAGCCCTGCCTGTCCTCCATGACTGTGAATGCCCAGCACAGGGAGTGGGAGGGTAGAGGGAATTGTGCAGAGAGCCCAGCATCCCTTCTCCTCAGGGAGCTTCATTCTTTTGTCTGGCCAAAGGGTTCAGCATGAATGATGTCCGTGGCTAGAATGAACAGGATTGACATTTCTTCCAAGGGCCCAAGGGGTACAAAGCACTTTATTTATTGACTTCTCTGCTAATAATGATTGATAACAGGCAGGCTCTTCTTGTTTGTGCCTTAATGTTCCTATCTCCTAACCGAGGACTCGAACGCCCACCTGATGTATTAGGACGATGAATGAGGGTATGTCTGTAAACCTGGAATACCTCAGAAAGTCACCATAAAAATGTCACACCTCACTGCTTTCTCCCTAGCCAGGAGTCATTCTTTCCCCCAGGATGTGAATGGGATATTTGTGCTGCAGGAAGGGCTGCAAATGACCAGGAGGGCCATCTGGGGAAAAAGGAAATGGGACAAAAATGCTGAGACATCTTGGGCAAATTCCCAAGGAACGGGTAAAATGTTGTTAATGTTTGTAAGAGGATAAAGGAAACACTTTTTCACTTGATTCTGCACAGGCATTGGTCTAGCCCTAAATCTATGACTATGTGGCCACAGAAAAAGGTAGCATGGCTAAGGGGGCCAGCCTTGGATTCAGGAATGAATGAATGAGATGAAGAAATGAATGAATGAAAAAGCCCTTATCAAGGCTTTACTATATGCTAAGAGCTGGACAATAGAGAGAAAAATCAAGACAGTCCCTGCTCTCAAGGAGCTTCCACTCTAGTTGGGTTCAGGTTCCACCTGTGACCTGAACTAGCTCTGTGCCCCTGAGTAAATCACCTGGTATCTCAGTGCCCCCACTTATATTTAAGAATATAAGTGACCTGTCTGGATTGGTGGATCAATCTAACATTCAGTCAAGTGTTAAATGCCTACTATTTGCCAGGTATTGTGGTGAAGATACAAAAAGGAAGGAGTCTGCATTCCTTGGGGGGGGGGGGGAGAAAGAGCGACCAACACATACACACAGATAAGTCAGTACAGATGTAAAGGGAGCATCCGCTTTGGAAGTACCCTACACCAAGCCTGGACACTCACCAGAATGGAAGACGTATTTTAATGGATCTATAGCTTCAGCAGGGCAGGGGCAAGGGCAGGAAGGGGGTGATTCCACTCCCTGTAAAAGCTGTACTGCCTCCATACCCTCTCATTTGGGTCTGATCTGTCAAGTCATTAATCCTTCACCCGGTAGAAGCCTTCCCCTGATTTTTTTCATTGTTAATCAGTATTAAAGTACCTACTGTGTGCCAGGCACTAAGTTCGGCTCCAGGGATACAAAGAAAGGGAAAAGACTGTTTCTGCCCTCAGTGTGCTTACAATCTAAGGGAGGTGATGATATGTAAATGAATACGTACAAACATGGTGGACATAGGATCAATAGGAAATCATCAACAAAGGGATGGCGAGGGATGGGGGAAGGCTTAAGCACTAGGGCTGTCCAGCTGCTCATTCCCATTCTTACTCTATGAGCAGCCCACTTCCTTTTCCACTTACATGTGTTTTCAGTGATGCCCTTTCTGCTCACCTTGACATTCAGCTCAGTCAAACCAAGCATTCATTAAGTGCCTGCTGTGCTCCAGGCTTTGTGCTGAGCTCTCGGGCTTGGTCCCAAGCCGCATTGCACATACTCTCCCTCTGGTTACCGGTCATTTTGATTCTTCCAAAACCATATTAACACAATAGCATCACAAAGGGAATACCGGCATAAAAGAGGTGGATTTCCACCACAGTGAGTAGTTTGGGATCATGGAAAAAACAGCCATTTCACAAATGCAACCCAGCCCATTCTCCTCTTGCTACTCAATTCCAGGTCCAGCCAAAATATACATATTGGTAGACTTCGGTCAAAATGCATCTTCTAAGTGCCTACCATGTATCATTTCACTGGGTACTGGAAATACAAAGACAAAAAAAAAAGAAATAGCCCCTGCCCTCAGGGAGCTTACCTTCTACTGAGGGGAAGCAGCAGGCACACAATTAAGTCAATGCCAAAAGTATATCAAATGAATACAAAATAATTTCCAGGGGGGAGGGTAGTGAGAAAGCACCAACAAATGGAGGAACCGGGAAGGTCTTTAGACCTTCCTCTCAGGGAGGTGGTCTAGAAGGAAGCCAGAGATTCCAGAAGGAGGGAAGGTGTCCAAGGCATGGGGAACAAACTGTACAAAGACACAGAATCAGGGGATAGCACGTCATGTATGTCCAGAATATCGACTGCATGAAGGAGGGTAACATGAGACCAGACTGGAAAGCTCAGCTGAAGCTCCACAGAGCAGGCAGCCGGGCTTGAATTCGGTCCTGGGGGGATCATACATTCCACAAGCCCGCCGATCCAGCACCTTGTCACGTCCTGGGTGCTCTACTCAAGACGTCGACTTTCCAGCTTGAGTTCTTTCCTATGGCTGGAATTTGGAGACTCTGTAGTGTCTTGGGGTTCCGCCGTTAGTCCAATTAGTCTCCTGCAAATGGGAGCGTTTCTGTCCTGTCTTTATTTCACACAATTGACTGAGATGAAAAGGGCAGAGGATATTAGGTTCCACTGAGTCTTGTTGTTTTATTGATTTTTTTTTAAAGCATTTGAGTCAGTGGAACCAAATATGACCTGAAGTTCTCAAACAATGAGTCTCTTGCACATGCCACAGAAACAGGAATTGGTCACATATTCAATTACAGAGATAGCTTTGTTCAGTGGTCCGCTAAATATTGACACCAGCTGAAGTGAGAGAGATACACATGGCAGTAGATTTAGAGGCAACAGGGCTTTTCAAAGACAACTAGTCCAACCCTCTTGTTTTACAGGTAGGGAAACTGAGACCCAATGAGGGACGGTGATTTGCCGAAGGTCACACAATGAACAGAAGAGGCAGGTTTAGAAACCAGGTCCTCTGACTTCAGGAGCTTTTCCTACTGTTCTATGATGCTTCATTTAAAAGGACCACCACTGGCAAGGAAGATGTCCCAAGCAAAGAAAAAACAATAAAACAAAAATGATGAAACAATTTCCCAGTTAAAGCAAAGTTGTCCAAATGCTCCTATTTCCTGGGAAAGGCAAAAGGATGGAATAATATACGAGTCTTGAAATCTAATTATTTGAAAACACATTCAGTACCTGAAATTCCCACAGTCATACAAAATACATACTCAAAAAAACCAAAAAGGCGACCTTCTTCCTGAGGCTGCCTGCTCCTTCAGACATGACTGGTTCCCGTTCAGGCTTCCCTGCCTGTCCGCCTGCCCATTCCTTGGCTATCCTCACTGCCCAAGTACCTAAATAACCCAAACACTTGTAGGCCTGGCATCTCAACAATCCCAACAATTAGACAAACACCAGCTCATGATTAGTTCTAAGTGGGGTGACTTTGTTAGGACAGCAGAACTAGCTTGTCCCCACGTCACTTGTTAGTGGTGGTGGTGGGGCTGTCGGCCAATCTCACCGAGATCATATTTTTGTATTGCCACCCCTAAGTTATGGTCTCATGGGACCTTAGATCAAGGGCTTGAGAGGGCATTTGAGGCTATCTAGTCCAACATCCTTGTCTTCCAGATGAGGAAGGGAGAGCCAAATGAGTTGACGTGCCTGGCCCCCAAGGTCACAAAGCAGAGTAAATGGCAGAGATGGGATCTTCAAGTTTCAACTCCACCGCACCCATGTGATGGCATGGTTAGGGTTTCACTTTCCCTTCCCACTCTGATTATCCGGCACTGCCTTGTTTTCTGGCCTCGGGACACCTGCTTCAGGCAGGAAAGTCTCTTGGCTTCTACAGTGGACTCAGACCCTCCTATATTCCAAGAGCTCATCTGGCCATTGCAAGGAAATACATAAAGGGATGCGAGCTCAGACAGTCGGGAGTTTGGTCTGGAGCACCTCTCATTGCAGGTGCCCTAAGCCTACTGCCCAGATTCATTGTAAGAATTCTGACTCCTTCCTGCAGGGGTGGGTGGCCCAGTGGATAGAAGGCTAGGTGTGAGGTGAGGGAGACCTGAGTTCAAATCCAGCTTCTGACACTTAAGAGCTGTGTGACCCTAGGAAAGTCAATCCTCATTTGCCTCAGTTTCCTCATCTGTAAAATGAGTATAATAAAAGGACCTGCCTCCCAGGGTTGTTGTGAAGACAAACGAGATTGTAATTATAAAGCACAATGCCTGCCTCTTAGCAGGCACCACAGAAATGCTAGCTATTATTATGATAAATATAAGGAGTATAATTTTTCTCTGCCTGGGTTCTGTTGCATCCAGTTCAGCCAACTACTGTTGGGTTACATAAAGCCAAGGCTGCCAGTAGGGCTTAGAAAGTATTGATCATTAAGAGTGTCATATATAAGCTATAGGAGTCCTCTCCCAACTCCCATTGACGGTGGCAAGCTGGGTCCCCAAAAGGAGCCTCCGCTCGGAGCCTAAGGGCAGCTGCGACAGAATGGGAGTGTCCGGCGGTCCACACTCCGATGTCAGGGTCAGGGACTTTTCTGAGCTCGCCTCTATGGGTCATAACAACTGAGGGAGGTCTTGGTCGCAGTCGCCCCAATCGCTGCCTTTTCAGAAGGGACTGGTGAGGCTTCTCTGCTTGAGCCGGGCCCTGGAGGACCAGCCTCCCTGGATTTAAAAGGCTTTTCTGTTTTGGGATCAGGATCCTTCAGCATTGCCATCCTCAGGCACCAGCACCTTCTCTGGGCAGCGCTGTCTGGAAGGGAATTTCTTCTCTCTTGGCTGCCATTGTTCTTCGAAGGTTAGATCAGATCCTTGATTCCTGCTGGCTGGCTGGCTATTTGCTCTTCTTTTTGTTTTTGTTTTTTGGAGGGGGGAGGGCAGGGCAATTGGGGTTAAGTGACTTGCCCAAGGTCACAGAGGTAGTACCTGAGGCCAAATTTGAACTCAGGTCCTCCTGACTCCTCAGCCAGTGCTCTATTCACTGTACCACCCAGCTGCCCCTGCCATCTGCTCTTCTAACCTCCTGCCTGCCTCTGCCCTGGGGAATCCACTTATCTTTCATGCCTTGGCCGCCAGAACTCGTGCCTGGCTCTAACTATTGGCACCTTTCTTGTGGATTGTGGCCAAGCCTCAGAGCTGCAGTGACCACTGACGTCCAGGCCCAACCCTAAAAGACAGTGTGGCATAGAAGACAGAGCATCGGACCTAGGATCAGGAAAACCCAGGCTCAAATACTGCTCCTATATTTACTAGCTGTGTGACCACGGGAAAGCCACTTAACGTCTCTGAGCCTCGGTCTCCTGTAAAATGAGGGGATTGAACCAGATGCCCTTTGAGGGCTCCTTCCAGCTTGAAACCCGATTCTATGATTTCATCTCTCCTATGCCAACCCTCCTCGCCTTCCCGCCCGCCCCCTCAGTTCTCTTGACCCTTCTTTTCCTGGGACCATAAACCACTGGCAACCAGTACTGATGGCAGGCTGACCCATTATCTCAGAGCTCGGCCTAACACTCCTGGATCTCACTGCTCTGCGTCTGGATCTCTGGACTATAGGGGTTTGATAAAGGGCCTCCATTCTCCATCTTCCTCTCCTTGGGCTCCTTTGTCCTTATCTGAGCCAGAGTCTAAGACAAGCTCTAGAGCTATCTGAGACCAGAACGAACTTCTCCTCCTTGGAGTTCCATGGGAAGGAGCTGAACGCCTATTGGATATATTATAAGGGGGTTGTTGGGTCATTTTCAATCGTGTCCAATTCTTCATGACCGCATATGGAGTTTTCTTAGCAGAGATCCTAGGGTCATTTGCCATTCCTTTCTCCAGCCCATTTGACAGATGAGAAAACTGAAGCAAACAGGGTTAAGTGACTTACCCAGGGTCACACAGTGCCTGAGGCTGGATCTGAACTCAGAAAGATGAGTCTTCTTGACTCCAGGACTAGCACTCTGTGCTCTATGGCACCCCCTAGCTGCCCATTATAACGGGTACTCCTTTCCTATATGGGTTGGACCAGATGGCTGCCGAGATCCCTTCCCATCTTCTAATTTACCTCCTGATGGAGCTGAGCCATCACCAGTCTTAACTTACATGTTGCCGCTGAACACCAATGACTCTGGAGGAGACAATGAAGCTGGTGACTTTGCACAGCTTTGCCTCCCTTAAATCCAACTCACTTGCAAGCCAAGACATCATCCTCCTGATGTCACTGGTCCTCTTTGAGAATGAAGGACAAGCAACAGCAACATTACCTGGCCCATGGAACCTTCTGTTTCCAGAATTCCAGAAGCCTGGATGTCAGAGCTCTGAAGGGCAGAGCTTCTTACCATGTCTTTTACCCTCCTTCAAAGAACTCCAGGGTCCAAGAACACCCAGTGCCCCCAGATCTGAAAAAATCCACCCTGAAACAACAGAAGTCCATTGTGGCTTCTGAAGGGCATCAGAAACCTTCCTCTATTGACTCTCCAATTCCCAGAAGCCTTCACGTACTGGTCTCCCCTCACATCTGGCAAACTCCCACTATTTTTCAGCTGTCGCCTCTCAGACTTTGGAGTTGGGCCCTCCTTGGCTACCTGAACCCCTAATGTTAGCCTTAGATCTCAAAAACCTCTTTGGATTGTTGCTGGTTTGTCTAGGAAAACTCTTCTCCCTGGGCCCCAGAAAATAGTTTCTGATACTCCTGAATTCTACAGACCTGTGATTGCTTAAACCTGGTCTGTCCGTATTCCCTCAGTCATAGAAGTTTTCTTCTTAGCAGTTAGGAGACAGTAGAATGCTCGACTTGAGCCAGGAGGACTTGAGTTTAAATCCTACCTCAGACATTTGTTAACAGTGTGACTCTGTACAGCAAGCCACTTTGCCTCTCTCTGCCTCGGTTTCCTAGTCTGTAAATAGCAACAACAAAAGCTCTTAGGTCTCGTTGTGAGGATCAGTTAAGATTCCATAGGTAAAGGGCTTTACAGACTTCCAAAAGTCATAGAAGTTCTAGGCAGTATCACTGTGACTGTCATGGAAACTCCCAAGCCTGCCCCTGTTTCTCTAGCACACAGAAAGCTCCCCAGTTCCTTCACCAGCATTACAGGAAATTATTTGTATATCTTCGGAACCTCCAGGCGCTGTCTGGTTTGTTCCAAGACCCAGAATCTTTCTCTCTTTATAAAACCCTTGAGCCAAACTTCAGCTGGTTCCCCTGACCCATCAGGGGATGGCTTCTCCATCTGAACCTCAGAACAAGCCCACAACCAAAACAACAGAATCCTGAAAAACCGGTCCTGGCCTCAGTTCTCTGAATGTCTAGGAAGGTAGCCCAGCCAGCTCTCCTTAAGGTGGCAAACGAAATACTATGTCATCTGATGTTCACAACAACCCTGAGTGGTGGGTGCTGTCATTATCCCCATTCCTCAGGCGAGGAAGCTGAGGTGGGCAGAAGTTAAGTGACTTGTCCAGGGTCACACAGCCAGCAAGTGTCTGAGGCAGGATCTGAGCTCAGGTCTACATGACTCTAAGTTTAGTGTTCTACCCATGAGTAACATGAGTCAGATAATATGAAGGCAGCTGGTGTTCCTTGGATCAGACTGGCCTCTACATGGTAGTGAGTGGGGGAACAGAGAGGGCGGGGTGTACGGTGCTGGGCCCTGGGGCTCTCTCCTCTACTGTGGTGAGTGTGCATGCGAGGTATATTCAGACTGTGCAGCGTAAAAGAGAGGATGCACACAGAGGGGCACACCCCCAAACTGGAGGTGTAAAGTCGTGACGATGTTGTGTTCTGGGCCAGCTTACCTGAAATGTACCTGCTGGGTTGACTCTAGAGATAAGCTGCCTGGCAGCAGGTACTGACTGGCTTCACCTGGCTCCTATGGGTGCCTAAGGCCCAGGAAGAAGGCACTACAGGGGACCAAGCTCTTCCTTTCCCCTGGCCTAGCACACCCCATCAGGCACGGGGCACCCCCTCCCTCGTATCCCCATCCCAATAGAAAATAATCCAGAGTTCTGCTGTAGTATTACTCTGTAGACCCCACTATACCCTTCCCAGCAGTAACAGGTTAGGGCCAGTCTATGGGCTGCATAAGCAGGGAGGCAGCAACTATATTCCCTTGGTAAGTAAGACGGTAGACCAGAAGGCTTTACCCTGACACAGTTCACTAAGGTCTATTAAATCTGATGTTCTGGGGGATCAGGAAAACCTCATGTAGCAAGTGATGCTTGAGCTAAGCTTTGAAAAAAATGGAAGACTGCAAGAGACAGACCTGAGGAGAAAAATGGGATAATTAATCTAAATGCCACTGATTCAGTGTGACCCTTGGAATCTGCCTTAACATTTCTACAATTCAGATTTATTCTCTCAAAGTAGGGGAACTAAATACAAAAATGAACTGTCAAGGAAGTCACAGACTTAGAGATTTCTTTAGAGTTGGAAGGAACTTTCAAGATCACGTAGCCTGACGCCCCTCATAGCACATGGTACAACAGAAGGTCAGGAGACCGGAGTTCCAATTCCGCCTCTCCCAGAGCTATTTTTTTTAATCCTTTCTAGGCCCCAATCTCTTCATTTCACAAAGGAGAGGAATGGATGAGATAACATCTAAGGCCCCTTCTAGTCCTAAGACTGTGTGATCCTATCCTAAACTGAAGCCCACAAAGATTAAGTGACTCGCCCAAAGTCACACTGGTAAGAAATGTCAAAGTCAAGATTTGAACTTGGGTCCTTGGATGCCAAATCCATTGATTTTTTCCACTGACCCATTCACCATTGATGCCTAAACTGTCATGGCTAAAACTGGAAGTTTTATAATGCAATAGATGAACAACAAGGTCACGCAGTCCTGCCCCCTCTTTCCCTGAGGTTGGCTTCCATGGGACAGCAGGAAGGGAACAGATACCTCTAGTAGACCCTGGAGGAATCCTCTACCCCAGCACATGGTACCACTTTGGGCATACTACAGAGCTTCCCCAGAATGATGGGAAAGTTCCAGATCTACTATTCAATTTCAAAAGGTCCAGGTGCCCCCAGAGAAAACGACCCCAGGCTCAGGTCATCTTGGCTATATCCACAGCTACAGGAAAATCTCAGAACTGACCTAGCTTCTCAGACATTCACCAAAATTCGTTTCACAATCAATCAATCAATGAATAATATTTATTTATCACAATAAACTTTGTTGGGGTAAAGGGAATCTCTTGAGGCTGGGGTCAGGAAAACCTGAGCCATGGGAGCTAGGTTCAATTTTAACTCTGCTTCCTGCCTATATAATCTTGAGGTATTCTTATCCCCTCTAGGCTTTAGTTCCTTATCTAGAAAATGAAGGGGTGGGGTAGCTCGGTGGTGCAGTGAATAGAGCACTGGCCCTGAAGTCAGGAGGACCTGAGTTCAAATGCAGCCTCAGACACTTAACACACACAAAAAACTAGCCATGTGACCTTGGGCAAATCACTTAACCCCAACTGCCCTCCAAAAAGCAAAAAAAAAAAAAAAAAAAAAAAAAAAGAAAATGAAAGGGTTCAATTAGATGACTTCTAAGCTGTCCTCTTCCAACTCCAAGTCTTAGGCTCTTAGGTTCAAGCCAAGTCCCTTACACTTATTAGCTGTTCACTAGGACTTATTTTTGAAAGACAGAGGAATTTCCCTTACTGAGACCCTATTGAATTTATAGATCTTTCTTGTATCTACATACTTCATATGGGTTTTGTTTGTTTGTTTGCAGTTTTGTTGAGAAGGGTATGTTGTATTCAAAACAATAAAAGTAGCTATAGCCACCAGGGAGCTGATGGGCAAGGTTTGACTGAGACACTGAAAATTAATTCTCTACCCTCATCTCCTGGGAAATTTGTCCATCATTACTGGCCATGTGTGATTGACCACACATATTATTTTCTCCCTTGAGTGGCTATGTAGTTAGTCACCCCTATCCTCAACTCTCCATTTACACCAGTGGTTCTCAACCTTCCTAATGCCAGGACTCTAATACGTATGTGGGTGTATCTGCATGTGGGCGGACTCACCTGGAGATGGATAGAGGAGCGGTGTCTTGATTCCCAAGACCATTGTAAATATGTGTTTTCCGATGGTCTTAGGTGACCCCTGTGACTCCTGTGAAAGGGTCATTTGACCCCCAAAGAGGTTGTGACCCACAGGTTGAGAATCGTTGATTTACAGGATGCAAGGATAAAAGGTGTTTGGAGGAAGAGAGGTGTAGGAACAAGTGATCTGATAGCCCCAGTGCTATTGTAGAAAGCAAAAGATG
Organism: Pseudocheirus occidentalis; assembly: GCA_028646575.1. NCBI lineage: Eukaryota > Metazoa > Chordata > Mammalia > Diprotodontia > Pseudocheiridae > Pseudocheirus > Pseudocheirus occidentalis. The sequence continues at coordinate 291,268,456 of CM053595.1, forward strand.
GTTCTTGAACTTGTTTTCAAAGGAGGGAGGAAAGGGAGGTAAATTTAATTTAGCCCCGTTTTTAGGAAGTTTATCAAAATGACAAATCAAAATCTTTGAAATATTGAATACTTTGCTCTGGCCCCCAGTCAGGGAAAATTCAAACATTTTGGCTGGAGGTTTAAATCTCTGTCCTGTATTCCATGTATTCTCAACTATTCATTCATTCCCCCATTGCAATGTCTCTACAGAGAACCAACCAAGAATATACAAATCAAAATAGGTCAGATTTTAAAATGAATTGGCTTTGAAAAATACTACTTTAAATAGTAAAACTTTAAAGGAGACAATACTCTGGCTTATACAGATGCCCTCTTTGTCAGAAAGGAAGAAAAATGGCTTCTGTGACAGGTGAATTTTTAGCCAAGGGAAGGTTCACCAATGCTAGGATCCTACTCAGTCAATCAGTCAGTCAATAAACATTTATTAAGTACCAACTATGTGCCAAGAACTGTGATAAGCACTTGTAGGTAGATAGAAAGAGAGGCAAAAGACAGTCCCTGCCCCCAAGGAGCTTACACTCTAACGGGGAGGCCAGGAAACAAACAACTATGTAAGAGCAAGCCACATACAGGACAAATAGGACACAATTAGAAGAGGGAAAGCACTAGAATTAAGAGGGTTTGGGAGAGGCTTCCTTCAAAGACAGGACTAGAAGGAAGCCAGGAGGCAGAAACGTGGGGGAGGGCATTGCAGGCCCGGGTAAAATAACAGCAAGGTGGCCAGAGGCCCTGAGCTTAAGAATACATGGGTGAGGATAAGGCATAAGAGGGGGATATTCTCCCCACTTACATGTAAGGAAACAGGCTCAAGGACTTTCTTGAGGTTATACAATTGGAGAGTGTTAGGAGGATTCATTCATTCAACAATAAGGTGCCAGTCCCCGTGCCCAGTGCAGGAGACACAAAGACAAAATGATGAAATGGTTCCTGCCCTCAGGGAGCTTCCATTCTATGGGTCTCCTAACACTAAGTCTGGTAAGTTTTCTACCATCCCACACACAAGGTGAGGGGGAAGGTAAATAGTGTAAAATGGTTTATATGTAAAAAAAGTCACTCAGAGAAGAAAGTGAAGACAGAAAGGGAGCTGAGGTGTGAGCAAGGGCTAAGGGAATGACCAGGAATGACCAGGAGTGACCAGAATTCTAAACTGGGGGAGGGGGGTGAGGAAAGACAACTGGGAGGATTTTTTTAGAAAAGGCCCAAAGTTTAAAAAAAAGAAACCCTGGAGTGGTGCAGTGAATAGAGCACTGGCCCTGGAGTCATGAGGACCTGAGTTCAAATGTGGCCCCAGACACTCGACACACTTACTAGCTGTGTGACGTTGGGCAAGTCACTTAACCCCAACTGCCCTCCAAAAAAGCAAAAAAAAGAAAAAAGATGCAAAGAAGAAAATAATAATAATTCCCACAGTGGACAGTCCTGGAGTCAGGAAGACTCATCTTCCTGATTTCAAATCCAGCCTCAGACACTGACTAGCTGTGTGACCCTGGGCAAGTCACTTCACCCTGTTTACCTCAGTTTCCTCATCTGTAAAATAAGCTGGAGAAGGAAATGGAAAACTACTCCAGTATCTTTGCCAAGAAAATTCCAAATGGGGAAATGGGGTCACAAACAGTTAGACACTACAGAACGACCTTTTTTTTTCTTTTTGGAGGGGGGAGGGGAGGGCAATTGGGATTAAGGCAGCAGGCCCAAGGTTCCAGGCTTAAAGTGTCTGGGGCCAGATGTGAACTCAGGTCTCCCTGACTCCAAGGCCAGTGCTACTCACTGAGCCACCTGGCTGTTCCCACAACAACCATTTCTTAAAGGAATTTAACATATTAAAAAAAATTTTTTACATGTGCCCCCTTCTTTTGCAACGCCTTCTGCCAAACGCTCTAGATAACTAAGTGTCCGGTCACCTTCATTTTTAACTCCTTAGAGAGATTCTTGGGGGTTAATAACGGTAACAATGCCTTACACCAACTTTGCAGGTGGTGGGACCTCATAGAATCATAGAATTTGAGCTAGAAGCAATATTTTTTTTAATAGATGAGGGAAGCCAGGGTCCAGGAGGGTGGTCACCTCCCTAACATTACAAACTGGTTGATGGAAAAACTGGGACAGCCCTGAAGCATCCCGGGCTCCGAGCTCAATGCTCTGGTTTCTACATGAGGATGACCAGCGGGTGGTGCTAGGGAGCAAAATCTGGCCCGGCCAGGGCTTAAATTTTTTTTTTTTTTTTTAACTTCCTTCTTCCCCACAAGAAAGGGACAAAGCAAAGCTTCCCCAGACCTTGCTTTTCTCCTTGCTGGGGCCCGGGGCAGTACCTTTCCTTTGGCCCTTCCTCTGTCCTGCTCTCCGAGAGGAGAGATTTGCCCAAAATGCCTGCGTATAAGACCCCAGGCTCTAATGACAATAGCTCCCTGACTATATCCCGCTGTCACACTGGTCTGGGTGTTCACCAGTCTCTCCTGACATTTTAGGAGCTTATAAAATTATTAATAATATCATAACTTTAAGATCTCAAAGTTAGCTTGCAGAATCCCCAGTGAGGGGGAACCCTAATGTTTTGGCTAGATATGTAGCACGGTACCTGTCACATTGTAACTGCTTAATAAACCTTTTCTGGGTGTTTCCAGCCAGCCATCTGCATCCTGCATTTTTGCCTTCCCCAGCTTGAAATTAACACATAGATATGTAGCACAAAGCTGTTATGATCAATTAAAGAAATTGATCGTAAATTATAACAGATAAAGCTCAGGAATAAATAAACAAACCTGACTTTTTATAGGCTCAAATAAGACAAAAGGGGAAGGAGCAGGACTGAAATCTTTCCCTTCATTCCTCAGTTCTTAAAGGGGGCAGCAGCTTTGATCTGAATTCTTTGTTCCACAAAGCAGAGGCCCGGCCTGAAAAATTCCCTCAGGGGCCTAAATTAGGGCATCTTGCTGGCCCTGCTGCTCCCGCTAAAAGACCCTTTCCTCCGTGCTCCAACACAGACCAGCCGGGTCAAAACTTCCTGTAGGATTGAAGTCTGCCCCTCCCTCCCCACCCTACCCCCAGTCTTCCTTTGGAACTGGGAGAAAACTGTCTCTTCTGGACTACAGACCCCAGTATTCCAGCCTTACATCCCCCCATTCTAATCTAAGGGGAAATCAGGCTGATCTCAATGAAACCACATCCAAACGCTCAGTTCCACTAAGAATCTCCCCCCTCATTTGGGTTAGTCCAGCATTCCTCCTGCAGAAGGGGCTCACCATTCTGGAACATCCTGGAGGGGTGTGGGGAGAAGAGGGAGAGAAAGGAGAGTCATAGAAAGCTTCCCTTAAACCAGGAGAACTGGCCGGAACATGATCCTCCCTTTGTCCAGTGACCTCCATTATTTCTAATATTCCTGCTGGCTCTAAGGCCCACACCCCTATGATCCAGAACCCAGATTCCAGACCAAGTCCCTCAGGCTTAGAAAGGAGGAATCTCTTGCTGAAAGTGGCATCCTTATCAATTGGCATCCCCAAGTCCTGCGTTTTTCCCTGGACTCTGGCTTAGTGTAAGCTTCCTCATCAGTAATGTGGGCATCACTAGGTTGTGGGGAAAGCACTTTATTAACCTGTTTTCATTCAGTCACTCAGGCAGGTCTGACTCCTTATGACCTCAGCCATGGGGTTTTCCTGGCAATGACACTGGACTTGTTTTCCATTTCCTTCTCCAGTGTGTTCTCATTTTAAGATGAGGAACTGAGGCAAATAGGGTCACATGGCTGGTCAATGTCTGAGGCTGGATTTGAACTGAGCTCTCCCTAACTCCAAGCCTGGTGCTCTATCCACTGCACCACCCAGCTGTCCTTATAATCTCTAGAGGAGGCAGAAAATCATAATGGACAGACGGTCAGGAAGAGCCGGCTCCAGCCTCTAACTCCTGTAGGCGGGATCACTGCTGGTAACTCTGTGCCTACAAATTGCAGAGAAAGGTCCGGCCTCAGGAAAGTGCCTCAAAGTTTGAAGTATGTGGGGAGGCAGAGGGGGAAAGGGAAGAGGGTGGGGTCCTTCCAGGCCCGGTGAGTAATGCCCTAAGACCTGCCTTGGCAGAGATTGCACCCCGCCAAATTCCAGACATTCAAGTTCAAGGGGCAGGAGGGCTCGGACCCAGTCACAGTCCCGGCCAGTGCAGGAGGGGACCCTCAGAGGCAGGTCAAGTAATCGCTTTGCAAACTGCAAGTCTCTGGGTCAATGGGAAGCATTAGAAAGTAGCCTTCTTAAGAATAAGCAGAGGGTGTTCTGTGCATTTCCCTAGCATTGTAAGGTTCGCAAAACGCTTCACAATTCTCATTCGACCCCTATAACCACGCTGGGAGGTGGGTGTTACTATTATACCCATTTCACGGATGAGGAAGCTGAGGCAGGCAGAGAGAAAACGTTTTGCCCAAAGTCAAACTGCTGGGTTTAAACTCGTGTCTTCCTAGCCGCCTAGCTGGCTGCACATTCCTAGTGGGCAATTGTTTACAGGTTATCTCCTGGGTCATAGATTTAGAGCCGGAGAACGCTCTGGAACTGGTCGGGAAGTAGCAAAAGTAGCATTTGAACTCACGACTTGTGGCCAGGGCATCCTCTATCTCTTCCACAAGGCAAAACAGCACTTTGCAATCCTTAGGAGCGGTATATAAATGATAGCTATTATTACAGTCCGGCAATGGGCAGGAGCTCCCCCCGTTACGTCATCATTAATCTCCACCCGCAGGAAATACTAAAAGCCACGCCCATTGCCCTCATCCTCTAACCCAGATGAGGGTGCAGGGTCTGGCTCAGTCGCTCGAAACGTTCCTCCCTTTGGATTCCGGGAGATAGAATGACCCGCCTTTATCCCCCCTCCACTCTGTTACAATTGGTTTCGCCCGCCCTTGGCCTCTTGCTTACTCTAGACCGTACCTCTCTCTTTTAAATATGGGGAAGGACGTTCCATTAAACTCTAAATTGAGATGTCTCAGGCTATTGTAGTCGTTCCTCTCAGCAAGCTTCCCCTCCTTTCTAGGATTTTCTCCTTCTCGAAATATTGCCTTCTCCTCACCAGTCCCGCACCGGGAGCAGTGGTTCCTTCCCACAGGGTTTATTCCCCTCCTATTCACTTGGTATAGCCCCGGCGCCCTCCTCGCCTCCCGACGCCCGTCCCCACCGTCCGACGCCCGTCCCAAGATGGCGGCGCCCTTGTGCTGCGGCCGGTTCGGCCTGAGGGTGAGTGGAGTGACGCGATGAATGGCGCGAGGGGCACGTAGCCTCTGGCGTCTTGCACCTCACCTTTCTCCTCTCTTCCCACCCCAGGTGGCCGTCGTTGGGGCCCCAGAGCTTCTGTCCGCCTGCCGCGGCGTCCACACCTCCACTATTTGCTGTAAGGTGAGGAGAGGGGGGTAGGGGAGCGCGAGTGGGGG
>CM053595.1:291274397-291320045 GCA_028646575.1 Pseudocheirus occidentalis
ACCCCAGGTGGCCGTCGTTGGGGCCCCAGAGCTTCTGTCCGCCTGCCGCGGCGTCCACACCTCCACTATTTGCTGTAAGGTGAGGAGAGGGGGGTAGGGGAGCGCGAGTGGGGGCTGGGGGAGGGGAAGGGGGCGGGCCCCGGGGGGGCAGCGGTCTCGCGAGAAGAACGCGGGGATTCAGCACCTTGGGAAAGGAGGGGTGTGTGCTCGGTGGGGGGGGGGGGGGGATTGCCGGCGCAGGAAGGGGTCGCGAGTGGGGGCTCCAGTTTGTGCCGTCGACCCCTCCCCAGAACCGAGCGGCGCGGGTCCGAGTGGGGAAGGGGGATAAGCCGGTGACCTACGAGCAAGCCCATCCCCCGCACTACATTGCCCACCGCAAGGGCTGGCTGTCCCTGCACACGAGTAAGTGGGACCCCACACTCAAAGGATGCTCCTGGGGAGGAGGTGGGATTCCCCCCGCAACGGCCTCTCTAACCCCCCCATTCCATGAGTCCCCCAAAGATACTCCAACGAACCATGACCCCCCCACACAGTGGGACAAAGCCAGCAGAGACCCAGTCCTGGCCCCCCAAGCTCCCCTCCCCAGACACGGGGGGTGGAATCTCATTCCGGCCGAGACATGGGGGTCCGTGGGCGCTCAGGGTCCCTCCTCCTCAGGTAACCTGGACGGAGAGGAGGGGGCTGCGGAGAGGACCGTGGAGGACGTGTTCCTCCGCAAGTTCCTGTACGGCACCTTCCCGGGCTGCCTGGCAGACGAGGTGGTCATTAAGCGCCAGGCTAACCAGGTGGTCATCTGCATACTGCTGCTGCAGCGCCTGCCGCCCTCCAAGATATACTTCCTGGTGGGCTACAGCGAGACGCTGCTGTCCGCCTTCTACAAGTGTCCGGTGCGGCTGAGCCTGCAGACGGTGCCCAGCAAGACCGTCTACAAGTACATCTAGGGCCCCCTGCCCCTTCTGCAAGTGCCCGGTGCGGCTGAGCCTGCAGACGGTGCCCAGCAAGGCTAGGGCCCCTGCCCGGCCCTGGACACTGCGGCTGGGGATCCAGCCTCGGAACAACCGGTGGACTTGGCCATCCCTGCCTTTGGAGAAAGTCTCCAATGTCAGTCAAGAGAGCAGTGGTCTTCAAAGCGGGGATCAGCAATTTCTTGTCAGATTCCTGCCTATAATAAAGATTGTTGTTTTTGGTATGTTCTTGTCTTAAAAGGAAGGGGTCTGGTCCTTTTAGATGAGCCTGAATGAATGAATGAATGGAGGCGTACCTTAGGTTTACTGTGTTCTAGCATTGATGATACAGAACGAAAATGGAGACAGTCCCTGCTTTGGAGAAGAGAGCAAATCTAGGAAGATGCTACAGAAAGGTCTGGTGGTCCCAAGGGTGCAGCTGTAATGCTGACCCTGGTGAATCTTATGGCGGGGCCTGGGGGTGTGGAGAGCATAAAGAAGGGGCAAATGGTGAGGGTCAGGCACTGGGAGGGGCCTCATCCCCAAGGACTGAGGATTAGCTGTGAATATGGTTAAACATTTCAAAGAACAATAGGTTTCAGGTGATAACCCCTTGAAGCCTCCCTGGACCCCATGCCAGGGATTCTTTATCTTGTAGATTTAAAACTGGATCGGAGCAGGGTGATCCAGCCCAACCCCTCATTTAATTGATTGAAGAAATTGTGGTCCGAGACAAGTATTAATGCCTGGATCAGTGGCACTTTTTCTAAACATTGCTAGCATTTTTCCATTGTATTGTGCATTCTCTAATAGTTTAGATTACACTGAGTCTTTCCTCCATCTCTCCATAGGTCTGCTGCCCTGGCTTTACTTTGCCTGCCCTATTTCTGTTGCTTTGTCCCGGGTCTCTGTCTCTGAATGGCTGAGTGAAGCTAAAGTGAAGGACGTGGTTCCTTTCTAAGCTCCTCTCATATCAAAACAAGGGTTTTCTGCGTTAACTGTCCATCATTGGAATATTCTTCAGTTGGTAGGAAATGGAGGGAGATGCTACTCACTTCCTAACAGGATAGAAACCACACTGGTCATTAGGGAAGGGGTCAGTCACTTCAACAGTCTTGGCCCCAAACTGCTCTATCCAGAATGTGGTCATTTACTCTAGAGAGGCAGTGGGTGTGGTCCGGTGGAAGGAGGGTTAATTTTGGAGGCTGGAGCTGAATTTGATTCCACATTCTGCCATGTGTCCTTGGGCAAAGTGTTTCCTTTCTCTGGGTCTCAGTTTCCCCCATCCGCAAGGGGAGAGTTGGCTATGTGACTTCTCAGGTCCCTTTCAGCTCTAAATCTGTGATTATAATCTTGGGAACAAGCCAGTCAACTGATCAGCTATGAAAACGGAAATAATTCTTGTGTTACCTATTTTGTGAGGCGATCACTGTATGAATTTTAAAGAGATCTTTTAACATATGTGAGCTGATCAGCATCCTTTACAGTGTGTGGCATGCATTTTGTCTTATTTCTATATACTTAACAGTGAATCACAGCGAAGGATTGGGGTTGATTCAGAGTGGGGAATGCCCAGTCTGGTAACCACGAGAAAAGTCAGGTTAAGCAACCGACCCAGGGCATCAGAAGCAGGGTTTGACCTCAAGTTAAGACCTCTGCTCTCCCTTACTCCATGTGCTGCCTCTTAATGGGTAATAGATGGATCTCTTCAGAAAAAAGGTTGTTATCCCCAGCCGGAAGGCTGGGCCTTGACATGAAGGGCTAGGAGGTGACTTCAGCAGCCACTAATCCCCCGATGGAGGGACCGGAAGAGACTCTCCTAGAGAGTCCCTAGAGCTACTTTATCAAGATGAAAGTAGCCAAGGTTACTGGGCTGATCTCGCTATGACGGCCTTTATACCCAACTGGGCTATAGAGGCAGATGAGACTTCATTGTGACTGGCCTGAGACTGAACAGCCAGAGACTTACCTTGTGGCCAGAGCAAAGTCCCAAGGCCTTTAGATGGTGAACTTGAAGGCAAAGTATCATCTTTGCCCAAATGGGCAGTGGGAGAAAGCTGACATTGCTATGCTGCCTCTTTCTTATAGGGAACCAATATCCCTGATGCTTCCCTGCAGGGGGCAGCCTAAACCAAGGGACTGTTCCAGTGGCTCCCCACAGGGAAAGGGCACCAGCTGCGTGGGTACCAGAATCATAGGCTTAGACATAGAAAGGACCTTAGAACTCACCCAGCTTCCTGTTGCCTATTGCCCCCTGGGATACAGCATGAATACTTCTCTTTGCTGTTTAAAGCCTATTTTAACAAGCTGATTTTACATTATTCCCTTCCATACTCTGCATTCCTGACAAAGTGCCCCATTTCCTAGTCCCCATGTACAGCATTGCATTTCCTGCCCATGTACCTTTTGCACAAGCTGTCCCCTGTGCTTGGAATGCTCTCTCCTCATCTCAGTTTCTTGGAAACTCTAGTTTACCACATGGCTGTTCTTCCTTCTCCAAGAGGTCTCCGGAGTCATTAGTGCCAGCTGGACCTGCCTCGGTTCCCCCCCACCATCTGCCAAAATTAATCTGGATTACTTATTTCTGTGTGTGTTTCCCACTTCCCAGGATTTTGTAAGCCCTTTGAAAGAAGGGACTCTTTTTGTCTCTGTATCCCCAATACCTGGCACTTAACAATCACCTAAAAAAAAATGCTGGTCGAATTGACTCCAGTTCCCTTAGTTTACAGAGGAATCTGAGGCTCGGGGAGGGTCACATGCACAGTCACCAAGCTAATCAATGTTAGAAGTGGATTCCAAACCCAGAGAGCTTGTAACGCCCAAGCCCAGCTCTTACACCATGCTGCCTCTGCCCACTAAGGGACGGGCATGCTGCCCACTGACTGGTAGCAGCAGCTCTATGGAAACAGAAAGAACCAGGAGGCTTTAAAGAGCCGTTCTGAGTTTTTCCGATAGTTGTGTCATTTCTGTTCTGGCAGATGCTCAGCCCTGGCACCCTGCTGTATTTACCCTCTCTTGGATCGGCTGGGATGAAAAAAGTATTTTCCTTTCTAATGCTGCAGACTGATGTTCTTGTTCCTACTCTTTTCTCCAGGATTTGTTTTTCTAGTCCTGGAATCCTAGAGTTAGAAGGGACCCGTTAAAATTGGGGGGGGGGGTAAAATATCTAAGTCCGGTGGTTCCTACTCCCACATCATCCATTCTCCCTAACCCATTGCAATATCATTTCCATCTCTGCCACTCTAGTAAAACTACTCAAAGAGGTCCTGGACACATCATAATGGCTTCCCCCCGCCCCCCAGGCTTTACTCTTTTGGACCCCTTTGCAGCCTTCGATGTCACTGCTCGTCTTCTGGCGATCCCCTCCCTTGAGCTTGGAACTCTCTTTGTTGTTCTCTCCTTAACTCTTGGTCATTATTCTCATCTCCCCCTCCAGCCTTTTCTGATCCTTTATTTGGTATTTCCCAAGAATCTGACCTTGCTTTTCTTCTTACCCTCTCTATTTTCTCCCTTTGCAATCACATTCACTCCCATAGCTTCAACCACCGGCTTTACACAGATGATTCCTAAACCTCTCTCTCCAGCCCTGACCTCTGTCCTGAGCTCCAGACCAACATCACGCTTTCTTCATCTTAAAGTGAGGTGGTTGAGCCTCTAAAGACAAGCCTGCAAACATCCTTCTGCTCCATGCAGACGCATCTACGTGGATGTCCCAACTGTAGCTCCAATGCAACATGCCCAAAACCATATTTTTCCTTTCTTTACAGATTGACTCCTAACTTGATCATTTCTGTCGGGAGTATATCTCTTTTTAGAACGTAAGCTTTTGAAGAACAGAGACTGATTTGCTTTTTGTGATTATAAGCCCAGGTGCCTAACACACAGTAGACATAACAGAATAGATGCTTTTTAAAAATTCATTCAGTCTCTTCTCCTTATATCATCTGGGTTTCACACACTGCCCCTCGCTGCCTCTTTGGCAGCCGAATTTATCTTACTGATGTCCATACGACTCCCCTACTCACTTAAACCGATTCAGCTACCTTTTGGGAACAGCTAGGTGGTGCCAGAGTCAGAAAGACTCATCGTTCTGAGTTCAGATCCAGCCTCGGATACTTCCCAGCTGTGTGATCTTGGGCAAATCCCTTTACCCTGTTTCCTCTGTAAAATGAGCTGGAGAAGGAAATGGCAAATCATTCCAGTATCTTTGCCAAGAAAACCCCAAAGGGGGTCACAAAGAGTCTAAGACGCAACTAAAATGTTTCAACAGCAAAGTTCAAATTCCTTTACCTAGTTTTCAAAACTCCACAATCCGGCCTCACCCTGTTCTCCTCAGCTTTGTCTCCTTGTTTCATAAGACTCCCTTATGAAACATAGTCATTCTGGGCTAACCAGGGGACTCACTGTCCGTTGTGTATCCCCCCTCGGGCCTTTGCCTATGCTGTTCCCTATCCCAGAAATCGCCGGGCTCCCCTCACAGCCTGTGCAATTCCCAGCCACTGTCACTTCCTCAAGGAAGCCTTTCCCTTCCCCTCTTCAGGCCACATTTTTTGTTTTTTTTTTTTTTTGCATTTCTCTTAAAACCTTTATAATGAATTAGTTTGTACGGGGTGTGCGAGTGTGCAAGCGTGTGTGAGATCTTCTGATTAGCTCCCTGAGATCAGAGGTTCTCATTTGACTCTCATTTCTTTCCCATCATAGAGTTCCCGCCTATAATAGGGATTTAATTAATGCTCATTATTTGAACTGAATCTAGTTCAAACCAGCCCCTCATTTTACCGATTAGAAAACTTTAGTCCTGGAGAGGTTATGAGTCGCCCAAAGGGGACCCGGGGCCCTGACTTAATGGCATCTAATCTCTTGGCTGTCTAGTACTTGTACATGCTCTGGGCACCGATTCTTTAGCATCACCCATTTTAGAAGACACAGCCATAGGCTGTAGTTGTGGGAAGCACTGTATTGGGACTCAGGAGATGTGGGTTTGAATCCCAACTCTGCTACTTATTTCCTCTGTGACTTTGGCTAAGGAGTTGTACTAGATAATCTCTAAATCCTCTTCTAGCTCTAAGTCCTAAAATCTTTTACAAAGCAAACAAACCCAAACCCGGATTTATAGGCCTCCCTTCCCATTGCCAAACTGTCCTGATTGCCTCATTTCCTTCCTCAGCCTCTGCCGGGGACCCTGTGGGAGAAGACGGCCGCCCCCAAGAGACAGGGCTCTCCTTTCCTTAGTGAGTCACAGGCTCTGGACAGGCCCGTGGGCAGCTTGGCTCCAGGATGGGGCCCTCCCTTCCTCCTGTTTTTTTTCTTTTCCAGTGATCAGTCCCAGAGCAACTGATGTCCTTGAGGTGGGAGTCTGCCAGACTCATCTCATAGAGTCACTTTCTTCTTCTTCTTCTTCTTCTTCTTCTTCTTCTTCTTCTTCTTCTTCTTCTTCTTCTTCTTCTTCTCCTCTTCTTCTTCTTCCTTCTTCTTCTTCCTTCTTCTTCTTCTTCCTTCTTTCTTCTTCTTCTTCTTCCTCCCCTCCTCCTCCTCCCTCTGTCTGTCTGTCTCTCTTTTCCTCCTCCTCTCTCATCCTCTCTCTCCCCCCCCCCCCCCACTTCTCTTCCTCTCTCTCTGTCTGTCCATCTCTCACAGAGCTATGCACTTATCTGGAAAGTTAGCTCTGCAGATGGCTATGGACACTAGCAATCAGACTCATCACTTTAGGTGGGTTTTTTTCCCACAGCAATCAGGTTATTGGTGAAAATGATATCTGGCATTTATAATGCCTACTATGAGCTAGGCACTTTATGATTATTATCTCAAATAATTATTATCTCTCAACACATGCTATTATGACCCCCATTTTAAGTGACTTGCTCAAGGTCATTCAGCTAGTGTGTCTGAGGTTAAGTTACTCTAGTCTTCCTGACTGTAGATGCAGCTCTCTGTCCACTGTACCTCTGGTGGATAGTTTTCCCTGGATCTACCCACAGTCTTCCATCTGGACACAAGCACAAAAAGGACCAAATTTTCTAAGATGTCTTGGTCAGACTTAGCAATGTGGTCTATGGTCATGGCCTTGTTTCTTCTTAAGATGAAGCTGATACAGGGAACAGACCTACAGTCTTGGCCTCATTGGGTTTCTACTTCATTCCAATGTTTCACGATAATATAAGTCAATGTGTTCTAAAGATCTCTGGAATCATAGGATCATTGATTTGAACTGGAAGGGCCCTTAGAGCAGTGGTTCTCAACCTTCCTAATGCCCTGACCGTTCAATACTCATATGTGGGTGTATCTGCATGTGGGTGAACCCACCTGGAGATGGCTAGAGGAGCCGTGTCTCTGTTCCTAAGACCATTGGAAATATGTGTTTTCCGTTGGTCTTAGGCAACCCCTGTCACCCCTGTGAAAGGGTTGTTCAACCCCCAAAAGGGTTGCAATCCACAGATTGAGAACCACTACTTTAGAGGCTTCTGAGTCCTTTTCAGGTGAGGAAACTGAGGCCCAAAGAGTTTTAATGGCTTGCTCAAAGACACACAAGGAGGAAGTGACAGAGATAAGACTAGAGAGTCCTTGTGTGATGAGAAAAGTGTTGATTCTGCAGTGCTCAGCTTTCCTTAAGAGTTCAGCTCTTACTGCCGTACATTGTTATTGGAAAAACCCTAGCTTTGACTCTGCGGACCTCTGTTGATGGGGGGGGGGGGGTCTTGTCTCTGCTTATGCTCTCCAGATTTGCTGACACTTTCCTTCCAAGGAGTAAGCACCTTTTAATTTCATGGCTGTAGTCACTGTCTGTAGCCATCTTTGAGCCCAAGAATAGAAAATTGAATTCTGCTTCCATTTCTTCTCTCTCTATTTGCCAGAAATGATGGGACTAGTTGCCAAGATCTTAGCTTTTTGTGTGTGTGATAAGCTTTTAGCCAGTTTTTACACCATCCTCTTTCACTCCCACCAAGAAGCTTCTTAATTTCTCTTCACTTTCTGCCATCAGAGTTCTATCATCAACCTATTTGAGATTGTGGGCATTTCTCCTGGCAACTTTAATTCCAGCTTTTGGTTCATCCAACCTGGCACTTCACATGATGTACTCTGCATGTAAGGTAAATAAATAAGGTGACAATGTACAGCCTTGTCAAATTCCTTTTCCAATCTTAAACCAATCAGTTGTTTTATGTTTGGTTCTGTTACTTCTTGGCCCAAATACAGGTACCTTAGGAGACAATTAAGATGATCTAATACTCCCATCTCTTTGAGGACTTGCCACATTTTCTTGTGATCCACACAGTTAAAGGCTTTAGTGTAGTCAACAGGGAAGCAAAGCTGGGCGTCTTTAAATACAATGTCTAGTATTTATTATATAGGTTTTCTTGAAATAGAAATGTATTGTTTTATATTGAATCTTCTCATGTGGTCTGAAATTTAAAAATGTACAAAAAAAAAACCCAGCCTACTCCTCTGGTAATTTTCATTTCACATATTACTGAAGCCTACTTGTAGAATCTTAAGCATAGTCTTGCTTACCTGCTTGGCGTGTAAAATGAGCACAATTGTTCAGTAATTTGAACGTTCTTTTTCATTACCCTTCTTTAGGAGGGGGGCATAAACTGATCTTTTCCAATCCAGTGGCCACTGTTGAGCTTTCCAAATTTGCTTGAATATCAAGTGCAACACTTTAACAGCATCATCTTTTAGGATTTTAAGTAGCCCCACTGGAATTCCATTACCTCCACCAGCCTTATTGGTATCAAGGATTCCCAAGGCCCACTTGAGTTGATTCTCTAGGATATATGGCTCTAGATCAGTGACCGCACCATGGTGGGTTATCCATGATCTTTCTTCTGTAGTTCTTCTGAATAGTTTTTCCATCTCTTTTTAATCTCTTCTGTTTCTAAGTCCCTAATATTTTTGTCTCTTATCATGCCCATTTTCCTGAAGAGATCTCTTGTCTTTCCCATTCTACTTTTTCCTTCTATTTCTTTGCATTGTTCATTTAAGAAAACCTTGTCTCTCCTTGCTATCCTTTGGAATTCTGGCACATAGTTGATTAACACGTGGTTGTTGGTTGATTGTTGGATAAATTTTACGAAAATGAAAAGTATTAAAAGCTGTTTACTCCCCCTAGCAGCTAAACCAACCAGCGTAGACTTATGACAATTATAATAGTTTTCTAATCATTCAAAAAATTTTTTTTACCTGCTTTGTGTCTCAGTTGTTTCCTGATATAATTCTGATCACCATTGATCCTTCCTTGGAACAAAATCATTAAGCAATCTTACAGATACAGTGCCCTTGTTTGACAGTGAATTCAGCATCCTGTACCTGGAGACCACCACCTTTCTATTGAGAGGAGGGAGGTGAGTTTTGTCATCTGTCTTACCAAACCATAGCTGGTAACTGAACCTTTCAGATATCTTTTGTTCTCCAGCTGCTTTGTTCATGGAGAAGGTGGCATCTGACTTCTGGCCTTTGAAAAGGAGGAAAGTATACACAGGTGATTACAAATGGGGAAAAGGTATCTGTTTGGGAGCCTTTGTACTTCACCCTGTAGGCAACAGGGAACCACTGAACATTTTTGAGAGATGGTGTGAAGTGATCAAACCCATAGATTAGAAAGGTTGTTTGGGCATTAATGGTAGGAGAGGGATAACAGAACAAGGAGGCTAGAGACCAGTCAGGAAGGACATTATTACTCTATAATCCAGAAAAGAGGAGACGAGGTCAGGCTGGGGGTTGGGTGAGAAGTACATTGTGGCTTCGGGGGAATGGACTGATATGAAACAGAACTGACCTAAGTGCCTAACTGGGCAGATGGAAGTATCTGGTGATACTGCTGAATGACAGACAGAGAAGCCAGTTTATTGACCCAGAAAATAGAGGTCTTATCAAGACATCTATAGTAGGGAAAGGATATGGTATACTGAATGGATGGATGGATGGATGGATGGATGGATGGATGGATGCTCCCGCCCCATTTTTGAGCTTGGGGCATTTCTAACACAACATCTCAGATGTTTAGGCCAGAGGTTAGTCCTTTCCCTGATGGTGGGTCTAGATCTACCCTAGAAAGTCTGTGGTCTTGAGGACATCATGAAAGAGGCAAGGTAAGGCAGTGAACATTTGTGAAGCACCTACTACGTGCTAAGGGCTCTGGGAGTTGCTGTTAATCCTTTGTTTCTGAAGAAGACCAAAAGCATCATGGGGTGATGTCTTGATGAGCATGTGAATTGGATTTAAGTGAGTCAGAGTTGCACAAAGTTGTCAGCCTCACTTTCTCTCCCATGGTCATCAAAGTCCAGTGGCAAGACAAAGATCAGAACAACTGGTGATGGCCTACAGTGAATGACCTTGATGTCTTTGACATCTGACCAAACTTGAAGTGCTCTACTGTGTCTGCTTCAACTGCCTTCATGGCTGCTGAAATAAATTGTTCTCATCTGCCCATGCTACACAGGTGATTACGAGTGGGAAAAAGGTATTTGGTTGGGAACAGGGGGGGCCTCCACATGTGTGGGGTGAACACCCCCCAACTTACCAATAAACCTGTTGGTTACCCTCAGCCTGCTTTAGCTCGTCTGTAGAGATGGTTTTACCAGGGTGTGGCCACACCGTACAAGATATAGCTTCTTGGGGTTTTAGGTGAGAGTTGGGCAACAGGTGAACACCAAAGGTGGATACATAGATAACCCAAATACTGATGACTGAGAGCCACCTGCCCATGTAGTTTTGGTTGTGAACTACATTATAGAATATTTTGAACTCAAGTTAAACTTAGGGGGTGAGGAGAGGGGCTCAATCTACTTTTTTATTGGCCTGGGGACCAATTCGCCCCCAGATAAATTCCTACCAATGTAAGCTGGCACCTTCTTGGAAAGTTGCCTAAAGCCCTGGGAGTGAATCATCCAAGATCACATGAGATAATGAGACAATATTGTAAAAGCACTTACTTAGCACGGTGCCTGGCACATAGTAGGGCTTGTTCCTTTCCTTCACAAAGTACTATGTGTCAGAGACAAAACTGGTTATAATTAAGCAGGAAGATAGTTGAGTGATTGTGAAAGTGAGAACCGAGGTCTGATGGCGTTGCTGGAAGCCTAGAGACAAGCTTCCTTATTTATAGTGAGACCAGGTGTGGCCGCAAACTACGTGGATGGCCCTGTCTAGTTTGGTTGGCATGTAGAAAAGAAAGCAATATGAAATAGGACTAGAGGGGCAGGTGGGAACCCAGGGGAAGAAGGCCTTAAATGCCAAGTTAATGAGTTGGTAAGGGGCAACTAGGTGGCACAATTGATGTGCCAGGCCTGGGGTCAGAAAGACTCATCCTCCTGAGTTCAAATCTGGCCTCAGACACTTACTAGCTGTGTGACCCTGGGCAAGTCCCTTCACCCTGTTTGCCTGTTTCCTTATCTGTAAAAATGAACTGGAGAAGGAAATGACAATTCCAGTATCTTTGTCAAGAAAACCTTAAATGGGGTCACAAAGACTTGGACGCGACTGAAAATGAGTTTGTATTCCATGGAGTAGGAAGCTGTTGCAGACTTGGGATCAGGAAAATGGCATGATGACTCATACTCCCTCCCAACTCCCTTCCCCAGTCCTAAGGTGGATTGTAGTTCAGGTAATGAGCATGAGGGTGAAGAACAAGGAAGGGAGTAAGTAGAAGAGAGGAGAAAATGAAAGAGAAAGGGGATTAGAGTGAGCAGAACTTGGTGACTCGGAGGATGAGAAAAAGAGAAATGAAAAGCGACTGAGATCCTTGATTTAAACATTAAAGCAAAAAACAAAACCCGGTTCCCGGAAACAATGTCGATCAGCTGGGGGACGGCCAAAGAAGCCATGGTATGTGAAGATCAAAGAGAAGTAATAGGGCAATGCTGTAAGAGAGAAGGACACAAGAAGCCGAAGAGGGAAAACATGATCTCTTGCTAAGGGAGTGGAGGTGGAACTGGGAAAACAACCCATAAAGTGACTACATCAACATAAAGGGCAAGGACAACAAACAGTCCCAGCTGCCTGCCCTTCTGAAGTTTGAAGCTTCACAGAGGTGGAGGCCTATGGGATGGAACGCTGTATACCCTGGCAGACTTTCCCAACATACTGGTTAGTTTTTCTGGACTTCGGTGCCTTCTTCATTTTTTAACCTAAGAGACGACTCTCTGGAAAGTGAAGGAAAGAATACATTGGAAAGTATAATATAAAAATAAAGATAATTAATAAAATGTATTTTTAAAAATCAGTTTCCTACCCTTACTCTAGTTTTCATGTTATGGAGCTGACTCAATGAATTAGTTGCCTAAGCAAGAATTTTTTTTTTTTTTGTACAAAGACTTCCCCATGAAAGAGAAATTTCTGACTTTTGGTGTTCTGTCTGTCCCTCATCAGAATAGTCAGGGCCCTGGACTCTGGTGGCATGGCCTAGTTCTTTCCTTTTCTAGGTGCTTTGGGACTTTTCTTCAGTATGGGGGTTCTACCCCCTCCTTAAATGTTTCTGTCTGGATCTCCTCTTTTTTCAGTTACCCTCTTCCCTGGAGTACCTGGCACATAATAAGTCCTTAATTAATATTTAGTGACTGATTGTACTGATCTGGTTATATCATGGATCCAGCCACCCACCCCCTTCATCTCAGGAGAATATAAAGTCCTTGACAGGGCTAGGTGGTGGTGTACCTGGAGTTAGGAAGACCTGAGTTCAAATCTGACCTCAGATACTCACTAGCTACATGGGCAAGTCACTGAACCTCTATTTGTCTCAGTTTTCTCATCTACAAAATGGGTATCCTACAAGCACCTACCTCCCAGGGCTGTTGTAATGATCAAATGAGGTGATATTTGTAAACCCCTTAACACAGTGCCTCGTATGTATTAGGGACCATATAAGTGTTAGCTGTTATTTCCAATTATCAGAACAGCCACTGCTTTCAGCTTCAGCATGGGACTTTGACTGTAGAATTTGAAAAATGTTTGTTGAATTCAAAGGTGACAATTTTTCCCATGGTTGTAGAAATGAGCTAGTCAAAAAAATTGGAGAAAATAAATGTCAGAACCGCCCCCCTCCCAGGTCAGTTCCTTCATCTATCAGATGAAGAAATGGAAGCCCCAGAAGGCTACTTGACTTGCCCAGGGTCATACAGAGAGTGAGTATCAGAACCTAGAGCCAGTGTGCCTTCCTCTGTACCAAGCAGGTGGTGGCTATGCTCTAAAACCACCTTCAATCAGGGAAAAGATCAGCTCTGCATTTGGGAGGGGGGGAAGGAGAAGAGGTCCCAGAAAATAGTGTATAGTCTTGTTCCTTTGAAATAGAGACTTCAGAAGCTAGGTGAATCGGAAGGGCCTAGCATGGCCACTGATCTATGCATGTCTGGTGAGTTGTAGGTTCTTTAATAGACACTTGTCGACCGATTGATCGTGAGAGACTGGGGATGCTACTGTGGGCTGCCTTTATTTGGTCCTGGCCAGGAATAGAAGCGAGAGAACCATATGTGCTCGAGGAAGAGAATCAGAGCATTTCAGAGTGAGAAGGGACCTTCCAAGACATCCAGTCTATCCCTCTAACCTGATTTATGAATCTCCTCTAGTCTCCTGAAAGCTAGTCCCCAGAGGTGGGGAGAACTGAGTTGAATTCAGATCTGTTATTTAATAGGAAAGTGAGAAAAGTTTGTTTTTTTTTTTCCCTTGGAGTTGGTGAGAAGACACAATGAGCCATCACCATGTGGGAGCACCTGACTGAAGCTGCTGAGCCTTCTGGGACAACTTGTGAAAGGAAGTGTCATTTCAGGCCTCCTGTCACCCTCCCCTTCCAGCCCAGAGAACCAGGTCATCTCTGCTTCCATACTTATTGGCCAATCAGCTTAGGGGAGAAGCAGGCACATGTCTGGGAAGAGACGCTGAAGATTTATTCAAGAGCTATATCAGGGCCAGGCACTGTGCTGGGAGCAGTGATGAAGGAAGGGGGAGGGAGGGAAGGAATTTAGCTCAGTGTAAAGATGGATCTTTGTAACAGAGCCGTCCAACAGCGGAAGGCACTGCCTTGTAAGGTTGATCCCTGAAGGACGCTGGATGGCTGCCTCTCGGGTTCAATCAATAATCAACCAACAAGGATTTTTAAGTGTCCACTCCAGGCCAGGTACTGGGAATACAAGTATAAACTCCAATGATATTCTGATGGAGGAAATAACAAATTCATATAAAAATGTAATGGTCATCTACTTCCTGGCCCCTTTATCTTACAGGCGAGGAAACTGAGACCTAGAAAATGGAAATGACTTACTCAAGGTCACAAAGCTGGTGTCTAAGGCAGAAGGTCTTCCTATGTCCAAATCCCTAACTACAGACCCCATGGAGAAATAACTAGAAATACCAAGAAGTAAGGACCTTTGCATCTTTATTTAATTTAATGAACATTGATTAAATGTTTGGTGTATTTGGAGTACTGGCCCAAACACAAAAATGGAACGGCCTCTGCTTGGCCAAGGAGGCTTCCTGTTTCTTTGTGACAATTGAATATTTACAGTAAGGTCAGCCGGGTGGGGGAGGTGGCAAGATCTGGAGTCAGGAGAAGCAGAGTTCAAATCTGGCCTCAGACACACTGAGTGACTGTGTGACCCTGGGCAAGTCACTTTACCTCAGTTTACTCATCTGTAAAATGGGGTCACTAGTAGGACCTACCTTCCAGACTTGTTGCAAGGATCAGATGAAATAAAACTTGTGCTTAATACGATGCTCAGCACATAGAAGGTGCTGTGTAAATATCATTCTAAACTCTAAGTTTGAACTCTGTCATATTCTACTGTAGTTTATTACATCCTATCCTGTTTCATTGTGCCATCCCCATTTGGGGTTTTCTCAGTAAAGATACGGGAAAGGTTTGCCAGTTTCTTCTTCAGCTAATTTTACATATGAGGAAACCAAGGCAAACAGGGTGAAGTGACTTGCCCAGGGTCACACAGCTAAGTGTCTGAGGTTGGATTTTAACCCAGAAAGAGGAGGCTTGTGGGCTCCAGGTCCTGTGCTCTGTCCTCTGCCCCAACCAGCTGACCCTTTATCATCCTATGATGCCCTGTTACATTCTATCACATCCTACATTACTTCATGTCATATTATACTCTATGGTTATGTTATATTATACTATATTATTATTATATCATATCATATCATATTGCATCATATCATATTATGTCATATATCATATCATGTCACGTCACGTCACGTCATGTCATGTCATGTCATATCATATATCATATCAGTTATCGTATCGTATCGTATCATATCATATCACACCATACCATATCATATCACACCATATCATATCATATCGTATTGTATTGTATTATATTTTCCTCTGCTGTAAGATGGGAATGCCCGTATCACCTACTTCCCAGGGTTGTTGTGAGACCCTGTCTGTGACGCCCTCAGCAGGCGCCGGGCACACAGTAGAGGTGTATAAATGCTGACCATTATTATTCCAAATCATAAGTGCTGGAGGAATTGGGAGGAGGGAGGGATCTTTTCCAGCCAGAAGCAGTGAAGGAAGACTTTATAGAGGGGGTGGGATTCTTCAGGGCCTTGAGGCATAGAGGAGTTTGGATGGGCTGAGGGGACCCAGGCAGGGAAGGCGTTTCAGAGTGGAAAGAACAGCTTTAGCAAAAACTGAAAACACTTTCAGGAGACACTGAGTAAGCGGCTTGGGCCAGAGCGGAGGCCAGGCGTGGGCAGAGGATGGGAGAAGAGGCTGCCAAAGTAAATGGAAGCCAGACTTCAGAGGCCCTGGAATGCCGGGCAAAGGAGGATGGGGGAGACGTGGAGGCAGCAAAGCAACTAGAAAGAACGAGGTGTCTGAAGTCTGATGGGCAGGGAAAGGAGAAAGAAAGAAGAGGCGAGTAGCTAAAAAAGCCGGGTGTCATTTAAACTTTTTTAAATCGTTGCCTTTTTGATTTATGTTACATTCATTTCCCAAAATGCCCTCCCCCTTCTCCTAACTAGAGAGCCTTTCCTGAATACAAAGACTAAAAAGGAGAAGAAAAAAAGCCAGTTCAGCAAAATCACCACCCATCACAACCACATCTAACGCTGTATACAGCATTCCACATCCACGGTCCCCCACCTCCGGTGAAAGGAAGGAGGTGCATTTTCTCCTTTCTTCTCTGACGTCAGGTTATATTATTATAATTTTATTATTTTAATATTATTATAGTATTAATCTTATTATATACTCATACATATATAGCATTATTATATATATGATAATATAATTATAATAACAACTCAGCACTCAGCTACACTTTATTGTTAGTTTTGTTCATATTATTGTGGGCATTGCATTTGCCATTTTCCTGTTTCTGCTCACCTAACTCTAGATCTTTTCGTATAAATCTTCTTGTGGGCTTTTTTTCTCTTCATTCTCCTTCATTTTCTCTTACAACACAATAATGAATATATTGCAATTTATTTGGCCACACCTGCAAGGAATAGAAACCAGGCTCCTGTTCACTTATTTGTCATCATTAAAGGTGTTGCTATAAATATTTTGTCATGTATGGGGACTTTATTTCTTTGACTGTTATCTTTGGGGCATGTCTGTATCTAACTGGAGTCAGAAAGACTCACCTTCCTGAGTTCAAATCTAGCATCAAATACTTACTAGCTATGTGACCCTGGGCAAGTCACTTAAACCTGTTTGCCTCGGTTTCCTCATCTGTCAAATGAACTGGAGAAGGAAATGGCAAACCCCTCCAATGTTTCTGCCAAGAAAACCCCAGATAGAGAAGATGACTGACAAATGACTGAACAATAAATGCCTCGCAGTGAGATCTCTGGGTCTCAGCACTTTTTTTTAAAGTCTAATTTGCGATAGCTTTCTAGAATAGTTGAACCGATGAGCAGATCCACCGAGCATGTATGAGTGTGCCTCTCTTCTTGGTGCCCCTCCGGCATTAACTATTTCCATCTGTCACCATCTTTCTCAGGTTACTAGCTGTAAGGGGAAGCCTCAGATGTGTTTCAGTTTGCATTTCTCTTGTTTTGTTTTGCATATAGGATCATAGATTTAAAACTGGAAGGGACCTCAGAAGACATAGTCAGCCCTCTCATTTCACACATAAGAGGCCCAGAAGTTTAGGGGCTTGGGCGATTTGTTCTTCACTCATTTCAGTTGTGTCCAACTCTTCATGACCCCATTTTGGGTTTTCTTGGCAAAGGTACTGAAGTGGTTTGTTATTTCCTGCTCCAGCTCATTTTACAGATGAGGAAACTGAGGCAAATAGGATTCAGTGACTTGTCCAGGGTCACACAGCTAGGAAGTGTCTGAGGCTGGATTTTGAACTCAAGTCCTCCCGACCCCAGGCCCGGTGCTCTATCCACCGCACCACCTAGCTGCCCAAAGCTGCATACAAAATAAGTGTAAGATTTGAACCCAAGACTCAAGTCCAGAGTGCTTCCTCTTTCTACTACATCATGCTGCCTTCCCGGTGGTTATCAATGTCTTGTAATTCTTCTTTGGTGGACTGTTTGTATTCTTTGGAATACTGGAGGTGCAAGTGGAATTTCTTGAACCTTCTTGTCTTTCTCAGTCTCTCCTAATTCTTAGTGCCTTTCCCCTGCTGATTATTTTCTATTTATCCCAGCAATAGCTCGTTGTATGTATTTGTTCACTTGTTGTCTGCCCAATTGGACTGTGAGCCCCTTCAGGACAGAGACTGTCTTTCACTTTTGTTTTGTACCCCTGGTGCTTAGCATACTTTCTGGTACACCATAGGCACTTAATAAATGCTCATGGACTGACCTCTTGCAGCTAACACCCGACCAAAGTAGATGAATGATTGCCCAGGGGAGGAGAGGAAGGAGAAGTCAGAGGTGACGAAGGCTGTAATAATATTCATTATCACTGCTGGCATTTCTATAAGGCTTTCAGTTCTTATGGACCATGTGTTCTGACCTGTGGGAGAACATTCTGAGCTCCCATTGATCTGATCAGCCACAGTCGGACACCCCGGAACTGGACTCTGGTATATAACGTCATTCTGGTCCTCTTTGAGGAGGAAGGACAACAACCACGGGCTTCAGAACGCTTTGTGTACATGATCTCATCTGAGCCTCACAACAGCTCTGAGACACCGACCCTATCACTGTGAGCCCCCGTAGGAAGAAGTGGAGTTGGGTTGGAGTGACCCGTGTGCGATGAGGCATCTAGTAAGTGCTAGAGGCAGGATACGAATCCGGGTCTTTACAGGACTTGCAATACTGCTTAGAGTTTTAGCATGAAGGATGACCTCTTTTACAGTAATGGGGAAGCTGGAAAAGAAAACTGGGTTCAGGGGAAGGTGGTGAGGCTTTTTTTTTTTTTTACAGCTGCTAAATTTGGGTTGACAGCAGTAGATCTTAGTGGAAATGCCATCAGGCAATAGAAATGTGGGAGTGGAGACCGATTTCTGAAGGAAATGGATATTTTCCCTGTTAGACTGTTGAAGGGCAGAGACTATTGTTTTGCCTCTTTTGTATCTCTAGCACCATAGTGCCTGGAACATAGTAGGTGCTTAATGATTGTTTATTAGTTGGTTAATTGAAGAAGACGGTGCAAAGTCAAGATCTGAGATGTGGCAAATAAACCATGAGGAACAACCACATTTAGGAGGCTTAGGACAGTAGATTTAGAGCTGGAATGAATCTCAAAGGTCATGTAGTCCAACCCTCTCAAGTTATAGGTGAGAAAACTGAGCCGCAAAGAAGATGAACCCAAGAGCCACAGCTAGCGTGACCACTACGTGGATTCCTTTCCCATATGAATTGGTCTAGATTGCCACTAAGGACCCGTCCAATTCCCAAATTCTTTGGTCTTTGAAGTTTTATTACAAGGACTTGAAGCCAAGGGACCAGAGGGATAAGTGGAGGTTCAGAAGGAGTCGGCCCAAACTCTCAGATATGAGAGAAAACACAGGTGTGTATGTGAAACAGACTGATAGAGGAGACAGATACAAGGTGGCAGCAGTGTTCATCACTGTCAGAGGGAGGGACTAGAAAGGAAAGGCTGCTGAATTTAGGGTTGAGTTTCAGTAAAACGAGTAAAGAGGAAGCCACATTACAAGGAGTGGAGGAGACAGTGTAGGAGGCAGTGGTTGCAGTTCATTCTTTACAGAGGTTTGGCAAGGAAAGGCAGGAAAGAAATGTGTAGCCCAGGCATGGACCAGAAGAAATGGTTCTTTCTATTTGGGCCTCTGTAGTAAGATATGGAGTCCCTAGAAAAGATGGGGAATCCTTAGTACCTCACTGATGAGGCGTTTAGCCTGGTAACTCCTGAGCTATATCTTTGGAATTAGCTCTTCAAAGTAAACTCCAATGGAATGCAGTAGGGGTGAGGAGATGGGATTAAGCAGAAGGGAAAAAGAAACTAGACCTAGACCCACAATCAATTCCTAGAGAAATACTTTTATAACCATGAGGCTCCTCCAGGGAACCATGGGGCCCCAGAGATGGCAAAGGATGGAGACAGTAGTGGAGGGACAGAAAGATCTTGGGCCAAGGCAGGAGCTCCAGGAACTTGGGTGGTTAGCAGAAGACTGTTTACATCAAGCCAAGGAGCTGGTGCAACCTGGGAGTTTCAGGAGCTGGGATAGAGGAGCCCAAAGATACAGAGCTACAAGCAAACCTCCTGGGAGGAACGGAAAGGCTCTCTAAAGATTCTGAGTGTTTCCCCCTGTCACCTTGGGCTCAAACCTGGAATACCGATCTAAGTCTCTCCTCACTGGTGGAGGGAATAATGACTGTTCTCTCCCTTGAAGAGAGTCTGGAAATCGATGTATCCTCTGAAAACAAGAGGAAGGTTTCTTTTCTCTAAAGCTTTCTTAACAACTCCACCCCTCATGTAGGATCACATCGCCAACTCTTCCCCTCACACCATCATCATCCTCTCCATTAATGAGGAGAGTCTTATGTAAATGCTCCAGTTGGGAAACCTGGGTTACATGCCTTATATGAGGAGGTCCCAACCCCAGGGTAGTATTAGAAGTCTAGAAACTACAGATATTCAAGAAAGGGGGAGAGAGAGAGACAGAGAGAGAGAAGAAGAGGAAAAGGGAGAGGGGGAGGGGGAGGAAGGAAGGAAGGAAGGAAGGAAGGAAAGAAAGAAAGAAAGAAAAAAAGAATGAAAGATAGAAAAGAAGGAAACTACATAAATCCCTGGAGGAACTGAGACTCCCCATATGGGGCAGGTTGTTCCTCTCTAGCAGCCTAAGTCCTCTTTCTTTTCAAGGGGGTCTCACTATGAGGGGACTGTCTGGGTCCCAGCGGGAGAAGGTCTTCTCATTGGAGGGGGAAGCAGAGTTGTCCTCACTACTCATGAGTTTAGTTGTGAGTTCTTTATGTTTTGTGGTTTTATGAGTGAAATAAAACCTAGCCTATATTTTAAAATAGCTGCCTATGGTAGCTCAAGTTCTAGAAGGGAAGAAAGGACACAAAACAAAGAATACAGTTAGTGAGAAGCCTGCAAGGTTGACCCTGGTGCACTCTGATTCTGGGCCACAGGCTACATAGAAATATGTCTCTGTATATAGCATCTATGGTTCAGTGGTTAGAGCATTGGACTTGGAGTCAGGAGGACCTGAGTGCCCATCCTGCCTCAGACACTTCTTAGCTGTGTGACTGTGGGCACAGACCTGCTTATCTCTGTCTGCTTCAGTTTATTCACCTGTAAAATGGGGATAATAATCACATGCGCTTACCAGGCTCATTATGAGGACGGACAAAATGAGGTAACATTCGTAAAGCACTTTCAAACACTAAAGCATTATATAAATGCTAGGTCTTATCGCTGCTATATCTTGTTTGATACCCACCATTCTCTCATTTTTAATATGCAAACAGGGAAACGGGCTCAGAAAGATGAAGTAAATGGGTGAGTGTTGGAGCTATGACTCTGCAGGTCTGGCTCCAAGTCCGTGATTCCTTCCGTATTGGTCAGGAGAACAGAACGGATATAGTGGGAACATGAGGCAGCAGGGACAGAAGGCAGACAGAATATAGAAAGAGAAAGACATTTCAAGGTGGGGAGGAGGGAGGGCTCACATCAAATATTGACTCCTCTGTTTCTCATTTAAAGCCCTTCACAATTTGCTTTTCCAGCCTTATTGTTATTATTATTATATCATATCATTTCAATGATTATAATAGCAATCAGTGTATATTATGTTGTATATAATTATAACACATTATATAATAAATATAAATATAACAGTACCGTACTATTAATACTCAATGAATCTTTGCATTAATTATATATTATGTAACATATGATATAATCAATTATTGTAATATTAATGTTGTTACTGACATAATTCTACATCGCCTATACATTATTATATATGACTCCCTTTCCTGCATTCTGCAGTCTGACCAAACTGTCCTCCTCCCTGTTCCTTTCTGAGGCTGCCCAGGCAATCTCCCCCAGAGTATAGGTAGGTACTTCTCCCTCTTGACCTCTGCACCCCCTAACTGCCAATGCCTCCACCTCTCCTCAAAAAGTATCTTGCATTTAATTTTGTAAATTTTGCGTGTATATATGGGAACATAGTGCCTCCCTCTCTATAGAGTATCAGCTCCTTGAGGTCAGGGAATATTCATTTTGGTCTTTATATCTCCAGCTCCTAGCACATAGTAGGTTCTTAATAAATACCTTGATGCCTGAATACTTTGACTTACTCACCAAGATGAAAGAAAAGGCCATTTGTGAGCAGAGAGGATGTTGCGGTTTAAGGATTTTGAGAAGAAAGGAGATTTGGAAGGGCTGTTATGGAGAGTTCAATCAGATGACTAAGGTTTGCTGAGTAGCAGTCCCATTAAAGTTAAAGAGCTTTTGACCTGAGTGGAGATGACCAGCTTGGTCCTTGTCTAGCTGGGCTTGAGGTTTTTGGAAACCTCACTCTCTAAACATGGTGTTGGGAATCTTGGGGCTTAGTCTAAACATCCTGTGTGAGGGGGTAGGGGAAGGGTGTGGGGAGTGTGGGCAAGTGTGTTGACATCTCTCTGTATCTCTGAGGAGGGAAGTGAGGTATGGGGGAAAGAGAAGGAGATTTGTTGTGTCTGTTTCTTTTTCTTAATGGTTATTAGTTTCATGACAAATATTTGAATAAACAAGAAGAATTGAAAAATAAAGTCATGCATAAAACTACAAGCAGCACATTGATTTCGAAATCAGGGCTGGAGTCCTAGGGTCTGCTCTCTTAACAGCTGAATTTCCTTGAGGAAATCACCCGACTTTTTGGCCATCACCTTCCTCATCTATAAAAAAAGAGATAATTATACATTCTTTAGGATCATTGAATCAGAGAGTTTGAGAATGAGAGGGGTCTTCGGTGGCCACCCACACAACCCGGACCCGAAAAATTACTCCCCTCTGTAGGATACTCCAGCAGCAATAAACTAATTGGTCCGTAAACCAATAGGTTGTTAAATAAAGCATAATAGTGAATGACAGATAAATTGTAATAAATAATAGACTGTAAAATAAAAATTATACATGTGAAAGAATTATGTTGGTCTCTTCAGTGACAGAGCAAAGTCCAAATTGACAGGTTACCTTTATCATTTATTCTCCCTGAGCCTGGGCTTCCCTGTAAAAGAGGCGGGGGTGGGGGGATGGAGACTGGGGGTTGTGGAGGGTGAGGGGTGGGGGGAAGGGGAGGAGGGGGCTCTGAGGTCCTTCCCAGCTCTAGACCACTTTTAATACCTTTCCCTGGATGATAACTTTCATCTACTCTCTCTCTATCCCATTGGTACCCAATTATGCATATAGTATTTGCTTTCTGTGGGGGCTGGGACCGTCTCTCACTTTCTGTTGCCAGGCAGGTGAGAAAACATTGATCCAAACAAACTGCTTGTTGATTGACTGGTCTTCATGAGAACAGCTAACATTTACATAGTTTTAAAGTCCTCCAAGCTTTTAAACTGTTATCTCCTTTGATTTCTGGATTTTGCAAGGATGCTTCAAGTCTGCTCCCTTACTCTGTTCCTGTTGGCCCCTTCTGCCATCGTGCAGTCTCCTTAGAACCTTCATTTTGAGGAAGGGCCCAGATATCCCTCAATCTCTGTTGCCTCCACTCCACCATTTTCAGCTCCCCTTTCATTTGCTGCCTCCACATCCTCCTCGCCATACCCCCTCCCATGTTGGTTGTTGACTGATTGATCCTTACAGTCACCCTGATCATAAGATTTTAGGATTACCATCCTTTGCTTCAAAGACCAACAGTGAGGGGAACCCCACCTCTCCCCAAGGCAGTCCATTCTGTTTTTTGTTATTGACCCCTTAGGGCTGGAATGAGTCCAATCCTTTTTTTTTTTTCCATGTGACAACCTTTCAAATACTTGA
The DNA here is from genome assembly GCA_028646575.1 of Pseudocheirus occidentalis. Lineage (NCBI taxonomy): Eukaryota > Metazoa > Chordata > Mammalia > Diprotodontia > Pseudocheiridae > Pseudocheirus > Pseudocheirus occidentalis. Next base: position 291,297,678 of record CM053595.1, read on the forward strand.
AAAGTTATGGTATCCTTTTCCTACCTTTCCATTCTTCTCTTCTTTGGCTAAACAGCCCTGTTCTTATTCATTTTGCTTTTGCTCATATGACGTGAATTCATGGCCCTTCATAATCCTGGCTGCTTTCTTTTGGACTTTCTCCAGTTTATCCTCCTCCTCCTCCTCCTCCTCCTTCATCATCATCATCATCCTCATCTTCTTCCTCCTCCATCATCAACATCAATCATCATCTTCCTCCTCTTCCTCCTTCATCATCATCATCATTATCTTCCTCCTTCCTCCTCCTCCTTCATCATCATCATCCTTATCTTCTTCTTCTTACATCATCATCATCTTCTTCCTCTTCCTCCTTCATCCTCCTCCTCCTTCATCATCATCATCTTCTTCTTCTTCCTCCTCCCCCTCCTCCTCTCACTTTTATAAGATTTTGAGTTCCAATTTTTTTCTCACCCCCCTCCCCAAGATGGCAAGCAAGCAATTTGACATAGGTTATGCATGTACAATGACATTTCATGTATTTCCACATTGCTTGCTGTTGTTTGTCCTTCATTCTCAAAGAGGACTATGACATGAGGGAGGTGACACCATTGCATGCAAGTGAATTGGATTTAAATGAGGCAGGGTTGTGCAAGGTCACCAGCCTCACATTCTCCTTTGGAGCCATCTGGGTTCAGTGGCCAGATATGAATCAGAACAACTGGAGATGACCCCAGATGCAGGGAGGGAACTTGTTTTTTTTCCAGCTAAGGTCTTTCCCGTGTCTCAATTTAATTGAGGCAATGCCCATTCAGTGATTAAGGCTAGGTAAGAAATGAGGCAAAGACAGGCCTCTAGAATAAAAAAGTCTGGGAAGAGACCCTCTGGGTTTCTGGCCAAAGCAGAAACAATTGTTACTTATATTCATTCCAAGCCAATTGAGGCCCAAGCAGTGACCTAGTAGGGCTTGGCCTGGGATCTATTTTTGGCTGATTAAAGAGAGCCAGAGTGATTTGGGGTTAAGTCTGGTCTTCGAGATAAAAAAAAAAGCAAGAGCAAAAAAAATTTCAGAGATTAAAATTTATATTCCCTTTGACCAGAGCACCCACAGTTAAGGGTGTGATACTCTTTGTGGAGAGAAAGAAAGAAGAAAGACAGTACATTAATCCTGTGGTGAAAGAAGAATCGAAACAAAAGAGAAAACTGGTTCTTCATTTAGCCAAAACTGCATTAGTGGTTTTGGGGCCGCCGTATCTGTGTTTGTGATACGGCTGTGTTGGTGAATAGAGTCAAAAAGATCTGTTTTCAAGTCCCACTTCTGACACAAACCAGATAAATCATAACTTTTCAATGGTCCAGGCAACTCCCTCAAACTCTAAATTGTATAATACTTTCTAAAATGCAGTGGTAGAGCCTCAAGAGCTCTTCTACCAACAAGACAATGACATTGCTAACTTGCATTGATGTTAACCCTCAGATCTTTCTTTGCTGAATGGCTGTCTAGCCGTGCCACTTCTGTCTTGTACTTTGGAAGGCAATATTATGAATATAAGTGCTGGACTTGCTGTCCAGAAGACCTGAGTTCAAATCTTGGAACACAAGTATACGTGTACTTTTAAAATTTCAACCAATTTGAAACATTAAATTTCTTTTTTTGTTTTTTTTTTTTTTGGAGGGGGGAGGGCAAAGCAATTGGGATTAAGTGATGAAACATTAAATTTCAAACCAATTTTCTACTCCTCCAAAATCTTGACTCTTGACATCCATTGGGTCAGATATCCTTACTAATTTTGGGTCATCTATAAATTCAAGAAACGTGCCCATCTGCACCTTTATTCAAGGCCATGACTTTAAAAAAACAACCACATTCATCAGGACATGAGTAAGATACAAGCAAAGATCTTTGGGACATTTTGATGGACACCTTCTAAAATGATATGGAACTGTTGGGGTTTGGAATGTTGAGGTTTAGGGGTGCTCAAGGCCCCAAAATACCACATGTTGGGTTACTGTGTCCAGCACAGTTGCTTGGCCTAGCTACCAACTTAATAAAAGAGATAAAAAAGAGAGACAGGGATGTATTTAATAGTCTGTTTATTACAGAACCATTTCATACAGAGCCAAAGATACAAGGAACTTACAAGGTTTATATTCCCTTAGCAGAAATTCTTACTAACCAGAATACAAGGACCCTCCTTTGGAATCCACCACTCCCTACCCCAGCCCAAGGCCAATTATTCATTAAGACTTCATCCTAGGACCATGTCCAGAGGCACAAACAAATGGGGAGTCACAAACAAGACTTGCAAATTGTCTACCCTGTACTTTCTTTAGATATTCATAGAACCAACTAAAGCATCTACCCAACAAGGTTATACTCATCCTGCATATCTGCCTACTGACCTCATAGAAGAGGGGAGCATTTCCTTAATGGGGCCAGCGGCCCCTGAAAGTCTAGTCTACTACATTGGGTTCTGCCCAAATAAATTTGACTCAAGTCTTCTTTTAGCCAAAGGAAAACAAAGTTTATTAAAGACCTACTCTATTGGGTAAACTTTGAACACTGGCTAGACTCTTAAGGTATCTGAGCATTTGTAACACTTGTATTGACAAGCAGGTCAGAATAAATCTGAGACCCTTCATGGAGACAAGATGGATCTTATATGCAGAAAGATATGGGAGGTGGTCAAGTAGTCTAGGGTTACTAGAAGAGGGGTTTAGGGAGGGTCTTGAGGAGGAGTCTAAGGAGGATCTTTTTTTTAATTGACTTGTTTGTTTACTTTTAGGTTACAAGAGTGTATTCCAGAGTCACTTGAGTTTCAGATTTTTCTTCCCTTCCTCCCCATCCACCCCCCCCCCCCCCATGGTGGCATACAGTCATGTATAGGATCTGCAAACTCCGTCTAAGGAGTATCTTGATGGGACTGAGGTGACTAGAGGTCAGATTCCAGGAACTGAGAGATTGGTATTTTGATGAGATCCAGGGTGGGAAGCAGCAGGAGGCAATCTGGAGGTAACAGACAATGGAGGGGGAGGCTAGGTTAAGGGTAATAGATTTGGGCATGAAAAAGCCAGAGTAAGTGGGAAAATTCAGGGAGAGTTCAAGGGGGTTCCCAGAGCCTATACCCCATCAGAACCATTAATAAGTACTCTTTGGATCCAGCCATTAAACACATTCCAGATCCAATTGTATCATTATCTAGTTTTCATCTTTTCCATAAGAGCACAAGGTGGTAGAGTGGGTGGAGTGCTGAACTTATTGTCCAGAAGACCTGAGTTCAAATCTTGTCTCAGATACTTCCTACCTGTGTGACCCTAAAAAAATCTCAACCTCCGTTTCCTTATTTGTAAAATGGGAATCGTAATAGCATCTACCTCCATGTTGGCCCTTCCTTCAACCTTAACTACCTTATCTTGATGTTCCTTAATCCTTACTCTAATAATATATTTGGAGATTTTGCTGGTGTCTACTTCCTAGACTGAATGTATGTTAATCATATTGTAACCTTACATTTCAGCATAAATGTAAGCTCTTATTATCTCCCTCTTCCTTCTCCAAGATCTTGTTCTTTCAATTATATATTCTATCTAGTATAAAGTAAAATTATGTTCTCTATCTTCTGTGTTTTATAAAGTGCAAAGCACTGTAGAGATGTGAGCTGTAATTATCTTTTAATCTACCTCTTTCTAGCCTATCATGAGCCTGGTCCTACCCTCATCCCTTTCTTATTAATTCAGTTGTAAGAGCAGCTAAGTGGTGCAGTAGATTGAACCTGGAGTCAGGAAGACTCATCTTCATGAGTTCAAATGCAGACACAGATGCTTACTAGCTGTGGGACCCTGGGCAAGTCACTTTACCTTGTTTGCCTCATTTGCCTCATCTGTCAAATGAGCTGGAGAAGGAAATGGGGACCCACTCCAGTGTCTCTGTCAAGAAAACCTTAAATAGGGTCACAAAGAGTCAGATATGACTGAAATGACTTAACGAGCACAACAATAAATTCCAAGCAAGCAGCCCATGCATTATACTTTCTTTATTGTAAATGTATATTAAAAAAATATTTCTTTTTAGTTGAACTGAAAATCTTAATAAATATCTCTCTAGTTTGAAGTCCTTGCCGGTCTTTCCTCCTTAGGCAAACTTTTAAAGCTAAGGCTGGGGAAGATAGATTAAAGGTGGGAACCAAACTTAGAACCAGAAATACATTTTGTCTACTTAAGATATGTCCCCCCAGGGAAGGCTAGGTGGAGCAGTGAATAAAGCACCAGGCCTGGAGTCAGGAGGACCTGAGTTCAAATCTGGCAGACACTTGACGCATTTACTAGCTGTGTGACTTTGCGCAAGTCACTTAACCCCAATTGCCCTCCAAAAAAAATAATTAAAAAAAAGATATGGTTCCCCTTCTCCAGGAGGAGGTAAAGACTTGTGATTCACTTAAGGGTAGGACCCTCTTTCCCCATTCTGAAGGAGTCAGGGTTAAGATCACCAGGAAGAGGAAGCTAGGCTGGTACCTCTGATTACTCCAAAGGAACACTTTAAGTGAATGATCCAAGAAGGAACTGAGAAATTCTAGAAAGACTATTGTTTTATTAGTTGGAGTGGAATGTTAATCCCAAACTGTATTTTATCATTTTGTGACCTTTTCCTTGTTCAAGATTCATATAAATATTGACTTCAAATTACCTTGTGTTAAAGAAATATCCAAGGGCATGGGGGTGGAGGGGGGTGGAATGTCATGGGGACAACAATGTCAACTTGGGCATTTTTCTCTAGAGCAGAAAATCATTGAATTTCAAATATTATATGCTTTAATGTTATATTAATGAGAAACATTTATTTCTGACAGACATAACTAAAACATAGGGTCCAGGATTAATACTTTTTCTTTGACATTACCTATATTACTTAGTCAGCCTCCTTGAAGCTCTATGAATCTCTAGCTTCATTATGCTTATTTAGAATAGTAATTACTAGAACTTATGTAGCACTTTGGGGTTTGTAAAGTGCTGGAGAAACATCTCATTTTATTCTCAATAACCTGGGAGGTGGGTGCTATTGTCCCAATTTTACAGATCAGGAAACTGAGGCAGAGGTTAAGTGATTTACCCAGGTCACACAGGGGCAGCTAGGTGGAGCCAGCCTAGACCTAGAAGGACTCAGTATCCTGAATTCTAATCTGGCCTCAGACACTTACTAGCCTGGTGACTCCAGTATGTTTGCCAAGGAAACCCCCAATGGGGTCACAAAGAATAGAATAAGACAAAAAAAAAAAAAAAAGCTAAAAACAACAACAAACCTGAAAAAAAGTTCTTGTGAGAGGTAGCAGATGCCTGTCTTCATTCTCTATGGAGACTATTTGCTTTCCTGGAGGTGGATCTCCAGAAACTTAGCCTCCTGCAAGATGGTATCAGCTGTGAAACTCTCCCATCTTCAGCGCTCCCTGCCCCTGGGGCCCCTCCCTCAGCCTGGATGGAAAGGAAGGTAGGTGGGTCATTTCCTAGCCTAGGCTACAGGATTTCCTTCTGCCCTCCCTCCAGAAACCCTCTCCCCCTTTCCCCACCTTTCCAGCTTCTTTTTGTGCATCATCTTCTACCCTTACATAGTGATCTCCTTGAGGGCAGAGTTCCTTTTGTGCCTTTCTTTCTATCTCCAGTGCTTGGTACATAATATGTGCTTACTAAATATTATTGACCATGAAATACCATGAAAAAATTAACTTGTTCTGAGCCAGAGGTCAGAGTTATGAGTAATGTGTGTTGTTGTAAAGATACAACAACGTTAGGTTTGACATTAGGAGAAATTACCCCAAAGGGAGAGGGGCTACCTAGGGATGGTGAGTTGCCCACCTTGGAGATCATTAAATGAAGCCAGGATGTCAGCCTCAGTTGATGAGATTTTCAGCCGGGGACAAGTTGGAGATGTGACGTCTCTTCCAGTTCTCAGGCTCTGCACCACTATTCTTAGGTAAGTTGGCTTGGCTCAGCCTGTGAATGACAAGGCTGTTCCTTGTTTCTGGAACACTGTGCTAAAGACTGGACTTTAGGGAATTCTCTGGGACCCAGGGAAAAGGTCCTTCCCCTTGCTACTCATGACCCTTCCTCTATTCCATATGGGAGTCCCTTCTCTGAAGGCTCAAGCATTAGCACTGGTGGGTAGAAATTTCCCTGGAAGGGGTGTGAACCTATAGTAACATTACACTGTCAAGACAGTCAGAACTAATCCTTTGGTCTCCAAGCATAACTAGACAGACAGGAAGTGAGAGTGGGTAACCACAGGAAAGTTCTGGAGGTAAGGGCCACCTTTGCCATTAGTCATATCGGCAGGATACTTCCAATATGCCTTCAGAAAGACCTTGCATAACTTCTTTGTGTTTCTTCTGTGTTTTGCTACACACCCTGACCCTCATTATACCATGGTTTTGTGGTTTCCACTAAAGAAATATTGACAATAGATATAGTAGTAGTGGAAAAATGAAGACTGAAAATTGGTCTAAAGAAGGATACTTGTCATGAGATTTGGGCAGGGTTATTCTAGATGTCAAAGAGAAAACATACACAATATACTTTGCATTTTAGGCATAAATCTCTCAAAAACAATTATATCCGATTTAACTTTAATACCCAAATGATTTCTTGGAAGGAAGTCTAAAATGACAACATTTCCCACTCTCTAGAGAGCATGTCTCTGCCCTGGACTCTCTAAAAAAAGAAAATCACAGTAGGTAAAAACAGTTTGGCATCAACATTCCATTAGTTCAGTAACCAATGCATCATCTCATTCCCTTCTGGACCACTCCTCCTTGAGCAAGCAAAGGCATTCCTCCCAGAGGTTTTATCTAGAATTTCTTCTGAATAGGAGGTGAAGAGGGTGCCTCCCTTTGAATGGAATGAAGGATACTTCCAGGCCTTGGATTTTAGGTTAATCCCTTCGGGGGATAAAGAAGAGGAGATTACCCTTAGAATGGTCAATATCCCAGTCACTTCTGACAAAGGAAAGGTATGATTTTATTTACACAAAAGACCTCTTTTTTCCCCTCTAAGCTTTACCATTTTTAATTTGTTGTTATGAAAACTCTTTCCCCACCCTCTTTTTGATCTACCCTGTTTTCAAAGTCTGCAAAGGACCTTTTATTAGGCCAGAAAAATACTACTTCCTAATATTCAGCTTGGTAAATAAGGCTTTAAAAAATTTAATATACTCCACACATGTAGAGCACAAACAACTGGGATTTATTCCTCTCTCTGAAATAAGAGCAAATCATAGATTTGCAGATGGAAGAAGCCTTGACTGGCCATCTATATATGTATTTTATTATCATACAAATGATTAATTATTATATTATTAAGAAGCATTATTTTATTACATTATTATAAAAGCATATTGTATGTATTTGTCTACAGTCACAAGATCATCACTTTCAAGTGGGTCTTTGAGATTTCCCAGTCCAATTTCCATCCCTCCCCCATTTTACAGATTTACCAGAGGTTACGAGGTCACAACACTAGGAAGGAACTCAGCTAGGATTCTGTACATGGCCCTCTGATTCTAAAGCCTTTGCTCTGATTTCTTCTATGAAGATATGAAGAGAGTGAAGAGGGGAAGAAGGAGAGGAAGGACCTCCCAAAAAGCAGCTATAGGTAACACTAGAAGTTAGATGAAAAGTAATGACCAATGTTGGGTCCAGGGGACAGATGGTGGGATGCACTTCCTGCTTTTAACCTTGGTAGTTAGAAACCAGATGAACTACAATGTGTGCCTCAAGTAAGTTGAGCATGATGTTAACTGCACTGAAAAATTTCCTCAACTGTATTTTGAGTATCCTTTTTCATTAAAAGAGAGTGCTATGGGGAAGGGGCAGTATTGGAAAGTTATCTTGGCATAAGAAGATGCATCAGTATAATGATCAATCACATCTAGCCAATGGAGTTCCAGCCTCTAAGCCTCTTCCACTAAAAAGTTGCAATTTTTTTCAGCTGGAATACCATCAATCTCTTTCAGCTAATTTTTTGTTCTCAGGATCCCTCTACATTCTTAAAAATTATTGAGATCTGCCTTCCCCTACCCGTTGCAAGAACTATTTTCCTCAAAGCCATACAGCTTTACCATGTGGAGGCAGAAACTTGACCTTGTCCTAGTACTGCCTAAAATGCAAAGTATATTGTTTATGTTTTCTCTTTGACATCTAGCATAACCCTGCCCAAATCTCATAACGAGTACTAGTGTTTTGTGGACTGTGTAGGGTCTGGGGGAAACAGTTGACTGTAAGAGATCTAAAGTTTTTCTTCTGAGTTGGTTGGGGGTCCAAAGGACCATGGGCTGGGCATAGTACTGTTAGTATGGAGGACCTGATAGGAAGGTGGGGCTCATCAGAAGAAGAGGTTATCTGATTCCCTAGCAACCTAGGAGCTTTTCTCTTGTGGTAAGGAGGTCTCAACCCTGTGTCCAACTCTTTGTCTCCCCATTTGAGATTTTCTTGACAAAGATATTGGAGTGGTTTATCATTTACTTCTCCAGCCCATTTTAAAGCTGAGAAAACTGAGGCAAACATGGTTAACTGGCTTTCCCAGGGTCACACAGCTAGGAAGCGTCTTCTTTTTTTGTAGTGACCCAGATATAGACGAAATTCTAAGGTTCCTGGAGGACCCCCTAGGTGGGGGCATAAGCCAAAAGACAATTTCAGATCAGAAGGGAACACGCATTTATTAAGCCCCCTACTGTGTGCCAGAGGTTATGCCAAGTGCTTTGCAAATATTGCCTCATTTGATCCTTACAACAACCCTGGGAGGTATTATTATCCCTGTTTTACAGCTTTGGAAATCCATCATTGGATTAGGTAGGTAAAAAAAAAACTGTTCTATCAGGTGATTATAAGGAAAAAACAGGGTCCCCCAACATGACTCTGAAGTTTAATGTGAAGTTTAAACAGAAACTTGGCTCATGCAGTTGATCTTAGCCTTGGGGTTTGCTGGTCCCCCTAAAGGGCTTTCTGCACACCCTTTCAGATACAGGAGAGCAGGGTCTGGAGTGAGTAGTAGATAAACAGCCCTGGTTAGTCTGAACCTTGGAAGAGAGTCTAATCCTTAGGGAGGAGAAATTTAGCCCAGGAGCCATTGTGGCTTCACAACTTGGAAGAACCCTCTCAGCTGTAATACTCTCAGACCCAGAACTGCTTAGGACCAAGGGATTCTGGCCCCCCAACAGGGCAGAGGATAAGAAAATTAACTAGACAGTAAACTGAGAGTGGGGGTGGGGGGAATGGAGGCTTGCAGGGAGAAAGGGAGATTGGCCAGGCTTGGAATTCTGCTTCCCTGAGACTGAGAGCTCCTTGTCAGGAAATCTGAGGCCAGCACCATACCCATGGCTATTTATGTGAACCAGCCAGGGGAGGGACATTTGCTCTCAAAGACCGGTTGTTGTTGTTTTAAACGGAGACAGTTGTCCCTGTTCTCCTTAGGAAAAGCTGCCCAGGGTGGGGACAGGGGGTGGTGTCTCTCGTGACAGTTTTTGACCCCCTTTCCTACAAGAGCTGAGTTACAGACTGTTCCCTGACCAGAGAGGCTTCCCTTTCTCACAGTAGACAGTAAGGCTTTCATTGCCCCAAAGGCAGGACCACACCACTTAAACAGGGGCATATACACTTTATTTCTGTAGGGAGAGTGTACTCTGTATGTTCCTACCTCACCCCTTTCCTGGCCCCTTGAGAAGTGGGTTGGGTAACTGAAAACAAGGCTGTCTAAGAAACGTTGGGCAACCCTTCCCAGAAACCTGAGCCAAACATGGCGGAGTGAGATTTGGCACCAGGTCATGCAATCTAGTCTCTGCCTCTTACTACAGGTGTGACTGTGGGGAAGTTGCTGGAACTTCCAAAGCCTCTGCTTCTTGTCCTTCTGATGAGGTGGTCTGTAGTAAGGTTTTCTCTACTTCTATAGCTCATGACCTGCCCCAGGGCTAGACATCATGTTTATTTCCCTTCTCCAAAACTGGCTGTAATGTAGTAGAGAGATTTCTTTCCGCATAGAAATCCCCATCACCTCCATCCACACCCTTCTCCTGCAGTCTCTTGAATCTGTCCTCTTCTCTCCCCATACATAATAGAGCATCCCCTCTGGGTTATACTGCCTTCTGTGCTGGGTCACTCTGGCAGTGATCTGATAAATGTTTAATAAACAGGGGGAAAAAAATGTACCCATCAGACCCTTACATTTTCTCCATGACTTTCTTGAGTATTCTAAACAATCAACAAAGCAAAACCAAGCCATGATTTGTAACAAACTGATTTCCAAGGTGTGAATGATCACACTAAAAAATGTAACAGTCATCTCTAGAGACCTTTGGGGTTGGAACCAGCATACCCCCTGCCTTACCCTGACTCACCAGGATAACGTCAAACTTAAGGCATTCCACTTAGATCCAGTTTTTCCAGTGATGTCAGGTTGGACAACTCCTAACCCCTCACCAGGATAACCAAACTTAAGGCATTCCACTTAGATCCAGTTTTCCCAGTGATGTCAGGATGGACAACTTCTAAAACTATCTCAGGAGCACCCCTCCCCCATTGTGTTGACCTTTTATCTAGGTAGCCAATTACCTCATAAGGAAGGCATCTCCTAAAATGGCACAATCCAGAGCAGTAACAAAGCTCCAGATACCTGGGGCCCACTGTCCTACAAATACACATCAGTGGGTGGAGAGGACACAAGTGGAAAGACATGTATGTTGGGAACCCCTGTAGCTAAGGCACCTCATGCGCCCTGCACCACAGAGCTCCTCTGATTTTCAAGAGTTTCTTGAATCATTCCTTCCGTGGCATGGTTTCTGCTGGCTAAGTCCCTCTTCTGGGCCAGGTTCAAGGTACTAAAACTTGATCATGGTCTCTCAGCTCAGCCAATATCTTGGTCCAGATGACTGCTTTGTTCTTTTGGAAGAACAACTCAACTCTTGGGAATAGGGTCAAAATTGTAGAACCAGGAGAACATTATACACAGTAACACCAGTATTGGGTAAAGATCAAATATGAATGACTTAGCTCTTCTCAGCAATATCCAAGACAATTGCAAAGGACTCATGATGAAAAATGTTATCCACATCCAGAGAAAGAACTGATGGAGTCTGAATGCATATCAAAGCATACTATTTTCATGGTTTTTTTTTTCCTTTTGTTCTGTTTCTTTCACATCTATGACTAATATGGAAATAGATTTTACGTGATTGCACATGTGTAACCTATATCAAATTGCTTGCCACTTTAGGAAGAAGGGAGGGGAGGGAAAGAAGAGAGAGAAGGAAAAAAATTGGAACTCAAAATTTTGTAAAAATGAATGCAAAAAATTGTCTTGACATATATAACTAGGGAAAAATACTATTTTAAATTTTAAAAAAAGATTGGAGAGCTACGTTTATGATTTATTAAATTTTATGTGTCTTCTTACTAGTAGAAATATCTAGGAACCTCTAGTTTTGAAACCAGAGAAGCAGAGCCCCCTTCAGAACTGTCCTGGGGAGGAACCATTGTCCAAGAGAAGATCTCTAGGGACCCGATGACTACATAAGATATCTGGGACTCAAAATTAGTCTGATTAGATGGATACCCACAATGGGTTACTAGGATACAAGGAGATTTGATGTTAGTTAATATTGGTGGTCATTATTGTATTGCTTTGTCCTTTTGTTTCATGTCTTGGTTACATCAGTGACATGTGAATCTCTCTTCTTAAAACTAATCCATTGTGAGCTATCGAAATAGTTTGATCCATAACTTGACATTAATGTAACCTGACTTAACAGAATTTTATTATGAATTTATGGAAAACCTTATAGACTTGGCTTATAGATAAGTGATCCATGGAGGGAGAGGGTTGCCTACTCCCCCATAAAGCAAAAAAAAAAAAAAAAAAAGATATGGTTACTAATGGGAACTGAGTGAACCACACTAACTCCATCTTGTAACTCAGTCCTGGAACTAGTTTAGTTATCTATTCAGTGATGGGTCTAGTCTAACTTTTGTCTTGGGAGAAAATGTATTCAACTGTGGGAATTGGGAGAAAACCTTTGCATTGTTTGCACTTAGCCCTGCATGGCTGGGGAACTAAACCAACTCTCTCAGCTGCTTAGAGACCTTTAACCAAGGACCCTGGTTATGCTGACCAGAAACTCAGATCCAAAGATTGATGCAAGGAGTTTTCTCACAATTGTACTTCTCAAGCAACCTATGTGCATTATCTGAAAACTAGAACCATACTAATCAGTCAACAAGTCATTGTTTGCATGTTACAGGTATTTGGGAAGTAGGACACCCCCTTTGCTGAATTCAAGAAATTATGCCTGTTCACTCCTCCTCCCCACCCCGGGCCCCTAACAGATTTTTCTGACTACTACCACAGATGCCTAACTTGTGAATGTAGACTACTCCTAGATCATTTGAAGAAAGTTCCTGCTCCTGAGTCCATAGCAGAATCCTTCTGCGACCTCAAGGTTTGTCTAGTACAGACCCAGAAGCAGTTGACATCCAGACAAGACAGTTGCCTCAAGATTCCAGACAAGGGCTAAGTACATTTTCTCGGTTTTTTTTTTTCCTCTTTCCTTTTGTTATGTGTCCAATCACCAAGGCCTCAATTTAAGTGTGTGTTGGCATTTTCTCCCTCTACATTCTTGGCTCCCCCCCTCCTTTTTTTTTTTTCTGTTTATAACAGACGATAGCTAGACAAGACCTATTGCTCTATCTGCTTATTCTCTTCTTCATTCTACTTGGAGTTTCCTCACAGCCCAGCACCTAGAGCCTACTGTCTCTTCAACAGGAACCCCATAATCGGGGCTCCTCCCCATGGCTTCACTCGACACCCCATTGATGATGTGGAGAGGGAAGGAGCAAGAAACCTTCTTCCCCTTGCTGTTGGAAACCCTCCCTCCCAAGAGTGTCACTACACTTTTCTTCGCAGGTTTGGCTACTCTGATTATAAACCCTTCACTCTCTGATTCACCTAGATCAGTGAGAGACTTGAATAATGGGTCCCAAGGCAGAACAGCCACATACCAGCTGCCCTTTGAAATGACTTTGGAATAATATGATATGATTTGGTTTCTCCTTCTCATTTTATCTGTGTTCCTGTCATATCCCTTAGTAGAATGTAAGCTTGAGGGCATCAATATTTATCTTTTGTCTTTGTGTCCTGAGCACCCCTCACAATATCTGGCACAGAGTAGAGGCTTAGTAAATGTTTACTGAATGAGTGGAGATACTCAGTGGATGATAAATCTAGGGATGGAAAGGACTTTAGTGGTCATCCTTTCCAATCCGTACATCATTTTACATTCTCTAGAGAGAAGTGATTTGCATGTAGTAGGTGCTTAATAGGGGTAGCTAGGTGACACAGAGTGCTGGCACTGGAGTCAGGAAGACCTGAGTTCAAATCTGGTCTCAGACATTTACTAGCTGTGTGTCCCTGGGCAAGTCACTTCACCCTGTTTGCCTCAGTTTCTCATTTGTACAATGGGCTGGAGAAGGAAATGGCAAATCACTCCAGTATCTCTGCCAAGAAAACCTTGAATGGGGTTATGAAGAGTCCAACAGAATTGAAAACAACTGAACAAAGTGCTTATAGGTCCTTACCAGGTTGATTAGGTAGAAGGACTACCCCCAGAGATCATCAGGGTCACTGACAATGTCTAAGCCAAAAGCTAAGACATTGGGGATAAGAGGTAGATGCTTAAGTGTTAAAATGAAATGAAGCAATTATGGCAGGGGCTGAGGCCGATACAAAAATTAACCACAGTCTTCTCTCCCTCAACTGTTTGTTCCCTGTGGGTATGGAGAATAGTTGGAAGAAGGCTGAGGACAGAGATTGTTCTCTTTTCCTCCATGGTTCCATTCTTGGACTCTCTTATTCCTCTTCAGATGCAGAAACGAGAGCTATGGGAGAAAGAATTGGAAGGGGAATTAGTGGCTTGAAACAAGAGGTATAAAATGTTGCCCAAGCATCCAACTCCCTGAAAATTAGAAGACATGACTCCATGAGACATCAAGAAATACTAAAACAAAGTCAAAAGACTGAAAAAAAGAAGACAATGTAAGGTATCTCATAACACAAATAATGGACTTGGAAAACAGATCAAGGAGAAAAAATTAAGAATAATAGACTACCTGAATGCATTTTCCAAAACAAGAGTGTAGACATCATACTTGGAGAAATCTTAACTTAAAAGAAAACTGCTCAGATCTCTTAGAACCAGAATTCAAAATGAAAATAGAAAGAATCCACTGGTCACCTCCTAAAAGAAAACTCAGGAATATTATAGCCAACATCCAGAATTTCTTGAGTCAAGAGGGAAAAAATGCTGCAAGCATCCAGAAGCTAGGATAACACACAATTTAACAGCCACCGGAGGAAAGGAGCAGAGAGCTTGGAATATGATAATCCAGAAGGGAGAGTGTATAGTTTTACAGCCAAGAGTAACTTACCCAACAAAACTGAACATAATCCAACAGGGGGAAAAATAGACTTGATGAAATAGAAGACTTCTAAGCATTCTTGATGAAAAGAGCAGTGCTGCAGAGAAACTTTGAAGTACAAACACAGGAGTTAGAAAAGGAAAAAGAAACCATGAGCAAGCAATCATAAGTGATTAAATAAGATAAATGGTTTATAGTCTAATATAGGGGAGATGATACATGTATCTTCTTCGAATCCTATCATCATCAGGGGTTCATAGAAAGTCTGGGAGTGGTTCTATTATATTTTGATTACCTTAAAAGAAGCATAAAAAGGGAAGGGAAGAGCAAGGATGGGAGAAATTATCTTACATAATATGGGAGTCCACCAGAAGTCTTTACAAACAGAAGGGGTGAGGGAAGTGACTAATCCTTGAAACTCATTCTCATCTGAACTGGTAAATGGAGGGGAGACTACTCAGACACTCACAGACTTGGGTGTAGAAATACATATCACTTAACAGGGAAACAAGGAAAGAGTAGAGGGAATAAGATCAAGGGTAGATTAAGGGAAGGATTAATTATAAGTAAAACAAACTCGTAAGGATGTACAAAAATATTTATAGTAGTTTTTTTGTCATGCCAAATAATTGGACACAGGTGCTCATCAATTGGGGAATGAATGGAAAAAATATTGTATATTAATGTGATGAAATTACAATTGTGTTGTATGAAATGATAAAGGGGAAGGTTTCAGAGAAATTGAGAATAGTGATACCAAGTGAAGTGAGCAGAACCAGGAGCACAGTTTATATAATTGCAACGATATTGTAAAGATAAATAACTCTAAAAGACTTAGGAATTCTGACTGAGAGCAGGGAGGTGGCACCATGTATAAAGTACCTGAGTCAGAAGGACCTGAGTTCAAATTTGACCTCAGACATTTACTAGCTGTGTGACCCAGGGCAAGTCATTTAACCTTTGCTTGCTACCAAAAAAAAAAAACCCTTCTGAATGAATGTTGAAAACTAAGAATAAATTAATTTAAAATAAGAAAAAATTCTAATCAGTCCAATGACTGATCATGATTCCAGAGAACTCATAATAAAACATGCTCTCTTATGGGGGGGGGGTGAAGGACTCAAGAGTAAAGATTGAGAACTGGTTGGGTTTTTGGGGTTTTTTTTTTTTTGTGCACATGGCCAATGCACAATTTCTTGTTTTACTATATGTTTGTAATGTAGGTTTCCTTTTTCTATCTGTCTCAAGTAGAAAAGGAAGAATTTATTTTTTGCTGATTAAAAAAATAAAATTTAATTAAAAGAGGACAAACCTTTCTAGCAATGAAAATTTCTAGCAACTGATAGAACGTCAGCTCCTTGAGCAGAGCTTAGTTCTTCTCCTTTCTGCTTTTCATCCTCCTGTTTAGCATGGTGCCTGATGCAGAAGAAGCATTAAATGCTTGCTTTAAAAGGAAAAGAGGTGAGGCTATTTCAAAGGAGGGAACATGATGGACAATGGGAGCTATTAGGAGAATTAAGTGAGATATGGAGTCCTATTTGGAAAACCTATATAAATATAAAATATTTTAAGTTTTTGTTTAATATTGATTAAATCGCTTCCTATATTTGTTTTTCAATGTTCTCATCTATAGAAAATGAGGAAGATGGACTGGAAGATCTCCAAGGTCTCTTTCAGCTCTACTTCTGTTTTCTGTGCAATGACCTGAGCCTCCCTTCCCTTCTAATTATTCTGCATTTAATTCATTGTATTGTGTTTGTTTGCATTTCTTTGCTTCCTGCCACCCTTGCTGGGCAACAGGTAGATAATATTGTCCACTTCCATCACATTTTCTTGAGGTCCTACAGAGACTTTTTAGGGGCTACCTATGTGGTTCAGTCATTTCTGACTCTCTGTGACCCTATTTTTGGGGTTTTCTTGGCAAAGACACTTGAGTGGTTTGCCATTTCCTTCTCCAACTCATTTTACAGATGGGGAAACTGAGGCAAAAAGGTTAAGTGGCTTACCCAGGATCACACAGCTACTATTTAGGGTCTGATTTGAACTCAAGAAGATGAGTCTTTCTACCACCTTCCATATTGGGACTGCCTTCCCCGCCCTAGTCTATCCATTCCCATTAGCTGTCATACCATAGCTCTCTTCCTTTTGTGGCTTAACTATTTGAAAATCCACCCCAAATTTCAGATGGACTATTTGTACCTGACCTGTGGTTGAGCTTTCCGAGGTTGTTTTGCTCTGCTCAGCCACAATTGGACACATTGAAACTTGGCATAGGGATGTCATTTTGGTCCTCTTCAAAAACAAAGGCCAACAGCCAACCAACTTGAAAATACTTTATGATAAGTGCCTCTACTTTCTTTTCCTCTGACTCTTCTTAATGCTGTAACTGACTTCAGATTTCATAATTTCACTGGACTGCTCTCCCCCAAGTCACTAGTCATCTCTTTCATTGTCAAATCCAACAGTCTTTTCTCAGTCTTACCCTTTGACACTGCCAGTCACCCTCTTCTTGAAACTCTCTTCTCTAGATTTTTGTGGCCCTACTTTCTCCTGGTTCTCCTACCCATCTGACACCTTCTCAGCTCCTTTGCTGGATCTTCTTCCAGTCATGCCCTCTAAGCACAGGTGTCCCACAGGGCCCTCTTCTGAGTCCCTCTTTTCTGTCTATACTACTTCACTTGGAAATCTCATCAATTCTAAACGATTCAATTTTCATCTCCAGGCTGATGATTCTCAGATCTCCTTTTTTAGTCTTAATCTCTTTGCTTGACCTCTAGTCTCCCATTCCCAGTTGCTTATTGTACATCTTGAAGTGGATGTACTATAAATACATTAAACTAAGCATGCCCCAAATGGACTTTGTCCTCGTTCCCCTCCAACCTTCCCTTCTCTTGCTGTTAAGAGTGTCGCTATGCTCCGTCACTAAGGCTTGCTTCTCAGGTGCCACCTGGGTCACTATCCTTACTCTCGCTCTCCCTATCGCTAGTCTGTGGCCAACTCTACAAATCTCATGCATGTATCTCTTTCTTCTCACACTGGTATCTCCTCATGCCTACCTGGACCATTTCAGTAGCCTCTTGGCTGTAGTAAGTTAGTAAGTAAGCTGGAGCTCCACCATGAGGGGTTAGATGCCAAAAGAAGTGGATTTTAGTTTAGAGACAGCAGGGTTCCACCTTAGCTTTTTGAGCAAAGGAATGACACGGGTTTTGTTGTGTTTTTTAGTGCCCAGGCTGCTGAGCTGATTCCCCCATCCCTCAATATTCTTCCCTTCCTTATGTTTCTCCCCACTCCAGTTCATCCTGTACTCAGCTGCTGAAGGGATCTTTCTAAAGCCCAGGTCTGCCTGTGCTCTTCTCCCTCTCCTTACTCAATAAACCCCAGTGGCCCCCTATCACTTTCAGGATCAAACATCAAATTCTCTGGAGTTCAAGTCTTCTTAGACCTTATACCTCCTCTTTTTCCCTACCCCTCTCCATGTACTCTTTGATCCAACACCACTGGCCTCCTTGCTGTTGTTTGACCAAGATAATCATCTCCTGCCTCCCAGCATTTTCACCATGCTTGGACTACTCTCTTTATCTTGGTCTCTCAGCTTCCTCCATGTCCTAGCTTTGATCCCACCCACAAGAAGTTTTTCCCAATGCCCTATTACCTTATCTCTGTCGATTATATCTAATTTATCTGGCATTAATCTTGTACATAGTGGTTCACTTATCTGACCTCTGGTTTCCTTGAATCTAAGTCCATTGCTCTGTCTACCACACAACCTACCTACCTCTTGGAGGGATTTAGCCTGTGCTTTTGTGGAATATGTTCATCCGTATTATCTTCATTATAGAGAAATTCTTGTATATCAGTTCCTATGACATAAATATGAATTTCTGAGTGCTCATTGTGTGCTTGGTGCTGTACTGGAAGAATTCAACACCACAGAGAGATGTCATATGGGAATGAAAGGTCAAATAATCTTAATAATGGGAGACATTTATATAGTTCTATTTTTTTTGTGGGGGGAAGGCAAGGCAATTGGGGTTAAGTGACTTGTCTAAGGTCATATGGCTAGTACGTGTGTCAAGTGTCTGAGGTTATATTTGAACTCAAGTCCTCCTGATTCCAGGGCCAGTGCTCTATTCACTGCACCCCGTAGCCGCCCCTATATAATTCTTTATGTAAGGTTTGCATGTGTAAGTGCAGAATGAGCAATACAGACAAAGCACTATTGGGGTTAGCAGAAAGAGAAGGCTGTTGTGGGCAGTCACATGATCCAGAGACGATTCAACCCCTTTATTTGTTTGAGTGGCTATAATGTGCACTTGATTAACAGGGGTTTTATTAGCCGTGGGTCATGCGCTAGGCACTGTGCTATGTGCTAAGGTGAAATACATGCATGAAAGTGCCCTCATCTGGAAAATGAAGATAATAAAATTTCTCCCGACCCTAGGAGATTGTTAGGAGGAAAGTATTTTGTAAGCTTCATGAATACTGTACCCATATACATATGCTATTGTTTGTTTATTACGATACAAATTAGTCCATCAACATTTATTAAACACCTTCTGTGTGCTAGAGAAGGAAAGCAAATCATCCTTTCCCTCAAGGACATCGCTTAACAAAGGAAACAACAGATACATATAAATAAATACAAGCTACATGCAAGGTATCTTCTAACAAAGTATCTTCTAACATGCACTGGCAAGAAGTATGATTTAACCTGAACTTTGTAGAGATTCTAAGAAGCAAGGCTGAGGGGGAGGAGAATTCTAGGCAGGAGGTGGATTGTCTTTTGTGCGAAAGATTCCATTGGAACATAAAGTGTGAAAGGGAATAATATGCAGTCAGCCTTGAAAGGTAAGTAAGCTGGAGCCCCATCATGAGGGGTTAGATGCCAAAAAAAGTGGATTTTAATTTAGAGGCAGCAGGGCTCCACCTTAGCTTTTTGAGCAAAGGAACAACACGGGTTTGGTTGTATTTTTAAGTGCCCAGGCTGCTGAACTGATTTCCCCATCACTCAAGCCTGTCGCTTTGCTGCTGAAAAGAGTCCTGCCATTTACACTGACTCTGACAATGCCTTTGGTATTTGTCATGCCATCAGGATATTGTGGTTGCAACATAAAGTTATTACCAATGCATACTAGGTCCAGGGCATTGCACATTGTTCTGCTTATACCAACGGAACTGGCCCAGCATCTGTCTGTCTGTCTGTCTCTGTCTGGCAAACATGTTACAAAGTTAGCTGCTCTAGAGAATCCTTCTCCCATGCTTCATCTCAATGACTTTCCATAATCTACCGACCGCTCTCTCTTCTCTAACGCCTTGGATCTCAAGCAATGGCATCCTGTTCCCTACAGTGATGCTGAGGTTGAAAAATGGAAACAGCATTTCAAGGCTAAACAGGTCCCAAGGGTCTGGGTGACTGAAGAAGGTAAGCTACTCCTCCCCAGACTTTGTCTCCAGGCATGCCTTTTCTTTCATAAGGAGGGGGGCCATTATGGCACACAAGGGGTAATCGATTCAATTAAGCAAGAATGGATTGCTTCAAGCATCTCTCCCAGTAGCCTACAGGTCCAACTTGTCTGGCTTTCAATCAGCATGTATTTCAAGTTATCACTTTGGTGGTGGTCCTTTAGCTTATGCACCTTTTGAACATTTGGCATTTAATTTTATTAATATGCTCAAAGCAGATCATTATAAAACATTGCCTTGTTATTCTTGACAAGCCATGCCTGCATTTGTGACCAAAGCTGTCATCAAGGAAATTGTGCCCAGGTACAGTCCACCTACCTGCATGGACTCTGATTCTGTTCTCTCTCAAGTGTATTCTAATTGGGACATCTCTCCTAAGGTCCACACTCCATATCATCTTCAAAATTCTGGCGAAGTAGAACATATAACTAAAGAACTGAAAAGATATGATCGGCAAATTATGCTTTGAAACCCATTTGAGAAACGGTCTGATGCTCTTTCTCCCTTTGGCTTTATACTACCTGTGCAGCAGGCCAAGGTGGGAATTACGGATTTCTTCTTATGAAATGCTTTTTTGGTCACCCTCTATAAATGCAAAACCTTTTCCCCTGGTGTAGACATCCTTGCCCAGAGGGGGTGCTTCTGTTGCTTCCTATATGAATAGATTTAAAAGAGCTTCCCAATGAAGAGCAGTAGTTCAGAGTGGACCTTTAGACTTTTCACTGCATGACTTCTATCTTGGTATCAGCATCTACTTCAGGAACATAGGGGTGGGAGCATTTATCTATCTATCTATCTATCTATCTATCTATCTATCTATCTATCTATCTATCTATCTGTCTGTCTGTCTGTCTATCTATCTATCTATCTATCTGTCTATCCATCCATCCATCCATCCATCCATTCATTCATTGATTCATTTATTTTTTGTAATCCTGTTTAGTCTTTTGCTTTGGTTTATGATGATATTGAGATGGTATCTGAATACAGATGAGGGTTTTTTAAATTAATTTTTAGTTTTCAACATTCACTTTTATAAGATTTTGAGTTCCAATTTTTCTTTCTCCCTCTCTTCCCCTCTCCAAGACAGCCAGCAAGCTGACCGATATATAGGCTATCCATGTATGATCATATTAAACATATTGTGAGGTTTTTCATAGGCATTTTTTTCACTTTTGATTTTGCTATCCCAACTTTTTGCCATGGGGAAACTTGCCCTCCAGGGTATGTCTATTCCTGCAAAGGGAAGGAGAACTTTGCTTGTAAAGCTTATGCTAAAGGAGCCCTTTATTTCTCCCCAAATTACTGGAGATTATTTGCTATCTGGTGATTCCAACATTTTTTGTTGATTGCCGTTATGATGTGGCAAAAGAGAAAGGTCAAGCAAAGATGTAGGTCATGTCCCCTATTGTGTCATCATGGTAAATGAGCAGACTGTACCTTTTCTTTTGTGGATTCCAGTGTCATGACTGATCATTGTACTAACTCCATTGGGAGTATATCATTGTTATAAATGGTTTACTAGTTGGGGTGATTTTTCTGGCCCAAGAAGGAGACACGTGTTCTAAGAAAAGGGACTCAATCTAATGTAATTTTTACTAATTATAGCCAAATGGATGAATGATGTTCCAAAAGAAATGTATTTTGAAAATAGGACAGATGGCTCTTGAGTCATCAGGACCTGAGTTCAAATCCAGCCTTAGATACTTACTAGCTGTATGACCCTGGTCAAGTCGCTTAACCTCAATCGCCTCCAAAAAAAAAGAAAGAAAAGAAAAAAATCAGATGAATGTGTAGAGACAGATAAAGGTGACACTTAAATAGAGAAAATCCTGAAGTACTTTTGGGTATGAGTTATTCAGTTATAGTTGAAGCATATGAAAATATGGAGGGATCTAAGCCCTGTTCAGCTGGGGAATCTATACAAAGGTGAAAGGAAGACTGCAAAGTCATCTAGCAATATAATCCCCGTTACCTGACCAGTTTGTTTTATTGCTACCTCTTGTTCTTGGGGATAATATCCACACACCCCAAGGGCTGGCTTGCAGCATGCATTTGATTTGAATGTTATCTCCCTTAGTCACAATGAAACCAGCTGGGGACTTAGGAGAAAGTGAAATGATGGTCATAATGATGAGAAAGTCATCGCACAACAGCATCTATGATGGATTCTCTCATACACATCTGTGCCTCCAAAAAATGCTCAGGGCCTTACCTGTGCTGGCCTAAGACAAAGACAAAACCTTCAGCTCCATTCAGAGCAGTTGGTCCAATAGGCTAGAAATTGTTTGGTGGTTAAACTCTAGTTCTGAGACAGGAATGTTATTGGACCAGTTGTTTTTTTTTTTTTTTTAATTTTAATTTATTTTCTTGGTTACCTCATTCATTTCCACAAGGTTTTGACTTACAAATTTTCTCCCCTTTTTGTCCCTACCCCCCAGCCCAGAACATTGATCACACTGTAAGACCCCTCCCGCAATCT
>CM053595.1:291320545-291385686 GCA_028646575.1 Pseudocheirus occidentalis
TGCTGCGCTGCCTGTAGTGCTTTCTGTCTTGTGGAGAGTTTTGGAGCTTGAAAATCTGTTTAGCGTCCCATTTTCTGAGTTTTTTAGCATGTTTGTGTGGGAGCTGTGGTGCTTTGCTGCTTCTACGCCGCCATCTTGGCCCACCCATCTGGACCAGTTTTACTTATGTACGTGGGAAATTCCTCACTGTCATCAATGGAAGCCTTCATCTAAGAATGAATGGGTTTTGAATAATGCTATTATTGATCTGCATAACTGGATAAGTCATCAACTACATCATACTAAGGCTATAGGGCCACAGGGGTGCTGGATTTGTCAGTGAATTCACAGACACACTTCTGGCCCTCGGTTGGCTTTTCCTGTTAATGCTAGTAAGATCGCGCCCCAAGTAAGAGGCGGTCATCTTTTATTGGGCTGTTTGCACCTTTCATTTCTGCTAGATGTATTATAAATAGCAGCTCTTGGGATCCAACTAACCGAGCCACCCCAGTCTCTATGAAAATTAAGCCCCTCAGATATTTCCAGATGAAATTTTATACCTTATCACATCATAATGTGACTCAAGCAAAATTTAAATTTAGGCTTCTTGCCATAATCAATCCTGTACCAAATTCCACTCCCTATGTTTAAAAAAAAAAAGTAAAACTTATGACCCTAAAATTAATGTGGTACACTCAGTAATTTTATTTTCATCATTCTGGATGTCAGTAATATATCTTCCTTCATTTGTGCTTTAACTCAACATTTCAAAGGAAATATCATCTGGCCCTACCTCAAATCTTTCCTTTGCAACAGTCGTCTACAATGGCTAGGATCTTGCTAATGGTACCACCACAAGGATTACTGAGTTACCATGAGGACTGGTGAACCCTGGCCAGTTTTTTTGTGCTGGAGTTGCTTTTTCTTTTCTTCTATAGGATGGTATGGAATCTGTGGGATAATCTTATCTAAGTGCACCTGTGACTATTACTAACCAGTCTCTGGGATTAGAAGGGACAAACACTACTCAAAACACGGGGTTCTGTTTTGATCAATCAAATAATGATCCAAAAAGAGCACAATGTGGGTAGGTGACAGTAAGCCTGTAGCACACCTTGGTGTACTGTAGATGATCGCTTTTTGTGGACTCTGCTTCCTAGTCTGGACATGACTGCGGTGATAAATTCTGGCAGAAATTTGTCTGATGAACTTGAAAGACATGCTCAGGCTACATCTGCAGACATTCAACTCACCACAGCTGCCATTTTTGGCTTACAGTGTAACTTGACTTGGTAGCTCCTATGCCTACAGAAAACTGAATGGCACTAAACATTCTAATTGCTGCAGAAGGGGGAGCCTGTGCCATTATTAATCAATCTCATCAGGTGACATCTTTAGGAATGTTCATGAGCTCCAAAGAATTTTGAATGATACTCAATAAATAGCCCATGAAACCCATCTCATCCCAGGTAGTGGGAATGGGTGGGACATTTCACCTTGGGTTTTTTTGTTTTTTTGTTTTTGGTGTCATCAATCTGCTCTAAGACAGTGGAATTTTCTCCTTTATTTTCAGATAAACTTTACCTGTCCTGGCCATTATCATCCTTTTCTGGATGTATATTAACTGCTGGTTTTGATATTCAATTATGAATACTCATTATTTCTTTTTATCTCTAAAGATTCTAACTGCTATTTGCAATGGTCTCACTTGCTATGGCCTCGTGTTGTGGACAGCTTCAACTATCTGAATTCCAGGAAAATCTAGTAGAAGTCATTACCTCCTTGGGACTCCCTTCTCCAAGATTGGAATTCATGGGTCGGTAGAGTGCTTTGTCTTCCTCACACTTGACTGGACATCCTCACCTAAGTGCTGTTCTTTCCAAGCCCATGCATAAAGACTGAATTGCTCCAGGAGGACCATTGTGTGGTTTGTGGTGACAAATCTACCAAAAGTTACTAAAAGGGTCCAGCATGTGCTTTCTGTAGATGCTTCTTTGGAAGCCAGATCTTAAAAGGAAGTGGAAAAAGTCAGTTTTGTAAGAGTTCCACCAATGATTGTAAAATTATAAAATCTAACAGACAAGCTTATTCAGCTTGTCGCCTTAAACAGTGTTATCAAGTTGGTATGGCTCCCCGATACTCTAAAACCCATCTGGGGATTCTTCACTGGGAAATCGAGTTTCTTTCTCAAGAGAAAGTACAATTTATTTCTTCACTTGTGCGGACACAAATTAATGAACTGACTCCCTTTCTTAACCTTTTACAATCTACTCCAAAAGAGTAGTGTAGGACATCTTTAAAATGTCTATGTATTCTGGCTAGTTGTTGCTTATGTTAAGTCCTATATTTTATTTTGTTCTCAATAGCATGAGCTTTTCTCCAGTACATCTAGAAATAACCCTGTCAAGACATACCACCATCTGTTTAAGAATGAGAAATTGAAGTGATGCCCATCAGTTAGGGAATGGCTAAACAGGCTATGGCTTATGGTTGTGATAGAATATTATTATGGTATAAGAAATGACAAACAAAACTTACTTGAATTGATGCAAAGTGAAGTGAGCAGAACCAGGAAAACATTGTACATAGTAACAGCAATAATAAACAATGAACAACTGTGAATGACACCTATTTTCAACAATATAGTCATCCAAGACAATTCCAAAAGATTCATGGTAAAAAACACTACCCACATCCAGTGAAAGAGCTGATATTGTTTGAATATAGAATGAAGCATGTAATTGTCACTTTCTTTCTTTCATTCTTTTCTTTTGAGTCTTTTAACTAATTTGACTATTTGACTAATATGGAAATGTTTTACATGGTTGTACGTGTATAACCTATATCTGATTACTTACCCTTTAAGGCAGAGAGGGGGGAGAGATAGAATTTGGAACTCAAAACTTTAAGAAAAATGATAAAATTGTTTTAACACGTAATTGGGAAAAATAATAAAACATTTGTATTTAAAAAGACATGCTATGGGACAGGCCATCTGTGGATTCCTCCCACTTCTAAGGGGACACTGAAAGGTCTTTCTAGCTCTTCAGCATTTGATTCCAAGGAGCTGGGCTACACTTTAGTCTCCCCACCGCTTCTACCTTTTCCTTTCTCTCAAATTATTTCTGTGGTGTTTGTGGAGATCTTTATGGGTATCATTATAGAGCTTTTACTTGTTGTAGGAAAGAAACCTCTTCTTTAATGTATTATCTGGACTGGCAATTGCATTATTAATAAGAGAAACCAGAAGTGTTCAGCATGCCATTTGAAAAAATGTTTTTGGCTAGGTATGAAAAAAAAGGTGTAAAGAAGGCTAAGGGACTTAATTCAGCAGACCTTCTGAAGAAGTTGATTAAGCAAAGCCCCATTCAGGCAGCAAGATCTCTACATTAATCAAGACCACCACCAATCTATCCCTAGAAATAGAGAGACAAACTATGGCTTTAGGGGAATTCAATATGTCTCTTACAACTTAAATTGATTACATTTCCAGGTTATCCATGATTCTATTAGCTCCTTTCAAAATCAAACAAATGGTTTAGTGCAATTGGTTATGCAAACTTTGAAACAATAGAAAGAGTTTGATACTCTCTTTACCAATCCCTAGGCTGATCTGTTACTCTACTATTGCCATATGATGTTTACTGTTTTCTTATTAGTTTTAATCTCTGTTTGTTATCCTTGCATGATGGCTGCTCCACTCTTTGGAAGTAGTCTACAAGCCCATGATACTCAAGGACAGCAGCTTATTTCTGCTACAGCTACTTCCAGTGAGTCTTCATATCCATCTATCACCATGGCCTCACAATTCTTCATGCTACTAATTCTGATGTTTGCAAGCCACAACTACCCTATTAATCTTTTCTCTAGCAGACTAGGAGACATTGCTAAGTTGGCTGTTTGAACAAGTGCCTTCATTTGGGTGTGAGCTTTTGTGCTAGGAAGCTTAACTACTTGTGGGTTCATCAGTAGTGATAGTTGTTAGACAAACCTTGATGCCTTAGGTTTCCCTTTACTATGTCCACTCTATGAAAGTTCAAGAATAGACTCTTGTCTTTGTAGGATTTGAGTATGGTTTGCTCTGCTGGTTTGCTCTATGTTTTGCCTAGCTGCCTGAGTCTAACATAAAAGAGAAGGAAAACCCTGTCTGTCTTCCTTTTATCCATTCTTCCTCCTGACTCACCTGTCTTGCCTCATTTCCTGTCTTGTCTGATTTACCGTGGTCCTGGATCATCATCCCAGCAGGTAAATGATTCTCCTTCTATATTGGGACCATCTCACCTTGTGCCAATGAAACTCTTTCCCCTATGCTTGGTCTTTCTTTGTCTAGTCTCTGGTGGGTTTGCTTATGGTTATTGGTATGGGGTCCTGTGTTGTGCCAGCTGTGGGTATTTCTTTAAAACCATGGCAAAGAAAAAAGAACAGTCTCAGGTGCAGAAACAATAATGACTGCACCATCATCCTGATCATCTGCATAAATTGTCTAGCACATGACTTGAAGAAATGCTACCTCAAGGAAGTAAGTATATGATTACACAAACATTTCACAACTGCTAAGTGTTGTATACATCTAGGTGACCTTGCTCATAATCAATTGCCTGTTCATGAACATCAGGAAGATAGTTCCATTTCTATTCCCCAGCAACCACCACAGCTTGACCCTTGCCCATCTGAATCTCATCCTCTACAAATGACTGCAGATCTCCCCAGTACAATTACTCCCATCTGTACCGCTGCATCTCGGGCTTCTGTGTCCACTTTTCCTTCACATACACCAGCTGTGGCTGAACCGCACCATTCCTCCACTCAATCTGTTTCTGCCTTTACTTTTAGTTCACAAGCTCATGAAATGTCCTATACTCAAAGGATATAAGCCGGCCCCTTTGTTGCTCAAGCTTTTAGAATGCTTAATTATGATGTCTCCCAGCACAAACAAGCCCATGATGTTCTGTGTTGTCTGTAAGAATATTGCATCCCCTTGGGGCTACTAGGTGGTGGAATAAATAGAGCTCTGACCCTGGGGTCAGGAGAACCTGAGTTCAAATTCAGATTTGACCAAAGACACTAAACACTTACTAGCTGTGTGACCTTGGGCAAGTCACTTAACCCCAACTTCCCTGCCTTTCCACCTCCAAAAAGCAAAATAATAATAATAATAAAATGAACTCTTAAAAAAAAAAGAATATTTCATCCCACCACTACAATGTTACTTTTGTTTGAAAGAACTGTTTCAACTGATTCTTTGAATGCCAAAGAAGTTAGCTCATGTCTCTTTTGTGCAATGCAACATGTGTATTGGTGATATAGACTGTGATCCTTCTCACCCTGTCTATGATTGTTTCTTTTTTTTGAAAATTTTATTGATATAATTTGTTGTTAAATTGACTAATTTCTTCTAGTACTCCTCTCCTTTCACAAGAGCCATTTTTTAAAGGGGAAAAAATAATGAAGAGAAAAAAGAACTTAAAAACTGATGAGCAGGATTTTTTTTTTCCTCATTCAATTTGTAATGCTTGTTTTATTGATTTTTTTAATCCATTCACTTGTAAATTTACAGGATTTAGGTTTATATCCTTGTCTCTAATATGGCTTTGTTTTTTCTGAATTGGGATGAAAAAAATTCATCCTCTTTACAGATATTATTGTTTCTTAGTTATTTTTGCTTAAGTTATTTTAAGGAAACCTTATTTCCATTAGTTCTCTTCTCTTCGCCCTAAAGTTCCTCCCTCCATTACCTAACTGATAGGAAGATGCAGCTCTCAGGAGAAATCAAAGCTATGAACTGCAGATAAAAAATGCTCTAAATCACTAATGATTAGAGAAATGCAAATCAAGACCATTCTGAGAAACCAACTCTTATTCATCAGATCGGCCAATGGGGCAGAAAAGGAAACTCATAAGTGCTGGAGGGGAACTGGTCCCGCCATTCTGGTGAACAATTTAGAACTATGCCTGAAGGGATTTTGACCCAGCAGCACCACCATTGGGTCTGCATCCTGAAGAAATAAAAAAAAAAAAGGGAAAGGAATCAAATGCACAAAGGTATCTAGAGCCGCTCTTTTTGTAGTGGCAAAGTATTAGAAATTGAGGGCCTTAACTGAGCAATGGCTGAACAAGTTACGGTATGTGATTGTAACTGAATACTATTGTGCTATAAGAAATGATGGGGAAGATTTGTGTGCATTCGGGAAAACCAGGAGACTTACATGAATTGATACCAAGTGAAGTGAGCAGAACCAAGAGAACCACTGTATACAGTAAAAGCAATATTGTGCAGTGATTAACTGGGAATGATTTAGCTGTTCTTAGTAATACAAAGATCCAAGATAATACCAAAAGACTCATGAAAAAAATGCTATCCACATCCAGAGAAAAACTAATGGAGTTTGAATGCAGATAGAATCATACTATTTTTTTTCACTTTTAAAAAAATTATTTTCTTTTGGTCTGTGTCTTTCAGAAAATGGCTGCTATGGAAATATTATTTACATGATTGCACGTATATAACTTATACCAAACTGCTTATCATGTTAAAAATGGTCTTTACATGTCATTGGGGAAAAATAAAATAATATTTTTTAAAGAAACAACCAAAACTATGGTACAAAAGAAAATATTTTTTAAAAGACATGCTCTTTCCCCCCCCTTGTTGTCCCTTCAGTAGGGGACTACCTCCTCTGGTATTTTGCATCCATCATCCACAGAGGACTGCCCTCCATGTGTCCTTAAGTCTTAGTGAAGAGGGGAACTGTGAGTCTAATTTTTTACTCCTATTCAACTTAATCAGTATTTACTAAATCATTGTGATTAGTAGTTGATTGTAATACTGAGTTAAGTAGAATAGAATGAAGTTTGATTTAGTTATGTTAATATAATTCACTATGATCTTCCTCATAATTCCAGGCTCTGACTCAGTTGCCCTTTATTGCAGATTGGATTTTTTGTGACCCATACTTTCAGCTCTGCAAATAGCAGAGGGAGAGACTGAGCTGGGTTATTCTAATTCCACAGTGCTCAGTGATGTTCATGTCATTCTCATCATTGTTTTCTCATTGTTGTCACACAGGTTATTAATTTCTTGGCTCTGTTTATTTCACTTTGTATCAGTTCATGTCTTCCCATGTTTTTCTGACTTTTGCATAGTCTTTTCTTCCTGCATGGTGATAGTTCTTCCATTCATGACCCACAACTTGTTTAGCAATTCCCTTATTGAGAAGCATCTACTTTGTTTTCAGCTACCTCCAAAATGTGCTGTTACGAATATTTTGTGTAATCTTTTATTTCTTTCATCTCCTTGGGCCACACACCCAGCAGTCAGTTTCCTCATTTCAAAACCTGCCTTCACAGGTGACCGAATTGCATTCCACCGCTGGGTGGGCATCATCATACTCTAGAGTTAGAATCAATGTGCTTGGGATCCAAAGCTACATATAAATAAATATGTATAAATTATTTATTATAATTATTTTTAGGTTTTGCTTTCCACATTCCATTATCCCTTAATATCGAGGATACAAAAAACTTGTGTTCTAATTGGGAAAGATGATTTGCAAAATCTAGAACTTGAAGTATGGAAAAATCTGAACTCATTGGAATGAAGGTGGGTGGATTCTGAATGCGAGATTATCATGGATGTGAGCACTATCTAACATTTCCCTTTAGCTCTCCTTCCATCCCAGCACTCTTAGAAGAAGTGAAAAATCAGGCTGACTGGTAATGACTGGGGATGCAGTGTCCTTGGTGTCTTTGATGTCTGACCAAGCTTGAAGTGCTCCACAGTGCCTGCTTCAGGTGCCTTCATGGCCCCTGGAACAAATTGTTCTTATGCATACATTCTGCCTAGGGGGAAGTCTTCAGTGCTTGGGACAAACACCTCACTAACTTACTATCCATTCCCCTCAACCTGGTTTAACCTGTCTGCTGAGAAATTTTTTACCAGGGTATGGCTGCTTTTCATACTACAGTTTCTTGGAGTCACAGGTGAGAGTTTGGTGTCAAGTAGACACCAAAGATGTATGAGCAGCCCCGAAAAGGGCTCAGCAAGATGGCACACCAAGTCCTCCTTGAACACTCATACAACCCAATGCTGGATGTACTAGGGAGACAGTGGAGTTTATTTAGTAGAAGAGGTGACATGGTCAGACCTACCTGCTTTAGGAAGATCACTATGGTGGCTGAATGGAGGATGAAATGGAGGGAGGAAAGCCTTGAGGCAGGCAAATCCACCAGCAGGCTATCCCAACAATCCAGGTGTGAGCAAAAATGCTACAAAGGTGAAATTGGACTGTCACAATATGTCCACTGGGAAGATGTCCTGTGTAATCACACATGCACAGACTGTATTGAATTACTTGTCCTTCCAGTGGGGGTGGGTGACAAGAGAGGAACCAAAAGAATCTAGAATTTAAAGCTCTGCAATATGTGCAAGTAGGAATTCAGATATACAGGGGCTGGGGTAGGGAGACCCTCCCTGCCCTACCAGAAAGTTAGAGAGCAGATCAGGGGAGGGGCTTTACAGTGGGATCACTGTTTTGGGGTTGGGGTAGGGGAAAGACGGGGAGAAAATTTGTAACTCAAAAATCTCATGGAAATGAAGGATATAAACAAGAAAACAAATAAAAATTTATATTAAAAAACAAAGTATCGCAGAGATAAAAAAAAGGATATATTACAGATAGACTCATTGCATTTTTGCATTGGAAGGGACCTTAGAGCAACTGGGATAGGGAAGAGACTTTTTCTTTCTTTTGAAATCATAATAGCACATTCCTGACAAATTAGTTAGCCCACTCCCTTCATTATACAAATGAGG
This sequence comes from Pseudocheirus occidentalis, assembly GCA_028646575.1. Lineage (NCBI taxonomy): Eukaryota > Metazoa > Chordata > Mammalia > Diprotodontia > Pseudocheiridae > Pseudocheirus > Pseudocheirus occidentalis. Next base: position 291,329,337 of record CM053595.1, read on the forward strand.
AAACTAAGACTCAGAAAATTTGTGTGACTTGCCTAAGGTCACTTAACTAGTTAATGGCAGAACTGAGATTAGAATTCAGATCTTTTGACTCATTTGATTCAAATGAGAAAATTTATGTGAAAGGACTTTGAAAACTTTAAAGCATTGTGCAAATGAAAGATATCTTTACATGGTGAAATAGCATTGGAGAATTTTAAAATCCATCTGCTCTGGGATAGGTCCTATATTGATAACAAGAGAGATTGGCATGTAACAGAAGAAATGGAGGGGCCAAGAGAGGTCAGAATTCTGCCTCCATTACTAACTGTGGGATCACCTGAAAGTTCTTTGACTTCTCTGTGCCACAGTTTTCTTAAATTTGTAAAATGAGAATGATGATGATGATATCTGTTATATTTGCCTTACAGTATTGCATGAAGGTCAGATTCAATGCATAAAAATACTTTGTAAATGTGTGTAAATACATTTATGTAAATGATTTCTGTAAAAAAAAAAGGTGAAATTGACTGGACAGGTGAAATTGGACAGGTGGAAAGATAGGGAGAGGTTGAGGATGCCAATAAGGATGTGAGCCAGGATGCCTAGGAGGATGCTATTACCCTCTACAGTAATAGAGGGGTTGGAGGTGGGAGAAAGATAAATTGTTTTGAACATGTATGTATGCATGTATGCATATATGCATGTATGTGTGTATGTGTACATATACACATGTACACATACACACAAGATAAACTGGGAGTAAATGACAGAGAGAAAGATTGAGGTGAAGGAGACCTCATATTTCATAACATCCAACCCTCTCATTTTACAGATGAGGTTTAGATTAAGTGACTTGCCTAAGGCCAGGCAGATATTAAGTGGTAAGTTCTGATTCAAGCTCAGGTCCTGCTACTGGAAATCCACTGTCCCATGTTGCCTTCGTGGCTGGTACTCAGTCAATGTCTGTTCAGTTGAGTGATGCAGCTTAGCAATACCATGTACTAGGATGAAAACAGCAGCTTACATTTCTAGAGTATTTTACACTTATGTTGTACTGGAATCCGAATCCCAGGTCACCTGCCCACCACCTGATTTGTGGCCCATCTGTGCCTCACCATTAAGTTCCTTTTATTTTTACTTTTGTCCCTATCCTATATTCTGTTATAGCTTGGAACAGTTGTAAGGCATGACTGGGCATTGCTCAGGGCAAAGTGTCCTATTATTATTCTCTCCATATATTTTTCCCTTGAATCATTATGAGTGTATAAAGTGCCGCTCAGGGTTATGGTGCAACATAGAAACCGTGTCCTGTTCCATTAACCAAACAGGGTCCCCACACCTTCTGGCCGGAACATAACCCTAGTTTGTCCTGGGACTTTCCAGTCCCCTCCCCCCCCATTACCCTATGACCCACCACCCTGTTCTGGAAAGAACTGACTACCCCTGGTCTTTCGAGGGACTTTCCTGAGTTACAGGAAAACTGCACCCCTGTACCATCACCCCATATTCCAAAATTAGCCCTGAACTATATAGATCTAACCAATAACTGTCTTTTTGCTTCTGTCATAATGGCTTCTGCTAGTCCCCTCCCTGATTGTGGTTTGCAGTTTTGGCCTATATAATCGTCTGTAAGGCCCAGAGGTCACTGCCTGATTTGAGTTTACACTCCAGGTAGTCATGAGCTTGATCAATAAATCCACACCTAAATTTATCTTGAACCCAGGGCTCTGCTCACTCTTATTCTCTACACAACAATTACAAGGAAGCAGTGTAATGGATAGAGGAGCTGGTTTTATATCTAGGAAGATCTTGGTTCAAATTCTGTGTTGGAAGCTTTTATTTGTCAGCCTTCATGTAAGCTCCTGAAGGGTAGGAAAAATCTTTGTATTTTGCTCGTCCACTACTGGTATTTCCAGTGCTTAGGACAGTATCTACATAGCACATAGCAGGCTCTTAGCAAGATGCCTGTTGATTTGTGTGATCTTGGATCTTTCACTAAACTCGGACAACCAAGGCCACTCTATAGGATTTGACATTTCCCAGCTTGTGTTTGCTTGCATTGTTAGGAATTCCAGAGGTCCCCCTAGAGCAAAGAAAACACATCTGGTTTATACATACCCATATCTCATACAGAATTCTGGGAAGGGTTTTGTGGAGACAAAATGAAATAATATTAGAGGAGCAGTGGAAAAATCAATAGACTCTAAAGTACCATTTCTCAGTTGTGTGAATCTTGGGTTTCTTTTTATGAAATTGTTTCATCATCTATAAAATAGGGATATCTACCCAAGCTCTATCAGGAGACAATATAAGTGGAAGTACTTTGCAAAATCGAAGTCTTATACAAAAGTGATGTTGGTTATTATGTTAAAGATTGAGGTGGGGGAGTTTATTAGGATTCTCTCAAGGTACATCAAGTATAAATACCGAGGGCCAGTTCGAGAGAAGTATTGCACAGAGAAATGATTTATTCAAAGTCTCACTGGTTTGGGTCAGTTATTTAAATGGAACACTGGGACTGGAAGGTTCTAGGTCAATCCCTGGTCCTCAGATTTATTAGCTGTGTGACCCTGGCCACGTCTTGGAGATAGGTGGGCCAGAAGTCAGAAAGAGTTCAAATGTGGCCTCAGACCCTTACTAGCTGATGTCCTTGGGCAAGTAATTTCACCTGCTGGACTTAGTTTCCTCATCTGTAAAACGGGGATAACATCCACCTCGCAAGGATGTTGGGAGGCTCAAATGAAATGGAAATTCTAAAATGAGATAAGTGCAGCTCCTGGCACACAGTATGCGCTATACCTTCCCCTTATTAACTAACTTTTCTACTGGGATAGGATTACCCCAAGATTCCCCGGATCAAAACTCATCCATTAGTCATTCCTTCTCCAGCACTCTGCCGGAACGCTGCAAAATCCCAAGGTCCCAGACTTAGAGCGGACCAGCACTTGATTAATAGCTCCAAGTTCTAAGCTAAATGTACACACAGAAAAGAAAACAAAAAAGCCACCGTCCCCACCTTCAAAGAGCTCCCGTTTTAATGGGAGAGGAGCAAAACTGCGTAAACAAGATATGGAAGCAGGAAAAGTACTGAGGGTGAGAGCTGAGAAAAGTGCTTTGAAGGAAGATATGGAAAGAGGACGTGGGGCTTGGGGGCAGCACGCAAAGACTCGGGGCGGAGGAACGTCATTTTGCATTTTCTTTCACCAGTATTTCGTCGGTGGTCAAGGCCGAAGTATTCAGCTACAAGTGGGGAGCCTTAGGGTAGATGAACTCCTTCCTCCGCGGCCAGATCCTTCCTAGAGAAGCAGATAAAATCCACTTCCTGGAATGTATTTAAAGGTAGCGCTCCGGCGCCCTAAGCCACCTCCACCTTGCTGAACAGGCTACCGGATGCAGGGGAGGAAATCGCCCCGAGGGTCTAGAGCTGTCAATTTCTCACAGCACTCCCAGCTTCCTCCGGGTCGGGGGGGGCCACCCGGCCCCCTAGACTCGCACTAAGCCCTCGAAGCCCCAACGTCCGAGCCCCCTTTTTTACTGGGGGGAATCAGTGCCCCTTGTGGAAAAGGGACCCTTCCTCCTATTTCTACCGGGGGTGGGGGTCAGTGTATGAGGGATGCACTGTGGATGAGGGCATGGGTCACGGGTTTAGCAGTGCAAGGGAGCCAGGCAAGGCGGCCGGGTGCTTCCCACCCCCACCCCCTCCCGCCCGGGGCGAGGCCAAGACTCCGGAGTCGTGAATCCCCGTCCGGGGATCTCCCGGGCTGCCGGGGGAGGAAAGCGAGGCGCCTTCTCAGGGGTCTGTAGCGGGCAATCTTAGACAGGTGAAGAAAAGGACGGGACTGGGGATGGCGTTCAGCCGAGAAAAACTCCAAAACGGGGCCACAAAATAGCAGAGGTGATTCACCAGCCTCACGTGGGAAACATCGGGACCCGGGGGGGGGGGGGGGGGCGGGAGCTCCTTCCCAGGGGCGAGGCCCGCAGCTCGCAGACCTCCAATCAGGAGGCTCGATGAGATCACGTGGCACTATAACACTCCTGCGCTGGGCGGGGCGGACAGACTGACGTCGGTGTAGAATGTACCCCCCCCCCCCCCCCCACTGGGATGAGGGCGGGGCGCGCAGGGTCACGTGTGGGCTACGGGCCGGTTATAAGAAGGGCAGCCGGCGGCGTGCGCCGGTTAGGTGATGGCTGACGGGACGCCGCGTGGGGCTCTCTAGTAGCAGCTGCCGGCAGCGCCGCGTCGTCATTCGTTCTCGGCTCGGCCTGGGATCTCTGGGTGAAAGGCTTCGGGTCTTTGCGTTTCGTGCTGGGGTTTCTGACCGGGGCTGTCCTCCCGCCGCCGTCGCCGCCACCAGTTCCCGTTGGTAAGTAGCGGGCGCGGGGGGGGGGGGGGGGGAAGGAGGGTCTGTCTCTGCCTAAGCCCCGACCGCCGCCCATCCCCCTCCGGGCGCTTTCGGCGGCTCTCCGCCCTGGGAGGCGCGCGCGGGAACCAGCACTTCCTGGCCGGGTCCGCGCGCTCTTTCTCTGCTTCTCGCGCCCTTCCGCCCCTCCCTCCTCCCGTCCCCTGCTCCCTTCCACTCTCCCGCGCGCGCGCGCCTCGGCTCAACGGTCGCGAGGGAGGCGCGCGCTGGCCTCCCCTCCCCCAGCCGCGCGTGCCCCGCGCTTCCTGCCGCCACCACGTGCCCGCGCCCCCGCCGGCCCGCACCCCCGGGGTGCCCCCAAGAAATGGTGCTAGTGTGGGTTCTCCCCCTCGCAGGATGCCCTCGAGCCCGCGCTGAGGTCCGCCATGGCGCCGCGCCCCCGTCTCGGAGCCCCCCGGAGCCCCCGCAGCCGGCAGCACCCCGAGATACCCCCGTGCCGCGTATAGCGGTAGCCCCGCCACGCGAGCCCGCGTCCTCAGTATTTAATTGTATGTAATATAGCCTATTTATTGTAGCCTCCCCACGTCTCCCTCCGCCCCCCAGCCAGGCGCCCCGCGAGCGGGAAGCATGGCTAGCACCCCGGGGCCGAGCGCCCTGGCGGCGCTGCTGACGCTGACGCCGGCGCCCCCCGCGCCCGCGCCCCAGCCCCAGTATCTCTGGATGCTCGTGCTGGGCTTCGTCATTGCCTTTGTGCTCGCCTTCTCCGTGGGCGCCAACGACGTGGCCAACTCTTTCGGCACGGCCGTGGGCTCGGGCGTGGTGACCCTGCGCCAGGCCTGCGTGCTGGCCAGCATCTTCGAGACGGTGGGCTCCGTGCTGCTGGGCGCCAAGGTGAGCGAGACCATCCGCAAGGGCCTCATCGATGTGGACATGTACAACTCCACGCAGGAGCTGCTCATGGCCGGCTCGGTCAGTGCCATGTTTGGTGAGTGCGGGGCCGGGGCTGGGGGCCTGGGGGCGGGGGATCCCCACGGCTGGGCGCACCCCGGGGCTGAGCCGGCCTCTGCCCCCCCAGGCTCCGCCGTCTGGCAGCTAGCGGCTTCGTTCTTGAAGCTTCCCATTTCCGGTACCCATTGTATTGTTGGCGCGACCATCGGCTTCTCCCTGGTGGCCAAGGGGCAGGAAGGTGTCAAGTGGTCAGAGCTGCTGAAAATCGGTAGGTGCGGCCCGGGGCCAGGGGCTGGGGCGGGTCCGGGCGGAACAAGGGGAATGCTCATGCCGAGTCTCCTGTGCTCTCTCCCCAGTGTTGTCGTGGTTCATCTCCCCTCTTCTTTCTGGCATCATGTCTGCGATCCTCTTCTTCCTAGTTCGGTCCTTCATCCTCAGAAAGGTGAGTGTCTTCCTTTCTGTCCCTGTGTGTAAGGTTGGTTCAGAGACTGCAGCAGCCAGCTCCACGTTTTCTTTCTGGAGAATGGGATTAACAGGTAGGCTTGTGGTCTAGGGTCAGTGGAATCTTTGATTTTTAAAAAAGCAGAATTTAGTGGGAAATAGGTTTAGAAATCAGGAACCACTCTGCCAGTAAAATAAAGTAAAAAAGACAAGATTGTTCTTGTCAAGATTTGTTGAGCAACATGAAAATTACGTTTTTTTCATATTACACCAGTGAATTGTGACCAGAATATCATAGAATAGATGCTCATTCTAATCCTCCTCCCTCCTTTGACAGATAAGGAAACTGAGGCTGGAAAAGGGCCATATTATTTACCTGAGAGTGGGCCTGTGGGCTGGGAAGCAGGGGGGCTATCTGAATTGGGGTTTTCTAACTCCCAAGTCCAGTGGTTTGTTGTGTTGTTGTTTTTTAAACCTGAATCTGACCACACTCCTAGGATTGAGATTTGTTCAGTCTTGAATCCAGCTTCCAATGGAGTTAGTTTCCCATGGGGCTGATTATAAAATCTTTTGCTGTTAAATCAAACTCCGAATGAAATGAGACAGTTCTGAGGATTGGGGTTGGTCCTGGTCTGCAGTTACACGTCTTTGGTGAACAATACTATCTTCCCAGAGTATTTTGTGCTCTGGAGTGAGGTCCCAAATCAGAAATTAGAGATGGAGAAAATAAAATCTATTAGGTCATCTAGTCCCTGGGGAAGCAGAGCTGTGAATTCTGTTTGTCTGGCCTGAAAGTAACTGTAGGGAAAGATCTTGTGCTACTTTCCTGTGGAAACTTTGAAAGTAGTCGAAGGGATTGTTGTCAGTCGTTTCCCACACAACCTTGACTGTCCTGAGTGTTAGGCTGCTGCTGACAACCGGGGTAACTTAGCAACTGGGACTAGCCCATGCTGGCTTGGCCTAGCAGCCAACTTCCCTTAGCCTGGTTTCCCAGTTTGTCTTTGGGAATCCTGGGGTGCTTTCGATGGGTAGAGTCACAGAATCTGGGACGATTTTGTTGGCTTTTCTTCCCTCCTGATGTGATTGAGGGAATTTTATCAAATGTGTTAATTTGTTATAAAAATATTAAAAATTTTCCGTTGGCTTACACATTTCCCTGACCTGCTTTGTTTTGAAGGCATTCTGGACAGTCTCAGTATGTGAGTTTACTTTCTACATGTGGGGACAGATACCCCTATTCCACAAACATAAGTATCAGTCTGATGATTGCTTTATTGTGAAATCAGAAGAGACAAATCTTGTTGGTCGGATTCTGTGTCTGAGTAAATTAGTTTATTCTGAGATGGACCCTGTAGTTGCTACCTCCCACAGTAGTCTCAGTTTAGTTTTCAGTGGCTAAGAATTCTGGTGACTTTGGTTTTCAACGTTAAGATATCCTGGATTAGGTTTCTTGTTCATTGGAAATTTGGACTTAGTCATGTCTTATTCTCCAGGCCCTTTTCAGAATACCTTCAGAAAGGGGAAGCTCTGGATTACAGGTTCAGTGGCCATTTGGTGACATGAATACAGTGAGGTAGCCCTTGTGTACCTCATGGGACTGTAGGAAGCTATGTAGGATTTCCAGCACCGTCGGTTACTTCTCTATCCTCTGTTGTGGTCAGGTAGCAGAGACTGTGAAACTCCTCATCACTGTTAGGGTCAAGCTTCAGAGTATTCCCTCCCCCCATTTCCCAGCACAACAACTCTTAGCTGTAGGAAGTGGAGTTTTCTTAACTGTCTGAGGCCATGTCTATAGATGAGTATATTTAAAACCTGATTCCAAATGAATTATGGGAATAGTCAGTAGCCCAGCTTGGGGGAGAGGGGAGAAGAGAGGGAAGAAATGGCATTCTCTATGTATGATTTGGGGAAAATGTAACCCTGTGTTTTACCCATGTTTTGTGGCTAATTTGAGGGGTGACTCTTCTCTTGGAATGATAGCTTATGGCTTAAAATTGAGACCTCAGAACTCAGTCTCAGGTAAATTAGGACTTTGCATCTCTAACACTCCCAGACTTAGAGGAACAAAGTCTACTGTGACTCTTGGATGATGGTGTGCCGGTGTACTGGATCCCTGAGACAGCTGGTTTTGTTTTGCTTTGGGAACACACCTTTCTGTCCATCTGACTGGTTTCTGAGCCTGTTTGGATACTGCGGGGTTTACATCAGGCAGCAGCCTTAAGTAGTTTGCAGGTTGTTTTCTGCTTGGTAAGAGGCTTAAAGTTAGACTTAATTCAAGCCTCAGCAAACATTCAAGTGCCTACTATGTCTAGAGTAATGTGTTAAGCAGCTAGAAACATGCTTCAGTAGTAGTTCAAGGGCAGCTGGGTTGTAGAAGAGCCTTTATTTTACATCCTGCCTTTTTCTTTGGAATCTTTCCCCTGGAGTAATGGGTGAATGATAGAGATTTGCACTATGGCTTTAGAAGTGCTTGGTTTTAACATTTCTGTTATAATGATGTGCATGGAGAATAGCACACCCATGGACCCCTCTGGAAGTCTGAAGTCTAGCAACCTCTTTTCAGAAAATGATTTTAAATGCATAAAATGAGATACAAAGGACAACCATTAAATTGAAATGTTATTTTTTCCTCTCTATCCAAGTTGATGGACCCTCCCCCCCATTGGGGGTGGAGGTGTAAACCCAGATTACCCCTTTGCATAGTGCAGGTTGCACAATAGCTCTCTCAGCATGTATCCTTGTGGTACTTTTCCAAGTATTAATGTCAAGAAAGTCATTTACCTCTAGGAGTTCACATTTTGAAGCCATAACACACTGGACACACCTTAGTCTGTATAGACTGTACCAATGCATTTAAGAATTGGGAGCCTTGGACATGGATGCCTATGTGGATAATTACAAATTGGTTTAGATATCAGGGGAACTTTATTTTTTGTCTAGATATATTTGGCAGCACAGAATCGTGAGTCGGCTGCCGCTGCTGCCACAGCCTTCACATGCCCACTGGCACCAGGGCTCCTGCACATATCTTGCACGATCTGGGGGAGGTTGGGAGGTAGAAAATCTTTCAGCACCTGACTCCCTTGTGAGGAAGAAGAGAAACACTGCTCAGGGCCATTTATTTTTCCTTTCTGCTTGTTTGACTTTTCCCTGCTCATTTACAAGCTTTATGGCAGGGGTTGGAGATGAAAAACTCAAGGTACTGAAACTTTTTAGCTTTTTTAATAGAAAGTAAGCTTGTATTTTCAGGGATAAGTAAGTTAGGAATTCTGTCCATTTCATTCATTCATGATAGGACAGGAAAATAATTCAGTTATTTCATGGAGGAAGAAACTGAGACTTGGGTCCCCTAATAGTCTAGACTCTAAGAGTTTGTTATGCTTCAGTCACAGGAGAGGCACAGGTCGTTTCCTTGGTGCTAACTCCCAACCGTTTTGATTGATGTTTGGGATACAGCTACTGCTGCTGCTGCCTGGAGAATCTCCCTCTGAACAGAGTGGCTTCTGGGATTATTGACCTTCTTGTGCTGGTCTCCCTTACATGCTTTATCTAGAACATAGCCATTTTGAGTTGTTCTGCTGCATTTAGCATGTGGATTTCAAGATACAAGTCATATTTGATAATGAAGGATGAAACGGGACTTGGCAGCTGTTTCCTTATGTCACAAGATCATGTTTTTATTTGTAACCCCAGCCTTGCTGAAAGTTGTTAGTTTTCTGAAGAAGTCTTTGCTCTGGGCCCAGGCTCCTTCCAGCCTTTAAACACTTAAGATCACCAGTCCACGATTCCTGTTCCCAGCACACAACTTAGAACAGGGCTGGGAAAGGCTCTGACTTGGCTCTTTTTTGGTGTGTGTGCCCCAATAGCCATATTTCTGTGTAAAACCCAAATTTCATCTGAATGTTTGCAGAACTTAATCCTTTCTGAAGGGAAAAGAAAAACTGGGTTCAGTTTAGGTCTGTTCCCTGGTGTCTCCTTTCTGTAAGGTGGCATAGAGCTGACCCTGGTCTTATTTGTTGTCAGACATTACATCTAAAACCCAACTCAGATGTAAAGGGATGAAAAAACCAAGAAAGGTGTATAAAAATTACTATTTGGGGTACTCTTTTGGGTACTCTTTACTAATAGAATTTGCTTTTGTGCTTCAAATTGGTTGCTTATATTTCCAGGTGCAACTTCTGAATTCTAGCCAATCTGAGGGTCACCTAGTAAGAATCAATACATGAGAATGTCAATGCTAGAATAATGCACAATTCTTTGGGATATATATGGTCCATTCCATGGCTCTGGCAGATACAGAATGAAAAGGAACTGAGGAGAAACTCACTTGGAAGACTTTGGATATATCATTCTTTTTGAACTACCATTAACAACAGTTTTTGCTGCTTCTGATGCAGCTTAGAAAAAATGAAGGAAAGTTCTTCAAACTGAGAACCTTTCGCAAAAGCAAGGGGCATTCAGATGTACAGAAGGATTCTTCCCATTCTTGGCAGATGGAGTTTCTAGTCTGAAATTGTGAATTTCTGTGTTTATGATGACATTTCAAAGTATCTTTCCACCAGGCAGAAGAAGTTCACAACATGTTTGCAATCCAGTGACATGAACTTGGTTGTTAGTGTTTACTTTTATTAGGATAAATTCTTGAGCTGTTTTTTGAACCATTTAACAGAGTTTCATATTAAGGTCCCCATTCTGATTCTGATGCAGTGGTAACTAGATAATTTGGCATCATCTTCTTATTGTATGATGTATAAATATTAAATCATTTTGGGGAAGGAAACAATAGTTAGCAAAAATGAAAATGGTTCTTTCCTAGTTCAAAATTAAACTTCTGAATTTACCTTTTTAAATTTTTCATCTTGGTTCATGACCCAGTGATATTCAGACAGGGAAAAAAATCAAGAGAATGCTACAGAGTAATCTCTGGATGCATCATACTTCTGTGGCACTTAGCAAATTTTTTCTATGGCCCAGAGAGTTAACATAAGCTAGAAATTAATGTCTTTAGGCTAGACAGCTGCAAAGGACATGCATAGAGAAGAAAGGAGCCTGCTTACTGGGAAGCTTTATTTCTTTAACAATTTTAACACATTCTGTGCTAGAATGATTGCTAGGTCCCTTATGAGGCAAGTGTAAACAAAGGCACTGGCTAAAAGCACCTGCTAATTCCAAGTTCTGCCCCGCTTTTTCTTCTATAATGTATGAGAATAGGAAGTGGATTGAAGTCCAAACTCTCTGTTAGTCTTGTAATTTGGTCAGCTCGTTGAGAGAGGGTAAAATGAATTGCCCACAGACACACTTAAGCCAGAGGAAGATTTGAACCTGGGTCTTTCCAAGGTTTATCTCCCCAGTGCCCCACATTATCATACCTGGCTAGGCAAAATAGCGCATACTGAATGTTCAGCCTCAGTCTCAGAGTGAACAGCCTGTGAATAGGCCTAGACTACTGTGAGCTACTTAACTTTAAACTTTGTCTTTCAGAGTGACCCAGTTCCTAATGGTTTGCGTGCGCTGCCAGTTTTCTATGCCTGCACAATTGGAATTAACCTCTTCTCCATCATGTACACTGGAGCACCCTGTAAGTTCAGATTAAAATATTTAAATGTGAAATTTGCACTTGGTTACAAACGTTGCATTAAATGCCCAATTTACCCCTTTTTGCTTTACAGGGCTGAAATCTCCTAGAAGGTGGCTGGCCTGTGCCCATTACAGAAGGCTGCAGGCTAGTGTACGCTGAGTTAACCTAGATAGTTTCCCAACCAGAGACCTGCTCAGATTCTAAATCACTCCAGACCTTTCCTCTTTAGTCTTCACAGGAACCACCGATAATATGGTCTTCTCCCTCCCTTTCTCCTCCTACCTATACTAAAAGGACTGGAATTGATCAGGACCCTGGCTGCTTACTGAAGAATCCTTAGCCTTATTCAACCTTGGATAATCAGTCTTAAGACTTGAGGTGTTGGATTTTCTCATTTCGGCCTCAAGTGGAATTCAGTTACCTTGGTTCCGTTACCTAAATTTTAAGTCACTCCCCTGAATCTACTTGACTGAGAAGAGTTGGGATCTTTGACAGCTGGTGTGAGTGCACTTGGAAGAGGAATTCATGCAGCTGAGAGGAAAACTATTGTGAGCCTGCAAAGATTGGAATGTTGGCTATTTTGTTTTGGCTGAGGCACAGGATGAAGCTGGAATGCCTAACTTAAAGCATCCTAAAGGGGTCATATTGGGGTAACTGTCCCATAGTGAGATAGGGAGAGAGGACATTTACAAATTGGTTTTATGTAAATCCAAAAGATCTCAAAATAACAAGGCCTTGAACAAAAATGTGAGAACTGTGGGCATCCTTTAGCGTGATTTCTGATTTCAAATCACTGCATTAAATTTTTTTTTGATGTGCGAGGGAATCTTTTTCATGGCTAGCATTGGTCACAAATTTTGGCAATACTGCTGTTACTATGTATCAGTTTAAAAAGAGTACTCTTAAGTAGCAGGGACAGAATTAAGACTAGTGGAAGAAAAGTCGTGGTGGTCTAGTTCAACCACAGTCCCATTGAATTAGTGGCAGAACTGTAAGACTTGGGAGAGAGTGCATAGAATTTGAACTTGCAAGGAACCAAGATGGGGACTTGGAACAGATTAGTGAGATTTTTGGGAGCTTAGACCCAAAAAACAAGAAAATTAATCACAAAAAAATAGGTAATTTGATGGACCATCATCTTGTTTTCCTTTTAAAAATTCAGATTGACCTAATATTAGATGATGAACTGTTGCCTCTTGAGACACAGGGGAAAGGGAGAATTGCAGGGTGTTGTGACCCTTCTGCCATTTTGATCTCAGTATTGCCAGCACAGTCTTTCACTGCCCTCTCCTGTCCCTTCCCTGCTGGCTGCAGGTCATCCAAATTCTTGAAGTCCTTAAGCCTGTTCTGAAGAGAAAAAAGGAAGAATCAATTTCAGTTTGTCAGATGTTTCCTTAGGTTTTTAAGACTTGCATTGTCTTTTTTCCAGAGGTCAGTTCACTTGTCTTACTGCTAGCAGAGAAATTCCCACTGACTGACCCTAGGCTGATGAAGATGTAGAAGAGCCCTCCCGCGGAGGGTTCCCCGGTGTTGCAGGGGGCTGTTGCCCTGGGGTTTTCAAGATCCCTTATTTTATCTCCTAGTGCTGGGCTTTGACAAACTTCCTCTGTGGGGTACCATCCTCATCTCGGTGGCATGTGCTGTTTTCTGTGCCCTTATCGTCTGGTTCCTTGTCTGTCCCAGGATGAAGAGAAAAATTGAAAGTAAGTAAGCTGATGAAGTGAAAATGTAGCTGTTGGGACTTGTTCAGTTTTAAAATAATTTGAGGTCCATTGCCAAACTTGATGTTCCTTTATGTTTTGGAGAGATTTATGTAGTTGTTTCACATCAGTTCGGAAATTTTGAAAGGTTAATAGGAAATTCCTGAATGGCAAGAGAGGATAACTTCATTTCTGAGGGGTGGGGTAGGAGAGGGAGAATCAAGTTTGTCTTGATTTATGAATAAGGTTTAGTTTTAGGAATAGAGGGACTGAAAAGGGAGTCCAGGAGATGAAGAGACTTGGGAAAAGGGGAGACCTTCTTTGGTTGGAGCCTTTTAATGCAAGTGACAGCTTACCTTTGAAAGATACCCACAAACTCAAACCTTAGATCGGTGGCACACACTTTCAGAGCATGAGTTGTACATGGTGTATGAAAACTACATTGTCCTGGGGCAGGAGTTGCTCAATTTTAAATAGTTTAACTAAATACTTAAATACATGACTACCCTCTTTTAAGGTTTTGGTAATTTTAAGGTCCTTGGTGTTGTTTGCAAAGGGGTTGAGGTTTTTCCTTTCTTTACTTTTGTCACAGAATTTAAGCTGTTGGGTTTTCAAAGCAGTTTATTCCTCTCCAGGGTTTTCAAAGCAGTTTATTCCTCTCCAGAAAGTACATGACGCAGACTGCAGCAGTGTGGATGCTGCGTCACTGCTGCTGCTGCAGACTGGAGGAAACTCGGGGAGGGGGGGGGGGCACACTGGGCTCTTGGCTGGAGGTGCGGCCAGGTCTGCAGAGTAGCATCTTAGAACTTTGTCTGGTCTCAAACCCAGCCTGCTGTGGGACAGCATTAGTAGTCTGAGCACTGTAGCTGAAAGAATTGTCAGCTCTATCACATGGATGTTGGAGAACATAAAGTAGTTGTAGTCGTGGCATCCAAATGAGAATAGGGGCGTGACTCTCTCTTGTTCAGACTCATTTTAGAGATGAAGAAACTGAGTTTCATTGAATAATTGGTCTGAGGTTATTGCTCTTGTTGGAATAAAGCTAGTGGTTGGTAGTTCATTTTCTTTAGAACATCGCCCCCCCAACCCCCCCCCCCCCAAATTCTGAATTTATGTGAGACAGGAAAGCAATCTCTCCCATGAAAGAAGGGCTTCTTGAACTAAAATACGACAAACTGTTAATGATTGGAAGGGGATGGACAAAGAAAGCAAAATATTTATTAGGGAGTGGAAAAAGTTGATGTGCTTTAAAATGACTTGTCTTGCTGTTCAGGAGAAATCAAATCCAGTCCTTCTGAGAGTCCCTTAATGGAGAAAAAGAGTAGCTTGAAAGAAGATCATGAGGAAGCAAAGCTGTCCCTTGGTGATGCTGAAAACAGGAACCCTGTTTCTGATGGGGGAGCTGCTACCGTGCCCCTGCGAGCTGCAGTAGAGGAGAGGACTGTTTCGTTCAAACTGGGAGATCTGGAGGAAGCCCCAGAGAGAGAGAGGCTTCCTAGTGTAGATGTGAAAGAAACGAATATTGACAGTGCAATGAATGGTTGGTTTTGTGGTTTCAAAAGTAGTTGATTGGGGGGGAGGGGTCTTATGTGCTAGACTTGTTTACAAGTTTAAAATAGAGAGGGGGGGTGGTGATAGGGAAGTTTGCACATGTACACATATATATTCCTTCTTCTGTAGGCACAGTGCAGTTGCCCAATGGGAACCTGGTCCAGTTCAATCAAACAGTCAGCAACCAGATGAATTCCAGTGGCCACTATCAGTATCACACCGTGCATAAAGATTCTGGCTTGTACAAAGAGTTACTTCACAAGCTGCATCTCGCCAAGGTGGGAGATTGCATGGGGGACTCAAGTGACAAGCCGCTGCGGCGCAACAACAGCTACACGTCTTACACCATGGCCATCTGCGGCATGCCTTTGGATTCCTTCCGTGCCAGAGAAGGAGAGCCCAAGGGGGAGGAGATGGAGAAGCTGACGGGGCCAGCCTCCGACTCCAAGAAGAGAGTCCGCATGGATAGCTATACCAGCTACTGCAACGCTGTGTCTGACATCCACTCAGTGTCCGACGTGGATGTGAGTGTCCAGGCTGAGCGGGGCCTCGGCGACAGGAAGGGCAGCGGCGACTCCCTAGAAGAGTGGCGTGACCAGGACAAGCCAGAGATCTCCCTGCTCTTCCAGTTCTTGCAGATCCTTACCGCCTGCTTCGGCTCTTTTGCCCACGGTGGCAATGACGTGAGGTCAGTTGGCTATTAGTCTACCATGCATGAAGACATTAAGTGAGAGACATGAAGAGAAGGTTGGTCTTGATACATTTTGTTCTCTGCTTATTTTCTAGCAATGCCATTGGACCTCTGGTTGCTTTGTATTTGGTCTCTACCGGAGATATGTCTACCAAAGTAGCAACCCCAATTTGGCTTCTATTGTATGGTGGTGTTGGTATATGTATTGGTCTCTGGGTCTGGGGAAGAAGAGTCATTCAAACCATGGGGAAAGACCTCACACCAATCACACCCTCTAGGTAAGTGGTTATGAGTCCAGAGTTGTCTTCTAGAGATGTCAGATTTGTAGAGTGTTTTATTCTATGTAAGATCATTTTAGAAGAGCAAAGCTATTGTTCCTATTGATTAGGGTTAAATTTCTAGTATGTAGTTTCTGATAATACTTCTCTCAGAATAATCTTAAGTAAGTTAGCTCCACTGACCAGGTGACCAAGTAACGGTACTGTGAGCACACCAGGACCTGAGGCTTGATTGACATGCCCAGAGCAGTGACTTTTAGCTTGGACAGCTTTGTGTCTGCTTGGGTTTTCTTTGTCCTCCCCTGGGAGCCAGGACAGAGACGCTTGCCAGACATTTTGAGAAGCATGTGAGTTTGCGGTAGCATCCAGCCTGGCTCATGGTAGAATTTAAAACACTGTTCAGACCAATGCTTCTGTTGAGGGGGGTGCTGAGGTCATTGCTTTATGCTGGTTTTAATCTGCAAGTTTGAATTGTACGAAAGGCAGGCTACTTTGCCTGTGGAAGCCTAGCTTGTTATCTGATAGGGCCTTCTTTCAGTCCAGAGCTGGGTAGCTTAGGCTGGTCATTGGAGAGGAGATCTGGACCTGGGTTTGGGTCACTAGGCTCTTTTGACAAGCAATCGTTTTGTATCAACAGTGGCTTCAGTATTGAACTGGCATCAGCCTTCACGGTAGTAATTGCATCAAATGTTGGCCTTCCCATCAGCACGACTCACTGTAAGGTAAGTGTGGCACTCAACCTTTTTGCTGCATCTTAAAGCTTCATTTCAGTCTAAGCAGTTAACTTGGATTCATTCACCTTATCAGAATCATTTGCAATCTGCATTTGTGCAGAGGGGGTAATGATAGGATGGCAGGTCTTTGGCTGTGACTTCTTGACTCGCTCTTTCTTTTTGGTGGGTTTGCTTTAAGATGTTAGTTGGCCTGAGGTAACATTAAAAGTATCTAAGTCTTTGTAGGAAGAGCTTGTACTTGTAGAAGCACTTGCCGGACACTGTGATAGAATCTTTGTAGTCGATGTTGTTTTCTCTCCCCATTTTGGGCATGAGGACAGCCAGGCTCAGGAGGTGGTTTGCCTCTAGCAACAGGAGGGATTCAGATTCCAGCCCTTCATCTCCAGCCTCTGTCTTCAGTGGTCTTCCTGGCGTGGTAGTCATCTTAATCAGAGGAAATACTGCACAGCCAAAAGTCCAAGTGCACCTTGCTTGGATCATTGATTAGCCGAGTATCAAGAAAAGACAGCTGACTCAGCCCAGGAGAGTTGGGCTCTTCATGTTTGCTATTTTAACTGTCACCCTGGGCAAGTCTATTCTCTTCCCTCCTATCTTAAGACTCTGTTTTCTGGAGGACTAGATAGGATGTCAGACTTTCAAGTGAAACAAGACCAGCGAGGAGCATAGATCTCCTTTGAAGGGCCCTTTGAGCTTGTCCTGCCATCCAGCCCCTTCATGTGCAGGGGTGAGGTTGACCCGAGGGCCTGGGTAAGCCGGTGGTGGTGGGACCTAAGGCATTGTGCTACAGGACTGTCTGTATTGTTTGTAATATTAAGAAGCATAGATCTGGAACTAGAAAGGAACCTTGGTGGCCATCTGCTTCTTTATTTGTTATATGAGGAAGCTGAGATCCAGATAAAGAAATAACAGTGAAAACTGGGGGTTTGAGCTGTAGAGAGAAGAGGGCCTGACTGTTTAGAAGAGGCCCAAGTTAGGGTCAAGCGGCTTGTGTTCCTAATCTGTGAAAGAGCAGTGGTGCTCTGCATGCCCCTGAGCTCCCTTTATCACTGGCTCAATTGTTCTAGATAGTCAAATGGGTTCTAGGAAATGAAGTAAAGCTGTGGGTTTTTGCAGGTGGGCTCTGTTGTTTCTGTTGGCTGGCTTCGATCTAAGAAAGCCGTGGACTGGAGACTCTTCCGAAACATCTTCATGGCTTGGTTTGTCACTGTGCCGATTTCGGGAGTGATCAGTGCTGCTATCATGGCCCTCTTCAAATATGCCATTCTCAAAGTGTGAAGCCGTTTGGGATCGAGTTTCTACCACTGCTTGGGACCACACTTAGACATTCCTGCTCCCTGGAGATTGACCACCAGTGTTGCCGAGGACTCCTCCGAAGAAGCCTTTTTAAAGTTTGGGGGGCAGTGGGAGGGAAGTGTCACTTGTGCTATAATTGCTTTTGTGCTAAATATGACTTGTCTCAAAATTAGCTATGTAAAATAGCCAGGTTTTCACTGATTCTCATTAAGGTCCCCTTTCCTTCTGGGCTGTGAATTACTGTACATATTTCTCTACTTTTATATCAGGCTTAAATTCCATTATGTTTTGATGTTGGTTGTCATTGATGATCCCTTGTCATTTTGAGGACCATTCAGAGCCAGCTGATGTATGTATCAAACAAAATAATCGTGGTATGATCTGCTCTGTTAGGTTCACCAGATGTGAACAGGGGGCCTCCCTTAAAATATTTTTAAATGGAAAATTCCATGAGGAAATGTTGCAGAATAGTAATTTGTATTCTGCATTTGGTCTAAAGTAGTGGCAGGTTCCATAGCATATATGGGAACCACTTCCTTAACTGGAAGAATGTTCATGGGCTTGGGGCAAATGAAGCAGCCTGCCGTTTGTTCCTTCATTTGTCAAAGTTTCACCAACTTTGTTATTGCTGAGGGACCGGAGAGAGCCTTTGAAATTCCCTCAAGGCAAACTTAGCATTTCTTGAACCTGTCCTAAGAACTTTATGGGTGTTAAAAGTTGGAGAAACATTGAAAAAGAGTATTCCTGGTTTTGCGTTGAGTGTATGTAATTATATATCCCTTTTCTAGCACCTCCTGTCTCAAAACAATCCCCTGTCGTTAACTTTGGTTCTACCTGCGGTGTAAGATGGATGAATGGGGTTGAATATGAATGACACACCAGTTAAATGGGACATACTACAGCAGTCCATGCTCATCTGTCTACCTCTAAATAAAAATGGCTATGATTTTTCTAGAAAGTTGGTTCTGGCCTGCTAAATATGTTTTCGTTAATGGGGATTGGACCACACTCCCTGCAGTGCGATGTGTTGTGCACGAACTTCACTCATACCAAATGCCTCTGGGTCTTGCTACCCAGGTGCCCAAGGAACCTGGGCTCAAGCTGGGGGGTTCCTCCTGTCCCCAGACGACTTGGATTTAATCTCTAGACTAGTGTTGTGCTGGTGTTTGATTTACTCTGGCTCTCCATGGAAGCAGGGTGTAGAGGTGCCTCTTCCCTTGCCCCTTTCTGGGGGTGTGGTGGTGGTTCTGGCTTTTCCTTTGTAAGTGAGCTGGTAGGAGAAAGCCTGCCCCTTCCACCTTAAGCAGTGGGGTTTGTTTTATTTTTAAAGGAACTAGCAGCAAGACCACAAATGTCAAAAGTTTATCTCCTGACTGGAGAGAACTGAAGCTTTATTTCTCACTTAACCTCTCCCCTGCTACCTCCAAGGTGAAACACAACTGTTTGAAGCTAAAAAGGATAAGAAACGCAGGCTCATTTAAGCATAGGTTCTTGGGTGCATCCTTTCTACCTCAGTGGGCTAACAACCTGGTTATAATGAAAGTAGGCCTCCATTGAAGCATCTGTTCAGTGAATGCAGGCATGAGCCAGGCTGTTTGATTGGTTTTGCGATGTTTGAGGGCACTACTGAAAATATTTCTTAAAGTGCCTACTTTTTCAGGCATCTATAGTAGAAGTTGCTAAATGAGGTACTCCTTTTAAAGGGGGAATTGGTCATTCTGGGACCAAATATTCCTTTTGTCTTCTAGGACCACCACCCTCTGCTACATTTGACCCTGGCCTACCTGCTGTTTTAGTCCTAGGTAGCTCTCTTAAGTTGTCATTTAACCAATCTAAGTCCTATTGTGTAAAGACACAGAAAGGAATTGCATTGGTGGTTTCTGGAACATTCCAGCAAACCTATCCTGCTCTTGGTATTCTCGCAAATATTTGAAACATGATGGTGATAACTAGTGACCTTTCTGCTCAAACAGATCCTCCCTAGCTCTAATAATAGTACATGAACATTTGAAGTGGACTTGTGGGGTTTCTTGGGGCTTTGGTTGTCTGGTGATATTCAGAGGTGATACTGGTTGTCCATATGTCCTCTAAAGGTTGCATGCCTAACCAAAAAACTATTCTTAGGGATGAAATATTTCCTAAAGAGTATTCTTGCGCAAGACCTAGATAGACTGGTAGATGGGGGTCTGCTATTTCTAGAAGTAAGCAAATGCTCACTAATTGCAGGCTTGGGCTAAATGTCTCAGCAGTGTTTCCTACTGTGATAATTGGAAAAATATAATTTTCAACTAATTCTGTGTCCTGCTTTGCAAAATACCAGCTGGCAGCTGGGCTGTCAGTTTGCTTCCTGAAGTCACCCTCTTTTAGGCTTGTTCCCAAGACAGTAGGTCTTTAGCTGTGGGAGAGCCCCTATTGATGAATAAAGGACAGTTACAGAGAATAGACTAATGGAAGCATTCAAGAGACCCCAAACTGCCATGCCTGTGAGGACTGATTAGCTGGATGAACTAAAGGCCTTTCTCGAGTTTTAGTTCGTATCTGTCTTGGGCATCTTCCAGAAAGTTGATAGAGATCTAAAATCTATACAAACTTTTTCTTCCTGTTTGGAGGTTAAGGTTATTAAGCCTGAATCCTTACAACAACACAGTAGTTATGTGCCTTCTACCTTTAAGGAATATAACTTTTATAATATGATATTATATAAAGGTCAAATGGACCTCTGGCAAGCTTGGTCATGGAAAATAGAGCTCAAGGCATCTTATAATGAATGCATCCTCCATTACCCCGCTCATTTCATTGCCATTTAGTCCTTTTCAGTTGTATCTGACTCTGTGACCCTGTTTGGGGTTTTCTTGGCAAAGATACTAGAGTGGTTTGACATTTCCCTCTCCAGCTCATGTTACAGATGAAGAAACTGAGTCAGATAGGCTGAAGTGACTTGCTCAGGGTCACATAGCTAGGAAGTGTCAGAGGTTGGATTTAGAAGATAAATCTACCTGACTTCAGGCCTGGTGCGCTATCCGCTGCACCACCCAGCTATGCCACTCCCCCCATTCTCATTTTATAGATAGGCAAAAATGAACACTCAGTTTAGGGTAGGACAGGTAGTAAGCAAAGGTTGGAACCTGGGCCTCTTCTGGTTTCAGGTGATAGGCCAAGTTTTAGATTTCTATCCCAATACAACTCAGAGTAATGTCAGCCACAGATGCTGGGAGTTGAAGCATTTTGCTACTTGGGCACTATAAGAAAATGATCCCAATTTCAAATCATCAGCACCCATATAATGATACCTTTCTTTGGTGGGTAACAGCAGGTTTTGTTTTATGCTTGCCATGAATCTAATGAAACAGGCCTTTTGTGTCTAAGCAAGACAAACTTCCCAACCATTAGAGCCATCCAAAAGTGGAATGAAGCTGCCACAGTGGGAGTGGGCTCTCCATCCCTAGAGAGAATTCATGAAAAGAACAGATGACTACTTGAGGGCATTTGGGGGCCTGTTGAACTAGGGTTTTGAAGTGCAACCCTGAGACAGTGATTTTAGGGTTCTAGGTGAAACATTTAGCTTTGGTGTGCCTTCATTTCATAATCTTATAAAAATGAAACTAGATTGGTTCCTGCCATGAATCATGAAGATTTAAAGAAAAAAATTTTAATCTGATGGCTCCGACTTTGGAGGGAGAAAATGTTGAAAGTCTTAAGTGCAATATATGAAAATATGAAATAAAAATCAAATGTTCAACTGGGAAATGGAGAGGTTAGGATTATATACTCTTTGTGCTAGTGGCAAATAACAGGATCAAAAGACAGGAGGGGAAGGGATAGGTTTTGGGTCTTGGTGTTTTAGGCAGTTGTGTGCAAAATGGTGCAATTGATTTCTCTGAGATCTGGAAATGAAAAAAAAAAAAGCCCAAAGGGAACAGATATATTAGTTATTCAGTAACCCTGCATTGAGAATTGTCAATGAGGAGACAAAAACAAGAATGTCAGGAAGGACAAGCTATCCTTATTTGCCAAGTCTTAGAGATTACATTGCTATGCATCTATGTGACTGCTTTTCCTAAAGTAAACAGGGATACTACAGGGAAGGCAAAATACTTAGTCATAGAAGTTTAGGATATCTGTAGTTTTATGTGTTGTCTTAGGCAGTAGGTAGGGAGTATAGTGTGTATAGCCTACAGTGCTAAGTTTTTCCTTGCATGGAGAGTTATCTAAAAATTTGAATGAGATTTCTGTAAGGAAGTAGTTGATACACTCCAAGTAGAGGTTTTCTAGGACTTCATGTCCACTCTGGGGCATTTAGAGGGGATTCTTGGTCACATTTGGTTTCAGTTGTGTAGCTTCTGAGTCCTTCCAAATTAAATCAGATTCCAAGAAAAGATATGGGTTGGTAGGTCCTTGTCATCAAGCCTTTTATGCTTTTGAGGTCCCAAAGGCAATAAAATGGTTGTGAAATAGAAGACAGAAACCCCTTTCCCACCGGTTTTGAAGTCTGAAAATACTAAGATTTGTGATTAGACTCGTGAACATGGATGAGTATTTGTAACATTTAATTCATATTAACAAACTTAACATTTGTAAAAACAATTTTGAGTCCATGTAAATGGCCAAAGTTAACAACTAAGTGTGACATTTGGTCGTAATTTGCCAAGGAACCTTGGAAGTCATGTCCAACTTTGACTCTTGGCACCTTACCTGAGGGTGAAAGAGCCCACTACATCCCAAGGCTCTTGGGCTTTTAGAAAGCCCTGGCTGTTGGGGAACATTTTATTCTATTCAGTTGAAATCCCCATTCTGCACCAAGTGTTAAGACTTTACATTTATCCTTATTAATTTTATCGTGTTAGATTTGGCCCAGTCTCTACATGGACTCTTTGGCAATCTGTTAAGGCATAATAGTCCCATCTCGATATCAAATGCATAAAATGTAGAGGTTTATTAAGGAAGCCAATTATGCTGGACTAGTTATCAAATTATTTAAACAAAGCAAGTTCACACACCCTGGGTTGAAAACCTCTTTACCAAAGCAATCAGGTTTTTGGTAATCCGAGACAAAAGGCAGTAAATACTGGAAAAGAAGTAATGACCGGTATGGTACAGGCCTAGGCGGTTGTAGTCTTGTTCTCGCAATTAGCAATGTTGGAAGAACGTCAGCATTCTCAGGAGGTGGAGGGGCAAGTCCTCCTAGCTAAAGAAGAGCTTCCCTTGGATTTCTGTTTATGGGAAAAGAGAATACAAAACAGAAATGGGAAAATGGATAGGAGAACAGGCAGCAGGTAATACTTGGGAGGACCAGGAAGACCTAGAAATCTTTCACTAATATTTTATTTGCATGACTTTTTTTGGTTTTGTGGTAGCATGTAAGAGTACCAGATAGACCAAATCAACCCAGGAGCCTGTCCCATCTCTGATGGCACGTGACTCCCAGTATCCTTTATCCCAGGCTGTGGCTCTGATCACTTTAGCAGGTGCCACTGCCTGTCAGTCAGGGCTGTCTCTTTGGTCATTTCCTCCCTGCCAGCCCCAGGTACTGGTACAGGGGGCCAGGCAGGGCTCCCTGTGAAAGGTCAGCCACTGGGGCAGCAGACCATCCTGCATCATCTGGGCCATGTACAAAGCTGGGCACTGTTCAGCTTGTTGCTGTAATAATGGCAAATTGCTCCCCAGCTAGAGAGCATAAAAAGGCCTTCTGTGTACCATATAACCTTTGCTGAGAATTCAGCTAAGTGTTGGTCAGAACACATAATTAAAGCTTTAACCATGCTGTGCTTTAGGGCTCCAGTTCCTGATCACATGCTTTCTTTGTGCTCGTGAGAAGAGGCTGATTGACTAAGGGTCACCTTTTTGTGATCTCTGTGATTAGGGCTGGGTTAAACCAATTGTTTTAGGCTTGGGTGAAAAAAAATAACAGCCCTGTGTCCCTTCTGCTTCCAAACTTCTGAAAAAGGTGAGTAAGGAACCTTACTTAAGGAGACAGTGTTTCCTAAACAACTACTACTCTGTGCAGCCCCTACTCATTCAAAAATACCTCTTTTACATGTTACCAATCAACTCCCTCCCCAACCCCTTGAGGAAAGAGTGTGGTGAGAACACTTCTCCCTGTGCAGCTCCAAGGTTAAACTTGCATCATAAGTGTCAGAGGTGGGCATCAAACTGAATCTTGTTGCTAGTTCAGGATTCCTTGGCAGTATCAGGGACTTCCAGTTTTGCCCTTTCTTGGGACCTCAGTTCTAAGTGTACCATCTATAAGAGAGCGCCAGCAGAGGCTAGGCAGGGCTGAGAAGACAAAGCAGGATACTGAGGGACCTGCCTTATTCACTCAGAGATGGGTCTAGTTAAGGTATCTGAGGCTCTTTTCATGATCTGGTAACATTCCAGATAACTTCAGTGCCTCAGCCTACCATAGTGTGTGGATGTGGCCCTGTCCTTGGCTATCTTTCCCATCCCCCAGCCTGGGACGCTGCTGTCCAGCAGATAGAAACAGTCCCCTGGTTGGTATGATTTTTGATGGGCTTGGAAAGTCCCAACCCTTGACTAAAAATATATTCCATACATAGTGCCTGAAATTCCTTTTGGAAAAAAAAAATCTATTTCAGTTGGATTAAGTCATGGAAGCTGGGAGGGCCAAGAAATGAATTTTGATTTTAAAAAGTTCAGCTCTAATGACTGGGTGTAGGATGTCTAACAGAGGAAGGGTGGAAGCATGGGACAGATCATAGATGAGATGTTAGATAGGGGATAGTGACACCATGAAGTTTCATGTACATAATATTTCCCCCCAGAAGTAATTCTACATCCCATCCTTAAGTCATCTCTGTGAGAGTTCATAGAACCTTAGACCAAGAAAGAATTTTCAAAAGTTTGCCCAAACTGATTTCCTAGGCTCCTTTTCATACAGAGCCCTATTTTATCGCCTTAACTGGGCTCTTCCCAGCTTCCCAAGCTTCTTCCAACTCCATCCTGTTTCATCTCTCCCAAGCTCTGCTAACTTCTGATGGGAATCTTGATCCCTGGACTGAGGGACAATTCAAGCAAGAGATGGGGAAAAGGGAAATGAGAGTCGAGATGTGTATAGCACCAGGTGATGTAGAAAGTTGGGGTGGGGGGACTGTTAGGCATAAGTACAGAGCTCAGTGTGGGAACAGCAGTACCATGGCCCATTCAGTCACTGGAGGACTCGGCTCCTTGCATTCTCAGCCTTGCTACTGTGAGTGGTCTTTAGATTATAAGCTCCTCCTGGGCAGAAACTGTCTTTTGCTTCTTTTTCTATCACCAGCCCTTAGCACAGTTCCTGAGACAAACTAGGTGCTTCATAAGTGGTTATTGAATGATTTTATTTTGTGCATGAGTCATATACTCTTGGTGGGCTATGAGCTCCTGGAGAGAAGGGATTAGTCTTATCCAAACTTTTAAAACTATTTTAAAAGCTTATCTCTCACGAGGCATTTTTACTCAATGGCTAATGTTTGGAGGAGGGAAAGAGAGAGGAGAGAAGGAAGACCCAGAGATTAGATCTAGTAAAGCTTCTCCCTTAAGGAGGTTAGTTCAGTAGAGGAGTATAATACCTGTACAAGTGTAATTACAGAATTAAAATAACTGTTATATGAGGTCCTTGTCGGTGCTGGGAAGAAGGAAAGGTTCAAAGGTATGGTCACATCTAAACTGGATTTTAAAGGAATAATAAGAAAGAATTTGGCAATGAATAAAATCTGGTGACATGAGAACAGCGGGTATTTGCCGAAGCATAGTATTTAGTGTAGGAGGTAATTAAAGGGGACAGGGGAGGGGCCATCCATTTATGAAATGCCTACTATGTGCCAGGAACTGGGCTAAGTGCTTTTTAAGTGATTATATTTGATAATAGGACTGGGAAGGTGCTGCATTTTCCATGGCCTTCCATGAACTCCAACCTGGGGAAGTAGAATTTGCCTCAATAAACAACAGAGCCAGTGACAATTTTTTAGAGCAGAGAAGTGTTCCAACTGAACATAGGCATTTGAAAGATTCTCTTAGCAGGTGAAAGAAGGATTGGATTAGAGTGTGGCATCAGAAAGACTGGTAAAGAAGTTATTTAGAGTTGAAAGGGTTCTCGGAGGACCCCTGCTCCAACTCTCTTAATTTTACTGGTGACTTTCCCAAGGTCACCTCTATGATCTTGGGTAGGAGTCAAGATTCAAACCCTAGACTTGTTGGCAGCAAATCTAATGTAGTCCTTCTTGCTCTATCACATGGCCTTTCCGAGTAGGAGATAAGGGATGGTCGCCTGACTCTGCTTACCTGCTTATCTCCTTGCTTAACCATTCATTCCTGGCTCCTTTCCATCTCTTATTGCAGTAAGAGAAATCTAATTGTCAGGACCATTGTTTCTGGAAAGGACAGCTGCTGACTGCTGGTGACTTCTCCCGCCAAAACCCCCTTCCCCCAGTCCTCACCCCCCTCTTAGTGCTATCTCCCTCTGCTGTAATGTAAAACTCTTGAGGACAGACACTGCCTCATTCTTGTACTGGTACCACTACTTTTAGTTCAGTGCTTGGTTCCATTTCATTAATTTATTGAAAGGCTCGGAAAGGAATAGGAATGCAGAAATAGAAAGGAAGAGACTGGTTTGATTTGAAAGATTATGTAGTACATATATAAACTAGATGAAATTGCTTGTCTTCTCAATGAAGAGAGCTGGGGGGGGAGGAAAGGAGATAATTTGGAACTCAAAAGTTTTAAAAACAAATGTTAAAATTGTTGTTTACATGTAAGTGGGGAAAATTAAATACTAAATAAATACAAAAAAGAAAAGGAAGATTGTGTAGTAAAATGGACCAGACAGACACTATCCCCAGACTACTCTTTGCTGAATTTGAAAAGTCCTCACATAATTCAAGAGACTGGTGATGGAGTGGGAGTTGTTGATTATTTGTTTTGGATTCTTTGTGACCCCATTTGGGGTTTTCTTGGGAGAGATACTGGAGTGGTTTGCTATTTCCTTCTCCAGTTCATTTTATAGATGAGGAAACTGAGGAAAAAGTCATGACTTGCCCAGGGTCACACTGCTTAGTAGGTATCTGAGGCTGGATTTGAACTCAGGTCATCCTGACTCTAATGCTCTATTCACTGCTCCACCTAGCTGCCTGAGGGTGGGAGTGAAGAGGGTCATTAGAGAAACCCCCACCCGGTTTTGAAGTGTCTGCATCCAAGAGCCCCTTGGGTCTTTTCCTCTTTTTTTTTTTTTTTTTTTTTGTTTTGGGTTCTCCTTGCCCTTCTTCCATCTGGTCAGAGGAATGGTCCCCTCAGTCCTTATCAGGGTCTCTTTCTCTTATCTGCCTCAAACAGCAGGCTCCCCACCCCACCCAGTGACATGGGGACCCTCCCTGATCCTTCACTTCCCTGGAGTGTTGCTCAAGATCAATAGACCCAATTGTACTGAGGAGCAAAGTTTTGGTGATAGTAGTAGTAGTAGTGGTAGTAGTGGTAGTGGTGGCAGTGTTAGTAGTAGTAGTAGTAGTGATAGTAGTAGTTGGTAGTGGTGGTAGTAGGTAACATGTAGTGTACACAGGTTTCATTTAATGACTGTAACTGCTGCTTGGCAAGCCTTATATGATTTTTCTGTGTAGACATTTTAGCAAGTCTATCTTTTCATCTCACTCGCTGGGTATTGGCGGCTGGATGGCACAGTGGTTGGAGTGGGCTTTGAGTCAGGAAGAACTGAGTTTAAATCCTGCCTCAGACACTAACCAGACATGATCCTGGGCAAGCTGCTTTGCCTCTGTCTGCCTCCTTTCCTGATCTCTGAAATGGGGATTGTTTTAAGGATCATTTAAGGAGAGAGAAGTGCTAGATAAATATTAGCTATTTCCCCCCATCTTTCATTGCTTGACCATTTAGTAACAATTCAAAGTCTTATCTCACCACATCCTGTCACAGCCTTCTAAGGTATAGAGTATAAGTGTATAAATAAATCCCTGTTTTACAGGTTAGGCCACTGAAGCCCAGACAGGTAAGTGGCTTGTCTACAGTCACACAGCAAAATAGTGGGGGAAGCCAGGACTGGGGCTTACATCTCCCCTGACACCCCATGACGTTTTAATTAGATTATTTAGAGATAATTTTATTTCATGTTAATTTATGAATATTTAATTTATAGATTTATTAGAAAGTATTTTATTTACCTCCCAGGGGTCTTTTTCCTATTATGAGTTGCGTCACCAGGGACTACTGGTCCAGCCTGTTGTCAGAGCGTTGCCAGAGCCTTCTCAGAGCCAAGAAACAACTCAGAAAAAGGCTTTCCCATAAGTGGCAGCTCCAACAATTCAGGGGACAAGTTATCACACTTGAACTTGAGGTCAGAAGATCTGGCTTCTCATCCTGACTCTTTGGCAAATGAGCTGGGGAACCCTTGGCCAAACCACTGAACGTTGTCCAGTCCTCCATTTTCTCATCTGTAAAATGGGGGCATTGGGCCATTATAAGGCTGATGTCTATTCTTAGTTGTGAGCGTATCCTCTGCACCCCGCCTTCATGTGAAGGTCTCTAGAAACCTGACAGCCTCATCTCACCTCCAGTGCAGTAATCGATGCAGGTAAAGAGATCCCAGGTACCCACTCGGAGTTTTTGAGGACACCCATCATACCGTCTTTGTTCCGAGGAAGGACTGAAGACATCATTTGCTGGTTGCTGGATTTAGCATTCTTTATTTCTTGGGACAACCGTTGGATAAGCCCCAAGCCCTTTGCTCTGCTGAGAAGAGAAATGTATAATATCCATGTATCCTGGGATAGAATATTTGTTTTTCTGTCTTTTGTTCTCAAAGAGGACCATGATGTGCCCCATATGCCCTTGGATTGTAAGCCCCGTGAAGGCAGGGGCTGTGAGCCTCCCCTAGCACTTATATATGTGTGTGTGGGTGTGGTGTATATGATATATGTATATATGTGTATATATGTATGTATTTGTATATTTGTATGTATTTATGTATTATATTTTTATCTGTATGTATTCATATATGTATATGTATGTATTTGTACGCACATGCACATACATATCTGACAAAATTGGAGAGAAAAAACCCCAACAGGAAGGAAACCCTATTTAGAGGGGGGTGAATGGCTTGAACCTTGTGAGGCTGACTCCCAAGCCAGGGGAGCCCAGAGAAGGTAAAAATCAGGGGAAACTAGAGAAAGGTCATAGAGGCAGAGGAGAGAAGGACAGGGCAGGTTTACGGCTCAGTAGCAAAACAGCTCCTGCTTTGTCTCTCAGTCCTGGTTATATCTCCCTGGCGTGCTGTCCTAAAACCACATTCTCTGCTGGGGGAAAAAAACCTGCTCTGACTATCTTCAATGTCCTCATTCCCTAAGAGCTCGCTCTCAATTGCAAACATTCGCTTCGGGGTCACAGGAAAAACTGATGTGGGCGGGAGCACCTCAAATTTGACCAGTAACAGTGTCCAAATTGGCTTTTTTTTTTTTTTAAAGCTATTTAGGAATCTTAGAAGCAGGATTTAGGATTGGAAGGTATGCCGGTGATCATTTAATACAGGGATGTTTAAGCTTTGTGTGAAACCTATAGATCCTTCTTAGGAAAAATACTTTTAAATGATTCAAGGAAATGATAAATTTCAGTTAGAAGACAGTAAAACTGATGATGTCTTTTTTCCCCATCCAGGTTCACAGACCCCTCCCCTTCCAAAGCTGCCTGTTAGTTTCCTGGGTTCAGAACACCTGATTTAGTTCGCCCCCTCCCCCCCATGTTTTACATGTGAGTAAACTGAGGCCTGGAGAAGTCAGGCAATTTGTAAGGGAGGTTGTCTTTTGTCCTCTGGCATGCTTGTTCAAGCTGGGGAGTGAAGGGGGAGCTAGAATGAGCCCCTTGATCTGGTTCTGTCCAGATTTCTCTGCTTCAGACCGGTCCTGGCTGCAAATCTCCGCTGCTTGCTCCAGCCTGTCCCACATCCGTTGTTGACTGTCCCAGGAGCAGCCCCTGTCCAGGCCCGATCCCTCTGGCCAGGCTTAATCCTTCATGAAAGCTGCTCCCTCGGCCAACCTCATCCTTTTTCTCTGCTGATCACAGCCAACCCCGGCCCCTGCCTCTGTCACCACCTCCTCACAGAGCTCCATGTGTCCTTAGCTTAACGGCAGAGCTGCTGCCAACACCCAGCCCTTTCCTCTGCTGCCAATCCCCCCCCCACCCCCAGCCCATCTGCTGCCAAGGCTAATGCCACCCCCTGAGGCTTGGCGTGCTTCTGGGAATTCAGCCTCAGGACACCCAAGATCTAGAAAAACAGACCAAGAGCTCTGAGGAGAAAGACAAGATTCTGTGGAGAACGACTAGTTAGGGGAGGGTTGTATGCTGAGGAGCAGGATTGAGGGGCTGAGGCCTTTCCTGAGCTCCCCCACCCAAAGTCCTCCCCTGCATGCCTTCTGGCTGTGATTGCCTAAATCTACCAAGCCTGGCACAGACCCTTGTATCCCACACCTGGACTGTTGCTAGACTCTATCTTCTATTCAGACGTCACACCATGCAACACCCCCTCTGCCTGCCAGTAAGCTCCTGGGGCTTCCTATCACCTCTCGGATCAAATATACAACCCTCCACTTAGCATTCAAAGCCTTTCATGCCCTCGTCCCCTTCCCCCATCACTTTACAGTCTTGTTAGCCTCTGCGTTCCTTGCTCCTTCGGGGTTCTCTGCGTGCATTAACACCTGCCTGTTTGCTATTCCCCGCAAAAGACCATCCAGCCCTCAGCTCCGGGTCTTTGTTCTGCCTGTCCCCCGTGCCTGAAACCCTTTCTCCTTCCTCATCCCTGCCTCCTGGCTTTTCTTGTTTTTGTTCAACATTCTGTTGACTCCGTTTGGGTTGTTTGTTTGTTTGGGTTGTTTTTTTTTTTTTGGCAAAGATACTGGAGGGTTTTGCCATTTCCTTCTCCAGTTCATTTGGCAGATGAGGAAACTGAGGCAACAAGGGTTAAGTGACTTGCCCAGGATCACACAGCTAGTAGGTGTCTGAGGCCAGATTTGAACTCAGGGAGTTGAATCTTCCTGATTCTGGGCCCAAAGCTCTATCCACTGAGCAGCCTCATTGCCCACCTATCTCATAGTAGGTGCTTCATAGATGCTGAAGGTCAAGGAAGTGACCCCTAACTAGCTGTTAATTCAGGAGCCTTGAAAAGTCCCCCTTTCCTCTACTTAATTTATTCATTCAACAAATACTGATGAGCCACCTCTTTTATGAAGGGCATTATCAGTAGATAGACTGAGATAAGTCTCTACCTTCAAGAAGCTGATAACCTAATAAAGGAAGGAGACAAAGAATTATTTGTTCAGAGCCAGCAAGCAACTTTTTTCACACAAATGACTAATATAATGAAAAATTAGAAAGGATAGTAAGTACAAAGGTCTAGTGAAATTTCAGTGCTGGAAAGATCACTTTCAGTCTGGGGAAAATCTGGCACAGTAGATGTCAAGGCCTGGAGTCAGGAAGACTTGAATTCAAATTCAGCCTCAGACACTTATTAGCTGTGTGACCCTGGGCAAGTCATTTAACCCTGTTTGCCTCAGTTTCCTCATCTGTAAAATGAGCAGGTGAAGGAAATGGCAAACCACTCCAGTATCTTGCCAAGAAAACCCCAAATGGGGTCATGGAGAGTCAGACACGACTGAAAATCGATGGAACAGCTATGACATTCCAGATAAGTGGCCATCCAGACTCTCCTCGAAGATGGTCCATCCCACTTTTGGACAGCTGGAATTGTTAGGAAATGTTTATGTTGAGCTGAAATCCGCTACTTTGCAACTTCTTTCCCCTGTTCCTAGTTTTCCTGACATAGCTAAGAAAAACAATTCTAAGTCCTGTTCCACGCAATGGTTTTTCAGATACTTTAGGCAGCCATCTTTTTTTTTTCTTCTCTTCCTGTTTTGTCTTCTCCAGACTAAACTCATTCATTCAACAAGTACTTACTTTGTGGGAAGTATGTGTGTATGGGTGGGGGTGGGAGGAGCTATGGGGGGAGAGGGGAAGAAGGGGAGGCATCTCCAATTGTCCTGATCGATATTTTAGCACCAACCCCAGATGGCTCTGGAGGATACAGTGAGGCTGGTGACCCTGCATAGCCCTGCCTCACTCAAATCCGATTCACCTACAAGTCGTGGCATCACCTCCCTGATGTGACCGTCCCCTTGGAGAAGGAAGGACAAACAAGAATTTTTTGGGGATCACTGTGCTAGGTAATGAGAGCCCACAGACAAAAGCAGAACATACCCTGCCCTCAGGAGGCTTGGGTTCTATCTGGGGTAGGGTGGAGGCATAACTTTTAGAAGGACAAATGAATTCAGGGGCCCCTCAGTGGATTCTTTTCCTTCCATAGGAGGCATTTCTATTGTGTCGGTCTCCTCCCTAGGATGTGGTTCCCAGAACTCATCATAATAATCAAAGGACAATCTGCCCAGTACAGAGTATCCTGACCCTGGGATCTTTCTCAGTGCATTTGCTGTGATTGTTTTATTGTGGCCAAAGGTGACACTGAAGATCTGCATTGTCCTAGTGAGATACCAGACTGGCTGTGGGAGTCAGCATCTACTGGCTGTATGACCTGTCAGTGACCCAGGTTATTAATTCCCTAAGACTAATAAATTAGAGACGATTTGAAAATCCCATTCACTTTATTGCAGTCCACTCAGACTCTCAGAACTTTTTCTTATAAACTTACCTGTTCATATCTCCTCCATTCTAATTTTTCTTAAAGCGCCAGACTTAACATTTTGATGAATTAAATTTTATTGTATTGAATTCAGCTCACCATTCTAAATTCTCAGGAGTCCCTGCTGTGTTATTTACTAGCTTGGCCTCTCAGCTTCTTGTCATTTGCAATTTTTTTGGAGGCAAGTATTAAATGACTTACCCGAGGTCACACAGCTCATACGTGTCCTAGGTGCAATTTGAACACAGGTCCTCCTGACTTTAGGGCCAGTGCTAAACATTCTATTGTCTTCATCCAAATTATGAATAAAGCTGCTGGACAGAACAATCAGTGGATAAACATTTATTATTAAGCACCTGCTGTATTCCGAGCACAGTGCTCCATGCTGGAGGAGCATGTTTGGGGAGACAAGAAGTCAACAACTAGAGAACAAGCCATGAGCTGAGGTCTGTGGCATTTCACTGGGGACTTTTTTCCCCCTGAGTTATCCCTGATGTAAGAATTTGATTTGCTTGACTATGTATTTATTACGAGATTGTTGTTTTTCTTCTTATTCCTTTATACCAGGGTTGGGGCTGGATGGGAGTGAGGAAAGTAAATGCTTGTTAATTGAAAAAATAAAATAAAAGTCAAATTGACATTAATGTATTAACAGTTACTCTTTGGGTCCAGTATCAAATCGGTCAAATTGTCCTATTAGCCAGCCTACATTTTAAGCAGTTAAAATCGACCAGTCAATGTTAATTAAGTGCCTACTGTGTGCCAGTCATCATGCTGGGGTCTGGGGATAGACCAAGAGGCAAAAGGCAGTTGCTGAGGTCCCTTAATTCAGGATGGGAGAGACTTCTGAGATCACTGAGTTCAGCTTCCTCGTTTTGCTGTTGAAGGGGCTGGAGGTGGGAGTTTGGAGTTTGGAGAACCTCATCTGTTCAAGGTTAGTGTATGAGACAGAGCTCATCAAACGTTGTGATGAAGTCAGGCATGCTTTGCTGAAGGCATTCCCCTTTCTTTTCTAGTCTAGTGACCTAGTTCAAATAAGGTAGTCTGGCTTGCCCTAGGTCCCCAAACTAATTAATATAATTGCAATTATGTGGTTGTGATTTGATGTTCTAGGGGCAAATTTTCTAAGACTAATATTTTCATGCAAGGGGCAAAAATTCAAGTGAGTTTCAGGGAAAAAAATCTCCAGACCCCATTTATCTTGACTCCCTCTCACCCTCCTCCCCCACATTAGAAAGACTGAGAAACTGAGAAAAGGCTAGGCCCCATTATGGTGCCCCAACCTCAGCCTTCTTTAGGTTATAAATGAGAAAACAACTTTTCTTTTAAGAACTCGGATAAATGCAGTGACCAACCATGATGAAGGTGCTACTCTCCTAGATTAATTACCTAGTGAGGTGGCCCTGAACAGAGTACTGGGTCCAGAGTCAGAGAGTCCTGAGTTCACATCAGACTTCTGCCTCAGTTTCCTCAACTGTAACATGTGAGTAATAATAGCCCCTGACTTGCATGATTGTTCTGAGGGACAGATCAGATCACACTTGTGAGGTGCTTGACCCATAGAAAGCACCTAATAGATGTTTATTCCATGCCTTCTCCTCCCACTTTTGGTACTGGACTAAAGGTGAAGAACCGGTACATTTTCAAACACTGCCAACTTGTTTTGCTTGACTAGAGATACTTGTTATAAGAGTTTGTTTTTTCTTAAAATAAAAAATGACAGAGAGGGATGAGAACACAGGAGGACAGGGTGCCTGGCAATAGGGTTGCCTTAAGAAAGAAAAAAGAAATTGAAAAGTCATTGAAGCATTTTTTAAAAAATCACAAAACAGAGTAGGAAGAAGACCAGAAGGAAACACAGACAAGCAGGACAGTTTTGAAATCTTGCTTTGAGTTTTTAGGTATTTGTGTAATGGATGGTCTAATACAGAGATCCTGCTTCTGGGCAAAGGCAGCTTGTGCTTTTCTACGATGTGGGTGAGAATAACCTCTTTTGACTGGCTGTATATACCCAGAATAGGACGCCTCTTTAAAAATCACAAGACTTGGCATCTAGTCAGTCTATTAATAATAAACACCAAGCACCTACTGTGTTCCAGGCCCTGTGCTAAGTGCCACAGATACAAAGAAAGGCAAAAGACAGTCCTTGCTCTCATGGAGCTCACAATTGAATGGGAGAGACAAGACGCGAACATCCATGTACAAATAAGACATCTAGGAGATAAATAATCAGCAGAGGGCTGCACTGGAATTCAGGGGATTGGGGAAGAAGATGAGATTTTAACTGGGACTCCAAGGAAGCCAGAGAAGCCAGAGGCAGAGAGGAAGAAGAAGAAGAGAACTCCAGGCATGAGGCACAGCTGGTGAAAATGTCTGGAGCCAGGAAATGGAGGAGTCTCCTACCCTATCCCCATTTTAGTAGTGTGGAAAGTAAACTCAGGGAGCAGTGAGGAGATTTGGCTTAGGAGATCTTGCTGCTATGTGACCTTGAGCAAGTGACACTGCTTCAGGCCTCAGTTTACTCATCTGTAAACCAAGGACATTGGGATAGCTGATTGGTAAAGTTCCTTGGAACTCTAACACTCCATTCCTCTGTGTTCCAAAATGGCACCCGCTGCTCAAGCCAAACTCCCATGCCTTGATTTCAGATAGCTGGAGATGAGATGGGACTAGACCTGTGATTTCATGGATAGAAAGACTCATGTCAAGGAAACTTCTCGTGCCAATGCAGACCTTCCCCTTCTCTGAAACTGAGAGAGACTGAGGGATTTGGGCAGGATCACTCAGTCAGGATTTGACAGAGATAGGTACACGAACCCCAGTTTTCTTGATTACAACTGGTTCTCTATTCACTAGGCAGCACTGTCTCGCTCTCTCACGTAGGTATTAGGAATTAAACAATCTGACTAAATCAGTTAATACACAGGTGTAAATGGGGCTTTAGCCTTCTCATAGGTATTCCCATTTTTAAGGAGGAGCTTTTAATGAAGTTTTAATTAGATTTGTTCTAGGTACCTTCTTGACCAGAGCCAAAACTAGGGTGGGCCCACAGAGACTTTATCCCGGTGCTCCTTTATGGCAGGCATCCTTCCAACTTGTTTGCCTGCTATCTGATCTAATTTGTCCCTCTCAATCATGTTAAGTGCTATCATTACTAGAGTTTTACAATTGAGGAAGCTGAGGCAGACTGGTGTGAATGCAGGACTCTCTGATGCCAGATAGTTATGGTATCTCAGGGATTGCACTCTTTCAATGCCATCCCATCACACATCCCTCCCATTTGAATTGTCCCCCATTTCCCTGCTGCTCCCCCTCACCCCATTTGAATTTGCCCCAGGAGTGAAAACTCCAAGGTTCCAACTCTGTCCTTGGCTCTCTGCAATCCCATTGCCCTCCCAGGTTACAAGAACTGGATTCAGCACCCTGACACCTCCTTCTGAAAGGCTGCCAGTTGTAGCTCTAAGCCACGGTGGAAGAAAGTGTACCAAGGCCAAGAAGTTTTACATGTCCTTTGCCAGATTCTACCAATGAGTGCCCTTTAACCAGCCGTTTCCAAATGGTGGGAGAAGCATGGAGCTGCTGTGGTCCTGCATGCCCTTCTGCTCGTTCAGGCTGAGACAAGGTTAATCAGTCCCCAGATGTGCATCCATGCACCCAAAGGCAACCCCCTGACACACAGAGACTCATGATAACCAGGAGGTAGGCATGCTGATAGGCAGACTTGTTTTTCTTTCTTTAGAATTGGGAGGGAGACAGGTCCTATCAACCTTCATGTCCTACCTCCTGCCTCCTACTTTATCCCATTTTCATTTACTGGATATACCTATCCATGGACACTGGCCAGATTGGAATTGGAGGGTTGGCCTGGTCTTTGTCCTGTGGATGAATTCAGGGCTCTGTTTAGGGTGAGGTGGCAGATGACTCACCCTCTGGGCTAGACCGGGTTACAGGGCAAGGCTCTTCCCCTGCCAGTCCCAGTCTTTCCTTACTGTGCCCTTGGCTTTTCCTCCAGGACTGTGTCACAGGGCAAAGATTTCTCTGTATCCTCATTTCCCCAGCCCAGTCTTTCCTCTCTGTCTCCCTTGGGTCCTCGCCCAAGTCTGAGTTTAGTTCTTTGTGACACTATTACAGGAAGCTGGAGAGCCTCCGTAGGAGGCTTGCCATGAGATTGACCATCTTGGAACTAGTCCAGTCTCTTCATTTTTCCAGATTCACACTCAGAGAGGTGAATTGTCTTGCTCAGGATCACACAGTAACTTTCAGAATCTGATTAAAATCCAGACCTTCCTAATGATGAGGCTGGCACTCTGTCCACTGGGCTACATTGCCTCTATGGGGATATTTAGTCTGAAGAAAAGAGAAAAGTGCAGGTTGAGACGGGCATATTAAGACAGCCATTTCCAAGGAGTGGAAAGATTATATTTGTTTTGTTTGCCCCCCAGAGGACAGTATGAGGAGCAAGAGGTGGGAGGGTAGAGAAGCAGATTCTTTTTTATATATATCTATTAAATTGGTTTATTTATTTTTAGTTTACAACATTCAGTTCCTTGAGTTTCAGATTTTCTTCCCCTCCTTTCCCCCCCATCATGGTGGCATGCACTGGGATACAGGATCTACGAATATCTTCCCATTAATCATTAGTCAGGTTGTAAAGAAGGATTGTAACTGATGGAATGATCAGTGGGAAAGAGGAAACAAAACAAAACAAGAAAAAGAAGCAGAGCAACAGGTAGTTTGTTTCAATCTGCACTCAGACTCTGCATCTCCTCTGGATGTGGAGATCTCCTTCAATCAGGAGTCTTTTGGAGTTGTCTTATAACCTTACATTGCTGAGAGGAGCCCAGTCCATCAAAGTTAGTCGTCACACATATGTTGTGTCTGTGATTGTGTACAAATTTCTGGTTCTGCTCTTCTTGCTCAGCATCAGTTTATATAAGTCTTTCCAGGTTATTATGAAGTCCGTCTGCTCCTCATTTCTTATAGCACAATAGTATTCCATTACATTCATATACCATAACTTGTTCAGCCAATTGATGGGCATCCCCTTGTTTTCCAATTTTTTGCTACCACAAAAAGAGCTGCAATAAATATTTTTGTACATGTGCATCCTGTTCCTATTTATCTGATCTCTTTGGGATATAAACCCTAGAGGTGCTATTGCTGGGTCAAAGGGTATGCCCTTTGGGCGTAGTTCCATATTGCTCTCCAGAGTGGCTTGGATCAGTTTGCAGCTCCACCAACAATGCATGAGCATTCCAATTTTTCCACATCCTCTCCAGCATTTATCATTTTGCTGTTTTGTCATCTTAGCCAGTCTGGCCGGTGAGATGTGGTACCTCGGAGTTGTTTTGATTTGCATGAGAAGCAGATTATTTTAACTTGATGCCAGAAAAATGTCCTGGTAATTAGTTATCCCAGAGTGAAGGGGCTGCCTTGGGAGGTGGTGAGTTTGCCCTCCTTGAGCAAAGACTGGGAATGCTGTATGGGAGCTTTGGAGCCAGGTACCTTGCAGGCTGAATAGACAGAAAGTGACATTCTGAAGTCTGAAACGCACTTTATATCTGTGATCTCATCACCACCCTGTGAAGTAGCTCCACAGCTCTTACCACCATTTGACAGATGAAGAAACTGATCCCCAGAGAGATGAAGGGATTGGTCTGTGATTACATGGCTAGTGAGTGACAGAGAGAAGACTTGAGCCTGGCTCCAAGCCCAGCATACTGCTCACTTGGTCATAGCCATCCTTTCCAGCCCTGATTCTGCGACTCCCCCCGGCATTCCAAGACTCCATCTACTATGTCAGGTGAGTCAAGAGGCCAGACACGGACCCTAACCTTGAGGGGTGTACAACTTCACCCCCTGTTCCAAGGATGCCATTTCCCCCCGCCCAAAGGGATGGATAAGGGGAGCCAGACCAGTAGGTGAGCAAAAGCTGAGACTGCTTGTTCTGTTCTTCCCTCTGTCTAGCTCCTTGGGTGATGCTGGGCTCATCCCTGCCTTTCCCTTTCCCTTCCCTTGAAGTCTGAGGCTAGACCAGGTCTGGATGTGGAGGCATTCCTTTGGGGAGAGCTGTCTTGACCTCTCAGATGGGCCCCAAAGAGGAAAGTTCTGATCACCCATGGGGCCATGCTGAGTGTGCCCAGAGCACTGGTCTTAGAGTAAAGAAGACCTAGGCCCAGACCCTCCCTGCCTTGTATATATAGCAGCTGATTGTCAGCTCCTCTCAACCTCAGTTTCTGCATCTGTAAAATGGAGCTAATAGTAGTATCTGCCTCATAAGATCGTCATGGCCCCTCCTCAGACTTTGAAGAGGTTGTCCGTGCAAGATGTGAACTTCATGTGGCATTAAGATGGCTCTCTATGTAGTTTTAGAGTATGTGTTTTTGCATCTGACTTCTTATGGAGATGAGAAAGGAAGAGAGGAGCTCATAAAAGGGAGGTAGCCCAGAGAAGTGGGTAGTGTGCTGGATGTAGAGACAGGAATTACTGACTTTGAATTCAGGCCCTCATTTTACTAGCTGTGTGATCATGGACAAGTCACTTAACCTGTCTGAGGATCAGTGTTCTCTGTAGAATGGGATCGTAGCTGAAATGGAGGGACTGGCCTATAAGGGCCTAGTCTATGGAATGTACACAGTGTTCCCGGCCCATTGCTGTTTCACAGGAAGACTTGGTGAGCCTTTCAGAACCACAGGAGGGAAGGGCCCTTTCCCACTCTGTTTCAGAACAGGTACAGGTAGTCTCTGATGGTTTCCTGTTGGCTTATCAAGCTAACAAAAGGTCCTTGATTTGGCTGCGGAGATGGAACTGAGTGTACAAAAGCTGGGCTTACCCTGAGAACTCTCTCTTCCTTGGAGGCAGGTGAGGTAAGAATACTGCTTACTGACTTATTTTTCCACTTGACCTGGTCGGTGGCCATGAATGTGTGGGGTCTGTCTTTTCTTTCTGTTGTATTTATTCTTTCTTGATCTTAGGTGAATGAATATTGGAGGAGGAATGGATCAGTTGTGTGACCTTGTGAGCTTATAAAGGTCAAGAGAACCA
Source organism: Pseudocheirus occidentalis (assembly GCA_028646575.1). Lineage (NCBI taxonomy): Eukaryota > Metazoa > Chordata > Mammalia > Diprotodontia > Pseudocheiridae > Pseudocheirus > Pseudocheirus occidentalis. Next base: position 291,368,615 of record CM053595.1, read on the forward strand.
TCAAAGTTCCTTCCCCTCAGTGATCAGAGCTTGTCTAGTGAGGACCCAGGCCTGAGGAGTGACCTGCTTGACCCAACCCAGCAGTGAATTGGCCCAGCAGCTGAACCTCCTCACACTCAGAAGAAACTTGGTGGGGAGAATGTTTTGGAGCAACCACTTCGTATTTAATTTTATTCATTTATTTTTCTTAATTACATGTAAACCAAAATTTTTAATGTTCTTTTACAAAATTTTTGAGTTCCATATTCACTTATTCCCCTCCTTTTCTCTCCTCTCCCTTCCTTGAGAAGGCAAGCAGTTTGATATAGAGTATACATATGCAGTCTTGTAAAACATTTGCACATTAGCCGTGTTGCAAAAGAAAATTCAAACAAAAAATCCCTAAGAATAAAAAATAAAATAAAAATAAGTATGCTCCAATCTGCATTCAGACCCCATCAGTTTTTTCTCTGGAGGTGGATAACACTTTTCTTAAGTCCTTCAGCATTGTCTTGGATGATTATATTGCAGAGAATAGCTGTTATTCATAGTTGATCATTATGCAATGTTGCTATTACTGTATAACATTGCTACACAATGTTCTCCTGGTTCTGCTTATTTCACTTTGCATCAGTTTATGTCTTTCCAGGTTTTTCTGCAAGCATCCTGCTCCTCATTTCTTATATAATACAATAGTATTCCTTCACAATTATGTACCACAACTTGTTCAGTTATTTCCCCAGTTGATGAGCATCCCCTCAATTTCCAATTCTTTGCCATCACAAAAAGGACTGCTGTACACATTTTTGTACCCATAAGTCCAACTTTAAAAAAAAAAATCTCTTTGAGATCCAGCTTGCAAGGTTCAAAGAATATGCACAGTTTTATAGTTCTTAGGCATTGTTCCAAATTGCTCTCCAGGATGGTTAGCGACCACTTTATGTTTTAGGGCATTCTCCCCAGAGGAAAAGTGTGCTCCAGGTTTGAGAGATTGTTACATTTGGGTTCTTACTATACACTTTTATACTATATGTTCTTTATATTGTGCTAATTGATGCTAATTGGTTCAGTGATATCAGAGAGATATTAGTTGGGTAAGTGATATGAGAGAACACACTGGATAGGGGTTTATAAGTGATAGTATTAAAAACGATTCCCCTAAAGCTCACTCCAAGATGAGGAGTGGAAATGTCCTTGAGTTCTTGAAGGGTGTGCCGCAGAGAGCAACCTGTAACTGATCCTACCAAATTGGAAAAGTTTTGAGTGTTCATCTAGGCATGTCTGTTTTGTGCAGAACAGTTTAGCCGAGATGCTCATTCCCATATTGTGACAAGGTGACAGATGAATTTTTCATCCAGAGCAATTCATGGAGCAAAGTCTGACTTCCGTCTTCTCCATATGTATATTGTATGTACCTATTACGTGGAGTCTTCTCCATTAGGATGTAAATTCCTTAAACAGTAATCATCAAAACAATTTGGTTAAGAAATAGAGAAGTCAATTAGTGGAATGATTAGGTACATGTAGTACCTAACACTATATTCATAATATACGCATAGTAACCTAGGGTTGAATAAACCCAAAGATTGAAGTTATTGGGGCAAGAGCTTACTATCAACAAAAATAGTTGGAAAAACTAGAAAGCAGTCTGGCAGGAAACAAAATATAGACCAGGAGTGGGGAACCTGCAGGTTGGAGGCCACATGTGACCTTGTATAGACCAACATCTCACACCCTGAAGAAGATAAACTCCACACGGTGCATGACTTAATCATGTCACCTACCTTGCAGGGTTGCTGCGAGGGACAAATGAGATAATATTTGTTAAGAGCACTTAGCACAATGTCTGACACATGGTACATGTTAGATAAATGCTCATTCTCTTCTCTCCTCCTTCCCCCATAAAGCTTAGCATCATAAACAACTTAGAGGAAGAAGGAAGAAATTATCCGCCAGATCTACGGACAGATGACCAAAGTTCATGACTGAACCAGAAATAAAGAAATTCACAGGAATTATAATGGACAGCTTTGATTATATAACATTAAAAAAAACAACAAAAACAAAACCAATGCAGGTAAAATTAGAACAGAAGCAGGTAGATGGAGAAAAAACAATCCTTGCTGCAAATCCCATTTCTAAGATATATAGGAAATTGATTCAAACGTATGAGACGAAGAACCATTCTCTAATTGATAAATGGCCAAAGGGTATGCACAGTTAAGTTTCAGAGGAAAAATCCAAACCGGCAATGAAAAAATGTTCTAAATCACCACTAATAATTAGGAAAAAAAAGCAAATCAAAACAGCCACGAGTTTCTACCTCATACCCATCAGATTGATAAAACTGGAAAAAAAAAGGGGGAAATGACGACCACTAGAGAGGCTAGGAAAGCACAGCATTAATTAATGCCCTACTGGTGGAGCCTGGAAAGGAGCCGGCCGTCCCGGAAATAATGTGGACTGTGTCCAGAACGCAGTGAAGCTGTGCATACTCTCAGACCCGGCTATACTGCTATGAGACCTGTGACCCTGAAGGGGATTAAAGAAGGAGGAAAAGTGGGGAAGGAGGGAAGGGGATAAGAATTTATTGAACACTTGCTGTGTATATCAGGCACTGTTCTAAGTGCTTTACAATGATCTCTTTTGATTCTCACAATAACCAGGGGAGATGGACACTATTATCATTCCCATTTTAAAATTGAGGAAACTGAGGCCAACAGAAGTTAAGTGACTTGTCCAAGATCATGCAGCTAGTAAGTGTCTGAGACCAGATTTGAACTCAGATCTTCCCAACTTGAAGCCTGGCCCTCTATCCACTGCACTACCTAATTGCCCTTATGTGCTTGTAGTATTCATATGGATAATATTCATAGCAGCTCTTTTTGTGGTGTCAAAGAATTGGAAACTTAGGGAGGTGCTTATCAACTGTGAAATGGATGAACAAGTTATGGTATATGAATGTGATAGAATGTTATTGTGATGACTGATGCCTAGTAAAGTGACAAGAACCAGAAAAATAATTTATACAGTAACAGCGACATTGTAAAAGCAAATAGCTTTGAAAGAGAAGAGCTCTGCTTAACACAATGACCAACCAAGATTCCAGAAGACTTGTTGTAAAACATGATAGCCACCTCCTGACAGAGAGGTGAAGGACTTAGAGTGCATATTTTTTGTGTATTTTTTGGACGTGACCCATGAGGGAATTTGCTTTACTGGACTATACATATTTTGGGGGAGCTAAATGGTATAGTGGGTAGATTGTTGGGCCTAGTGTCAGGAAACCTCATCTACCTGCATTCAGATCTGGTGCCCAGTCCCTGGGCAAGCCCCTTAACCCTGTTTGCCTCAGTTTCCTCATCTGTAAAATGAACTGGAGAAGGAAATGTCAAACCACTCTAATATCTTTGCTAAGAAAATTCCAAATGGGGTCCTGAAGAGTTGGACGTGACTGAAACTACTGGATAACAACACATTCCTAACTCCAGACCCAGTGTTCTATCTGTACTTTCCAGAAATAATTCCAGAGCTTCTGGGTCTAAGGAAAAAATACCACAAGCAAGAAACAGATCACATATCATGAAACCGTGGTCAGGATTGCTCAAGATTATAGAACAAGCACAAGCGAAGTAAGGAAAAAGAGAAAAGATAAATGAGTACAAGCAATTATCACTTATCCTACAGAACTCAGCATCATTTCAGAAGGATGGGGCTTGCGCTACCTGCACTGTACGGTAGTGGTGACACAACCAAAAAGGACGGTGCCACTAAACTGTACATTGATATAGAAAACCACTTATTAGCATTATCTGTCTTCTACTATATTTTTATTTATTTTCTCAAATATTTCTCAATTATATTTTAATCTAGTTTGGGTCCCACTCAGGAGTGTTGCTGACTGCAATGTCGCTTATGGGAGGTATATTTGATACCTCCGGGGTAGCAGTATCCCTCTCTCTTGGGAATCTGGGGGATTAGAGGCCATCGCCACCAGTGTGTTATAGATGCCAAGGAGACCTGCCAGAGGAAAAGACAGAAATAATGAAGCTATAAGCTGAGTAAAGATTGAGGATGGGTGTGGAAGGAGGCAGATAGCATATGGCAGTTCTTAGGAAAAAAGAATGTAAAAAAAAAAACAACAAACCAAGAAGCATGGAGGAGAGAATGCAGCCCCTGAAGCTGACTTCTTTGATCAGCTGCTTAATGAGCCACATAGGGTGTGATAAGACAATATATTTCCCCATTCTATGATTTTGATATTTGGGGGAAGGGAAGAATCAACAGTAGCTGTTCCCTGCCAATGACTTGTGCTGGCATTCTTTCCTTTGTGAAAAGCAAATGTATGAATTTAACTATTAACTGGGCACAGGATGGTAGCTGCTCCTGGGTATGAAAATGGCAGATCCTTTACCTCAGCAATGTGCTGCCATCGACAATTTTACTATTGTCTTTAATTCAGATTTCTTGCAGTAAAGCTATTCTATACTATAACGGAGGGTGGAGGAAGCAATGTTTCCTTTTGGGTCATGAGAAGTGGGAAAAGAGATAAGCATCTTAATGAGAAATGAGACACAAGCTATAGTTTTGGACATTTTCCTTTATTTCCAGATGGAGGCAAAATAATGAGCCAATTGTGACAAATTTATGGAATCTTGGATGAGAATGAGATTACATTTTAAATCTCAGAATAGACAGAACTGAGTGGAACTTGGTCCAAGTTGGGGGAGGCAGGTGCATGTTGCAGTTAGGACACATTCCCAAGATCTTACATTTAAAGCTAGAAGGCACCTCAGAGGCCATCTAATCTAATCCCCCCAGTTTGCAGATGAGGAAACTGAGGCCCGGGCTGGTGAAGTGAATTGCCAGTGGTCACACAAGGTCATAAGTGTCAGAGCTGGGATTCAAAAATGAGGTCTCTTGGTTCCAAATCCAGTGCATTTTCTCCCTTATAGATTCAACTTCTTTGCAGTTCTAACACCAGTCTCTTATGCTGAGGATTACATATACAATGAAGACCCATGCGTGCTCAGACTGCATCAGAATGTCTGAGTAATGCAAATTCATTGCTTGTAAAATTCTGGGGAGCTTGCTTCTGGGATAATCATGACAACATGGAATGGGAAGTTCCTTGGAGAGACTTTGGAGCATGCACAGACAAATGTAATATACAGATGTAACAGATCCCTTAACATATGTGTAAGAGAACCTGGGCCATTATCATTCTGTTTGGCTAATCAATTTTGACCCCTTCATTCCTTCACAGCATCCAGCCGGAGACAACCAAGGGAGCCTTCCTCTCCTCTGAGGTCCCGGGGCCCTATGAATACAGTCTTATTTTTGCCTGCCTCAGCACTTGTTCCTTCTCATTTTCAATGAAGGGACTGCAATCTCTGATCTTATTAGTTTTGAAAGGTCGGTAGAGTGAGCATCTCATCATCCTGGCAGCGGGGTTTTGTAGCAAGCCTAGTATTGATGCCTCAAAGTACAAGGAGTTACCTTCAGTGTCCAGAGTTCAGGGTAGTTGAGAAGGGGATTTATCTGTCAGTCATTCCACATCTGGACTTTGAACTTGGTGGGACTGATGTTATATAGCATCTGAACTAAGTTTGAGCCCATTCTCCCTAGAGAGGTCAGTGTAAGAGAGCCTGTACCACTAATTATGTTGGGGAAAATGTTTTTATTTTGGTTCTTGTTATATCTTTGAATTAAGTTTCCTTTTAAAAAAGCTAATTGGTATAAAGTTATGAAATAGAACTGGGGACTAGTTACTGGCACCTGACTAAGGGGAGGAGGAAGAACATAACTGGTCAGGGCTCGAGTCAATGGCATTGGAGAAGAGGAATTCTCAAACCTCTCAGGGAACCCCTAACCTCCTGAGGGGGTAATGTAGTTTAGCTCTCTGGGATCTGGGGTAGTGAGCCAGAGCATTCTCATTGTACTTCCACAGTTTGAATTGGAGATCAAATTAACCCTTAAGGCAATGGTCCTACAAGATAGTATCTTACAAGAGTGATTTCTACTCTTGGGGATCTCAGTTGAAATTTCACCAAAATGTGGCGCCCAGAACTGAACAAAGTTCTCTAGATACAGTCTGAAAGAAAACGACTCTTTTGCTGAGAGGCAGAAAGGTGGGGGTGGGGTGGGGGGCAATGGGGAAAACAGGAGGAATTGGGTGTGGCCTTCTGGGTCAGTATTGTCCAGAGTTTCTGACAAGGGGCTGACCAACTGTGCCCTGCTGATAGTGTGGAGGTAGCAGACAGAGAAGGCGGTCAACTCTTGCCTTAGCTCTGGGTAGGAATGGCCACTTTGAACCAGGGAGAGCTTGATCTAGAGCCGGAAAGCCTGTTGTCTTCCTGGGGGCTGAAGAAAGGCTATAACCAGCGGTGAGATGATGGTCATATGGGTTTAAGGTTGGGACTGAGGGAGGGAAGCATATGCCTTCTACTCGACAATGATACTCTTTGGCTTCTCACACATACTGAATAGGACACACACACACATCCCTCTTACTTCCACATATACCTAGGTGAGGTCACACTTTCACACACAGATGCACTTGCATATTTCCAGCATGCCACCTCACCCACAGCACATGAACATAACAATACCTTGGCTAACACACATTTACAGGCACTGACATATCCTCAGGGCTACACAGAAGAATTTTACACTAACAGGGCCCTGGCAATAGTTACTACATATAGAAATATGGTAACTGAGGACAGAAAAGGGGCTTCTAGACGGGATGCAGACATCAAAGTCTTCACAGAGCTGAGAGGGCCCATAGAAAGCTGTGAGTCTAATCTCTTAATTTTATGAGAGGAACTCTGCGATGCAATGAGTCAAAACACATTCATTTCTTCAATCAGGAAACTTACATTCTCTTAGGAAAGATAATAAATGTGTGTTAGGGGTGGGAGGTATTAGAATGGGCACCTGGGATAGACCAGTAAAAGTCATTTGGGGCCAAAACACCAGCAGGAAACTATAAAGGGGAAAGCCAGAAACTGTAAAAGAGTGCTTTTAAAAAGGGTGGGAGGTTTGCTGATCTCCGAGCTGGCAGAAGACACAGCAATATAACCCCAGGGCAAGCATTTGTACACCTGCCTTCATCCCTTGGGCTCCAGGAAAGGAGGCTGAGAAGTGAAACTGACTAAATTGAAATAGATCACCATAAGGCTTCAGTGAAATGATTCACCCAAGGGAAGGGGCTTTTGAGGCTGGAAAGTGAGGAGACTTATCTCTCCTATTTGACACATTTTTCCAAATTTAAAATCCCCTCAACTCTGATTCTCCAGTGTTGCCCTAAGGGTGATTAGCTTTAATTTTCTGGTTTTGCTTTCCTTACTCCTTAGGGAGCCTTGTAGTAGTTGTTCCTCTAGGGGCAAAGGGATAAGTGTATTCTATGCACTAAAGACAAGTCTGTTGGCTTGTTGGTCTTTTTATAAGCAATTGAAATATCCAAAGCCTCTCACCCTTTCTAGGCTGCGGAATACTACTGTGGACTTTTAAGATCTTTTATGTACCAGTGTCTGTCTTTTTGCAGTCCTTCAGCTTTTGCTGAAGTCTCTTACTGGACACCCCCTTTTACAAAAATACAAAAAGAAAAAAAGCACAATAAGTAAATGTAAGATGATTTGGGCTGGGAGGAGGCAGTAGCACCTAAGGGATGAGGTAGAGCCTCTAATTTTGAAGGAGAGGAGGGATTCTAAGGTGGGCAGCTTGGTGGTGCAGTGCATAGAGGTCTGTGCCTGGAGTGCTGACTTACCTCCCTAAATTCAAACCTGGCTTCAGATGCTTACTAGCTGTGTGACCCCTGGCTAGTCAGTCACTTAACCATATTTGCCTTAGTTTTCTTATCTGTAAAATGAGCTGGAGAAGGAAATGGCAAATCACTCTAGTATCTTTGCCAAGAAAATCCCAAATGGGTCCATGAAGAGTAGGACATGACTGAACAACAGGGATTCTAATGGTTGAGGTGAGGAAGAAATGTGTTCAAGGGGAAGGAACAAATGGAGATGGGAGATGGACTATCACATATGAGGAAGGAAACAAACATTATATTAAGTGCTTACTGTAAGCTGGGCACTGTGTTAAGCCTTTTACAATGGTCTCATTTTCACAATGACCTGGGAAGGTAGGAGCTATTATTCTCAATTTATAGTTAAGGAAACTAAGGCAGACCTGCAGGGTAATGCAGTCTGAAGCTGGATTTGGACTCAGATCTTCCATACAAAGTTTGGATTCAGTCAAAGGGCTGCACTTGAGGACCTAGAGGGTGGCCTTGAGGCCACAGGTTTCCCACCTCTGCTCTGGATCCAGCAGTTTATCTATGCCATCCAGCTATAAAAATAAGGCAGTTTTGGCAAGACTGTAGAATTCATGAACGGTGGGTAACGTATAATAACCCTAACAAAGAAAAGTAAGAAAGAAGGCTGACTTAGAGACAGCCTCCTGCAGTGGTTAAGGATCTACTCACTGAAGATGACACACCCTCCATTGCAGCCTCCCACCCGATGTCCTGGCTTCCCTTTAACATACACCCTTCTATATCCAAGCACCAGTGCTCTGCTCCCCCAGAGTTCCTGACTCATCTTTGGAGAGAGTGGGATACAGGGAGGAAGTCACTGAGGGAAGAGCCGGGCTAGTTAGTGGGCAGCTGGACACCCACACACTTCCTTCTTCCCCTAGGGTATTTGTGAACCGCAGCCTGGCCCTGGGAAAGATCAGATGTTTTGGATTCGACATGGACTATACTCTGGCTGGTAGGAGGAACTTAGGGGCTGGGCACTGGGGAAACGTCATGGCTTTAGAGGTGCAAGGGACCTTGGAAGCCATCTAGTCCAATGCTTTTGTCTTATAGATGAGGAAATGGAGACTCAGAAAAGTTAATTATCCTTGCAGTAAGTGGTAGTGCCAGAATTCGAATCCAGGTCCTCTGTCTCTCAATCTAGGTTTTTTCAAGGTTGTTCCCTTTCTTATTCCTATCCTCTCCCCTTCCCCCTTTCCACTCAGTATGTGCTCAATAAACATTTATTAAATGAATGAAATAATCAAGGCATCATCTGTTGGCCACAGGCAGTAAAGAAAGTAGTGTGGTCCATTGGACAGAAGCCTGCTTTTGGAGCTGGTTTAAACCCAACCTCTGCCCTGTGACCTTGGGCAAATCACTTAATTTCCCTGTGTTCTAGGCAACTCTGTAATAAGATTCTTAACTTGCGGAATGGGTGCCAACCTGTATTGGTGGAGGGAGTTTCTTCATCTAGGACTTCCCTACACTAATGGTATCTCACAAGTCCAGTCCCTATCCCTATGCAGAAACTGAACTAATTATACCAGCTACCCATTGGGTAGATGAGTGTGTGTCATGTGTGTGGTCTGGGGACCAGTCATTTAGTACAACTCTGCCATCTTGAGGGATTAAGGATATAAATTCAGGCATAGAGAGAAATGATGCCAAGGAACTTCATCTGTCAGCCTCACCAAGTGAGTTAGTAGTAGGGTAGGGCTGAATGGTTATCAGTCAGCTAGCACTTACTAAACCCTGACCCCAAGGCCGGGTCATTTGGCTTTAGCTTGGCCAAGGCTCTTGGGGTTGGGGTGGGGTATATGAGGAGGAGGGGATGGGCTTTCAGGGACCAGCCCCGCTCCTTCCATCTTTTCTCCTTTAGTGTACAAATCTCCTGATTATGAGGCCCTGGCATTTGAGCTACTTCTGGAAAGGTTGGTGTGTGTCGGCTACCCCCATGAGATTCTTCGCTATGTCTATGACCCTTCCTACCCCACCAGGTACTGTTCTTCCCTGATTTCAGGGCCCTCTCCTCTATCCCAAGTTCTTCGGACTTCTGGTCCTGGACCAGGACTCACAACTCCACCTAGGGGAGGCTCAGGAAGGGGCAGAGAGGTTAGCAGGGGAGCAAGAATGGGGAAGGGGGAAGGAGAGCACGGCTAGGTGGCACAATGAATAGAGCACCAGCCCTGGAGTCAGACCTCAGACACTTAACACAAAACTAGCCATGTGACCTTGGGCAAGTCACCTAATGCTAATTGCTGTGCCTTCCCCCCTCCAAAAAGGGGGAAAAAAAGAAGGGGGAAGGACTGTGGTTTGGGGGAGGAAAAGAGGGACAGTACATTTACTGGGAAGAACAGGGACTAGGAGCATAGGGGAAAGGGACAGTGTCTATAGGTAGTGGGTGAGGCACTGTTTTTAGAGAAGGAGGAACTGGGGCATGGGTAGGAACATTGGATTTGGGAGAGGGGCATAGAGAAAGATTGGAGTATCTTGAAGAACAGTGGTTTTGGGGGAGTAGGGCACACGTTTGGGAGATAGAGACACTGGATTTGGGGAAGGATAGTCTGGGTTTTAGGGAGAAGGAGCTGTATTTGAGGGATGGAGAGAGACAAAGGCTTAGTGAAGGAGGAGCTGGGTTTGGGAGAATGAAAAGAACAATGAATTTGAGAGCAGAGGCACTTTTTTAGGGGATGGAGAGGGACAACCATGCATGGCAAAGGGTGGGAAGGACGGTGGAGGAAGAACGGGTGGAGCAGGAACTAGAGCTGGCCTTGGAGGAAGTAACCCAGGCTTCTAGCTTTGCTCCCCGGCTGGCCAGCTTCTCCATGACCTCATCCTCTCCTTCTAGGACGGGAGTTTAAGTCTGTACGAGGCCCGGTCCTCCATTTCCTCACTTTCCATCCCCTTTCTTTGTCCTGGCAGGGGCTTGGTGTTTGATGTACTCTACGGCAACCTTTTGAAGGTGGACACACATGGGAACCTATTGCTGGCTACTCATGGCTTCTCCTTCCTCACTGAGTATGTGCTGGGTGGTGCCTGTGGGTCTCTCACAATTTAGGGATGAAGACAAGGTGTGGATTGAGGGGAGCAAGGGATCCTAGGATGATTGATAGCGAGGGGGGAATCATATTTTCTCTCTAGGCTGAGGAGTGGAGAGGACAGTTGGGGTTAGGGGAGAGCTGATTGATCCCTTCTTCCCTTTTCCAATTCCCTCACTCCCACTCCCACCCCAGGGCTGAAATCTGGAGTTTTTACCCCAGCAAGTTCATTCATCGTGATGACATACAAAGATTCCACATTCTCAATACTCTCTTCAACCTTCCAGGTGAGTGGGAGCAGGAACAAATCAATCAGTCGGTCAGTCAGCAAGCTTGTTACCAAGCCACTCACCATGTTAGACCATAGACATATACAAAGTGAAAAATGCAATAGGCTTTACATTCAAGTTCAGAGGGGAGGCAGCAGGGAGATTCAAATGAGAAGGGGGAGGGAAAATCAGAGCAGTGAGGAGGATCAAGAGGAAGAGGGGTCCAGAAAGAACTGTGGGATCAGGAGAGGGATATGAGAAGCCAGAGAAGAAAACTGAGAGGGGGAGAAGCTAGGGGAGCCCGAGGTGGGAACTCCAAGAGGACACAGCTGGAGGGGGGACAGGGAGAGTGAAGAAAATGAAGATTCGGTTATTCAGCGGGCAGGTATTAAGCACTTACTGCATGCCAAGCATAGAGGGAAGATGTGACTAAGGCAAGCATGTGACTTTAAGGTGGGGTGCTTTGCCTGCTTCCTGTTTTCTTCTGCCTCCGAGGTATCCGTTCTTCTCTCCGGCCTAAGGGTGGGGGGGCTGCCTCATCTCTCCCAGGTGGGAGTGCGGGGCTCTGCTCCACGCCAGGACTGAGGGGCAGGTTCCCAGGTATGACTCATGCCTCTCTGCTCCCTCTGCAGAAACCTATCTGTATGCCTGCCTCGTGGACTTTTTCACCAATTGCTCCAGATACATTAAGTGAGTCTCAAAACCCCTAATCTGGTTTTTGCTTTTAGACCTCAAACCAGATCACTGAGTGACACATCTCTGGGGCCTGTACCTGATCAGTCCTCGGCCCTGTCCCCTCTGTGGGGCACCTGGCATGTGGCCCACAGTGATTTCTCAGATAGTGCAAGCTGCAGTGGTCACAGGCATGGTAGCTTAGAAGGTAATCCACATGGTGTAGCCTGCAGTATCCCCAGTGTAGCCTACAGTGTGACCAGAGATGCAATCCATTGTGTAACTGGTTGTTGTTCAGTCACCCCTGACTCCTTGTGGCCCCATTTGGGGTTTTCTTGGCAGAGACACTGGGAGTGATTTGTCATTTCCTTCTCCAGCTCATTTTACAGATCAGGAAGCTGAGGCAAATAGGTTTAAATGACTTGCCCAGGGTTACACAGCTAGTGAGACCAAATTTAAGGTCAGGTTTTCCTTCTCCAGGCTCAGCTTTAATCCTATAATCGACAGTGTAGCCCACTTTATTGTGATGGGCATCCTCCTTTCCCTCTCTCATCTTTCTAGAGGAAGTTGGAGACTTCCTCATTTCCCCAGACACTCTCTTGTAAACTCATGAAAGTCAATAGTATCATAACTCTAGAAAACTGGTCTGGAGCCTCTGATCCCATCTCCAGAATGTGTAAGAGACAGGACTTGAACCCGAGTTTAAGGATCATAGATCATTGATCAGAGGCCACCTAGTCCAAGCCCTTCATTTTACAAATGGGAAAACTGAGACACGGTGATTGTGACTTGTCCAAGGTCATGTAGTTAAGTCTAAGTGAAGAAACATTTATTAGGTGCTTACCTGGTGCCTATCATTGTACTAAGTGCTGGGGACATAAATAGAAGGAAGACAGTTCCTGCCCTCAAGAAACTTATATTCTAATAGGGAAGACCACAAGTAAAAGCATGAGACCCCTGAGTCAGCATTCCTTCCCCTGTGATTGGCCGGTCACCTTGTCTTCCTTCTCCCTGGTTTTCCTAGCTGTGACACAGGCTACCAGCATGGGAACCTCTTTATGTCTTTCCGTAGCCTCTTCCAGGATGTGTCTGAGGCCATGGACAATGTCCACCTGTCTGTGAGCAGCCCCTGCACCCCCTCTCACCCCCTTCCAGCTCTGTCCTTCCTTCCCCTAACCTTGGGTTTTCCCCACATTTCTGAGAACTGAGAGCCTCCCTTTTCCCTCCTTCTCCACTGGGTCCCTCCCTATTCAATATCTCTTCTGAAGAAGCGCCTAGCCTGGCTTCTCTTATCCTGTCTCGTTTCCCATGGCCTCCCTGCCCCTGCCCTCCCTTTGCCCTTCCTCCTTTCCTATGCACATCTTCCTTCCCCTTTGTCAGGGCTGCCTCAAGGAGAAGACCTTGGAGAACTTGGAGAAATATGTGGAGAAGGATGTGAGTGTTGTCTCCTTTGTGTTTATTTTTCTGGAGACGGTTGTGGAGGGTGGGAAAGAGGAGGACTTTTGGTCTTCTTCGCTAGTCCAAGCTCAAGACCGTGCACACAGATGTTTGGTACTAGCATTTCTATCCTGTGGTCTGATCCTCGTGCTGAGGAGGCTGAGGTCTACCGATGGGGGCTCAGGGTGAATCTGGAACCCTTATCCTCTGCACCCACCGCCTCTTTGCCCTAGGCCCGCATTCCTCTCCTGTTGGGAAAGATGAAGGAAGTTGGGAAAGTGTTCCTGGCCACCAACAGCGACTACAACTACACCAACGTGAGTATTGACTGCTTTGGGGGAGGTGGGGAAGGATGGCTGGCCTCATCCTGCCTGACCCTGCAGCCCCATTTGTGTGGGTAGCACAGTGGTCGTCCAGAACTCTGGATATGGAGTCAGCAAGACTGGAATTCCAACCCTGTCTCAGACTCTTGCTAGCTTTGGGACACGGGAAATCATGTAATTAATTGCCCTCGGTCTCAATTTACTTATCTATGGAGATAATAGTGGAAATAATGCTAGCACCTATCTAAAGGGGGATCAGACGGGATAATATGTGTAAAGTGACTTGCAAAACACCCCAGCCCCAGTTTCCTCATCTGTGCAGTGAGGCCCCCAAGGTTCTTTCCAACTCTAGATCCATGAGGGTATGATTCTAAACGCTGGATTCCAGCCCCGCCTCCGGCCCACGCTGGCCTTGTGACTCGAGGCAAATGTCTAAGAGTTGGCAGTGACCTGTACAGGCCACTGTGGTTTCTTCTCTGGGAATTCCTTAAATCAGTGAGGTCTTGGATATGGGCCCAGTTCTGTTTTTCTGTGTCTGCTTCCATGACCACCATACCCCAAGGAGCTCAGTTATCACCATCTCTCCTGAGGAGGCTCATAGCCAACCATATTAGACACGGATGGGCCCCTAGGAATGGGGTCCGAGCTCTGAAGTGGCACATCTGTGCATTTATGTCTGCGTGGGGAGGCGTGTGTGTGCATGTATCCCTAGGACGGGAAGAAGACCTTGGTTGGGTAGGAATAGTGATAGTTTGGCAGAAAGGTCACTGGAGTAGGGGTTGAGGGTGGTGAGATCTGAGTGCTAGTCCTGGCTGTGTGACCTTGGGATTTCATTTCCTTTTCTTTGAGGGGCCTAGATTAAGATGGGCTGTTTTAGGCTTAAAAGACGGTCTTTCGAGAAATACTTTCCTGGTGGGGTGTAAGGGAAGGAGGAAGCTGGTAGCCTTGAGCAATAGTACTTGTGGGCTTATGATACCTGTAGAGTCCCTGGTTTGACCCCTGGCACCCTCACCTTGCCTCCTGTCCCCTCCAGGCAATCATGACCTATCTGTTTGACTGTGGTCAGGTAAGTATTTTATGCTTTCCTGAGGTGGGGCTAGGGCTTGGGGTGTGTGTGTGAGATGTGTGTGTGTGGGGGAGGTGGAAGGTAGGCTAGGGAAGGCCTCAGGCCTTTCCTCTGTGTTTACCAGGGATCAGACAGAGAGAACTTTCTTCCCAGCCCCTTGGGTGGTTCCCTATTTCCACCGTCCTGGCTAGGAAGACTGAAAAGGTGTGAATGCTGTTGTCCTGTGGTGGGGGCAGCCAAGGGTGAGCAGCCTAGATAAGGACAGGATGTGAAAGGGGAAATGATATGGAGTCAGAAGGTCTGAGTTCAAATTTTAATCCTAACCCTAAATGCCTCCGACTCTAATCCTAAATATATATGCTTTGACCCTAACCTGTGTGACGTTGGGTTAATCCTTGATCTTTATGGGCCTAAGTAGAGCTGGCACCTTGAGGTCCTTTTGGATTCTAGAGCTAGGACCCTTTCCTACTCCCTCTCTGCCAGGCCATGAGGAAGAAGCCTGGTGGGGGAATGGCCCATATTTGCCGCCTTGTAAAGGGATTAAAGTGTAAATGAGGCTTTTCTAGTGGCAGACTCCAAATCTAGGGGTGCCATGATACCATAAACCCTGGCAGAAGGAGGCATAGGTCTAAGGGAGGAGGACTGTCTTCCTGACTTCCTTCCACGCTGGCTAAGGGTGAACATCTGAAAACTAGTGGGAGAGTCTGTAGGACTGTGAATGACCTTGCGGCCATGGGTGCGTGACTGACTGTTAAACTGGGCGTGCCCGTGTGATTGTGCATGTGAGAGAGAGTGACAAAGACATAATAACATGTTCTAGACCATCCAGAGAAGCCGGGGTCTAGAGCTAGAAGGGGCCTCAGAAGCCTGGGTTTTATCCAACCCTTCCCTCCCCCCAAGTCCCATTTTATAGATGAGGAGACTGAGGCCTAGGGGCGTGAATGGACTTGCTTCAGAGCAGGCACTGACCTTAGGAATAACCTGGCTCCCACCTCCTTATCTCACAGATAAAAACTGTGATGCCCAGACAAGGCCACTTCTTAGTACAGGTGAATGATCTGAACCTGGGATACACTGTGCCACCCAGCTATGCTGTGCCTCAGTTTCCTGATCTAAAGATGAGAATACTAACACTCCAGACACCTGCTTCATAGGATGGTAGTGAGGGAGCAGCTTTAGTGTTAGCACTGACTTCATGGACTTAACTATGGGAATTAATGCTGGGATTCATGGACATGGGCTAGCATCAGAGTCTTGGAACTGAATTGAAATTGTGTGTGTGGGGGGGGCTCTCTGAATCTGGGTTCCCAGTGTTGCCCCTCTACATAGGTGGAAGCTTTGACTCAGCCCTGGCAATCCTATTTTGACCTGATTGTGGTGGACACACAGAAACCACGTTTCTTTGCAGAGGGCACTGTGCTGAGACAGGTCAACACGGTAATGAAGTGGGAAGAGGGGAGTCTGTTGAGGTGGGTGGGGAGAGACTGACTCTGTTCACTGTGGCCCTTGAATCAGGGAATTATGATAGCCACACGTCTTTCTGAGGGAGCCTTGGTTCAATGCTAGAGACCCCCAAAGCTGCTGAGGTCTATTTCTCCCTCAAGCTTGGTGAACTCTACCACCGTGTTTTGGGTGGGGCTGAGAAATTGGAAGCCTCCAATCTCTCCATCTTCTCTCCAGGGCCCCTAGCTAAGGCTACCTTAATTCGTTCTCTTGCTTTTTTCTTTAAATTAGTTTTTTTTTTTCAACTAACAAACATTTATTTCCTCTCCCTCTCACTTTTCCATACCTCCTGTTGAGGAGGAAAAAGTGAAAAACAAAACCTTCATAATGAATATGCATAGTCAAGCAAAATGAATTCCCTCCTTGGTGGCGAGCTCATATGTAGATCTCATTCTGCACCCTGAGTTCACCACTTCTCTGTTGGGAGGTGGGTACAAGCTTCATCATTGGTCCTCTGGGTTGGTCATTGACTTGATCAGAGTTCTTAAGTACTTCGAAGTTGTTTGTATGATGGTGTTGTTACTATATAAATTATTTCCCTGGTTCCTTTTTTTTATCTGAGTCAGTTCATATAAGTCTTCCCAGGTTTCTCTGAAACTTTCTTTTGTCATTTCTTTTTTTTTTTAATTTTATTTATTTATTTATTGGCTTGTTTATTTACTTTTAGTTTACAAGATTCAGTTACAGAATCACTTGAGTTTCAGATTTTCTCCCCTCCCTTTTACCCCTCCCTGCCATGGTGGCATACAATCATGTATGAGATCTGCAAACATTTTCACATTGTACAATAGCCTGGTTGTAAAGAAGCATTGTAACCAATGGAGCGAATAATGGGGAAAAAAAAGAAGAAGAAAAGAAACAAAACCAAACGTGGAAAAGAACAATAGCATGTGTTGCTTCAGTCTCCATTTAAACTCTGGTCTTTCTAGATCTTTCTCTGAGTGTAGGCATCTCCTTCCATTCTGAGACTTGTAGAGTTGTCTTTTAACT
>CM053595.1:291386186-291426518 GCA_028646575.1 Pseudocheirus occidentalis
TTTTTTTTTGGAGGGCAGTTGGGGTTAAGTGACTTGCCCAAGGTCACACGGCTAGTTTTTTGTGTTAAGTGTCTGAGGCCGGATTTGAACTCAGGTACTCCTGACTCCAGGGCCTGTGCTCTATTCACTGTGCCACCTAGCCGCCCCTCTAATGCTATTTCTTCATGTAGAAAGGAAGGTTTCTTCCCAGTCTTTTTCTCATTTCAGCAACCATAACTGACTTTTCTCTACAAGTTGGACACCAGAACTATCTGAGGATCTTGCTCTCCTTCCACTCTCATCAGCTCTGATGTCACCCCTTCTCTCTCCCTAAAGCAGACAAATAATCCATCTCCACCATCAAGGAGACAGTCCTGTACAATCTGAGCCACTGACGCTCTCCAAGTCAAAAGCCAATTCCTTCTCACGAGCTCACAGTCTGGGGGGGAGACAACATGGAATCAATCAATGCCAATTTGCAACATTTCCATGTTTACCTTTCAGGACTTCAAGCAATCCAGTGATTTTATTAGTGACCTCATTTTCACTTTTGTGTTGGCAATGAGTACACATTGTGGCTATGTGCTGGTAACCTCAGTGCTTCTTCATTTGCCTGGTGCATTCTTCTCTTGTAAAGAGCTCCCTGTTCATTCGTTGCATATTTTTATTATTTGCCTTTAAAACTCAAGTTTTGTGCTGCAATTATGCCCCCAAAGTTTGGTGTAAGCTCTTTTGGGCTCTAAGCCCAAGTGTGCAAAATCAGTGATATAACAGTGAGAAAATAAAGATGTCAGAGAAACTTCCTGCCAGAATGTATGCAGTAGTTATTGGTTTTAACAATTCTTGTTAGATCCACCAAAAAGACTAAAGTATTTGTGTTACTATAGATTTCATGTGTTATGAAAATTGAATATTATCTAAAATCAATGGTTTTTATTATTGAGATATTAGCACAAAAGCTTACAAAATTCTAGGCAATTACTAGCAAGAAAAAATGTTTTGCATGTTACCGATTTTATTTTGTGTACTAAATTTTATGAGTTACTGTTAGGAAAAATGCATTTTATTAGCATTAATGTTTTAAAAATTATATGCAGAAAAATATATTTTCAGCAATCTCTAGGGTACAGTTTTTGGGGGTCTTGGGCATCTAAATCCCCATTTCCCATAAGTATAGTGTCAAAACATTCATGTTTATTTATATTTTGCTCCATTTTCTAAGATCGTTACATCATGAATGTTGAAGATTCACTATCTACAAACAAGATATAGTGCCAGATAACTAGGAGCTAGTTTAATAGGGCATTTTTGTTATGGGTGATTGGGAAAAGATAGGACTGTAGTTGGGACCTAAAGGATGCCAGGAAACAGAGATGCACACATTTTCTCCATTTGTACTTGTCTCCTAATTCCTAGCACAGTACTTAGCACATAGTCAAATGCCTGGTGAGCAAAGGAATGAATTCCATTATGACAAGGTGCCAGGTGCTCTCAGGCAGTGGAAGCAGGCCTGGGGAGGAGAGACCTGGCTTTAGCAACAAAGTCTTGGACCTCCTTTTCTCATCTCATTTGTCTTGCTTACCTCAGAGAGTTTCTGGGAATCTCCAAAGAGGAAGCCAGAACCGTTAACGTTCCCAGAGTCCTGATTAGCTCCTTAGAGCAATCTGAAAAGCGCCATGACTTAAGAGGCAGAAAAGAGCATCTGACTTTTTGGAGACATCATGGACTAAGCAAGTTGGTCATGAAACATTCTGCGATCCTTGACGTGGTTTTCTGGATTTAATCTAGTAAATAGGAAAATTTCAGGAATGGAGATTTGGAAATGCCTGCTGAGCAGCTTTGATTTAAGACTCTGTGCCTTTATCTCATTTCTGATCTTGGTGTCAAGGGCAAGCGGCTCAACCTCTGAGCCTCTGTAAAATGGGGGGTAGAGTGGGACTGGTCTAGAGCCAAAGTTCCCAAAGTGGGTGATACCACTCCCTGGGGAGTGCTGGAATGATGGGGGAGTGGTAGTAACCTTGGGTGCAATTGGAGGGGGGTGTTGAATAAAAGGTAAGGAGGCGGTGGAAACAAAATGAAAGAAAATTCTTAAAGCCATTCACACATATTTCATCTGTTGTGTAACAGAATTAAAACTGTAGTGATTACATTATTTTCCAAATAAACACGCAAAATGCAAGTTATAACCTATCAGTGGTCAAGTTTGCTGACAAGTCTTAGCAAGCGTTGGCCAGTGAGCATGTTGGGAGTTGTTGGGAAGTTCAGCATGCATCAGCAGGAATATATGTATGTAATAACTTGTTTATAATTCAGTACTATATGGTTGCATGACACAATATTGCAACATCAAAATTTCAATGTAGGAACCCCCCCATCAATTTATAATTATTAAATTTAAGACGTCATTAAAATTATTTTTAAGTGATGTAGATTAAAACAAAACAACAAACAACCACGAAAGGGTTAGAGAAAATAGATTCCCAGGGGGCACTAACTTTTTTTGAAAAGGGGGCAGCAGGCCAAACAAGTCTGGGAGTCCCTGGAAGGTTTTGAGCCTCTCCCACCTTTCTTTAACTCTTTGATCCTTTATCCAACCTGCCATGAAATTATGGCACAAGCAGGATTGGTAAGATATTTTTGAATGGGAATAGGGATGTTTAAAATGTTTAAAGGGTTTTAACATTTTTTTTCTCTTCTAAGAAAATATACTTACACTATTTTAGTGATAAACAACAGATCTGCCAACTACATTTTGGGGAAATCTTTTATTGATGCTCTTAAAAAAAGTTTTATCCCAGTGATTTCTCCCTAATCCCTAATAGAACCCTTCCTTATAAGTAGTAAAGTTCAGCAAAACACATACATACATTTGCCACATTTCCCTCTATACGTTATATTTACTTTATTCCAGAGCAGAATATAATGTTTGTAAAGTGCTTCTCCCCAACCAGAGATTGCTATATATAAATGCTGGTTATTAAGAGTTGCCTTGGGGGCGGCTAGGTGGCGCAGTGAGTAGAGCACCGGCCCTGGAGTCAGGAGTACCTGAGTTCAAATCTGGCCTCAGACACTTAACACAAAAACTAGCCGTGTGACCTTGGGCAAGTCACTTAACCCCAACTGCCCTCCCAAAAAAAAAAAAAAGAGTTGCCTTGAAGGACCCAGTAATAGCCTATGTTCAATGACATGCCCTATCCATCCCCATAGATGGGGGGTGGTGTAGGGGGTCATATAGGCCCTGGCTGACCAGGCTGAGCACAAAGTCTCTTGCTGCTTCCAAATCTGCAGAGGGGATGTCCATGTCCCCCTGGCACAGACGTTACCTGACACACACTCTCCCACATGTCCTTGCTTCACTTTTATTCAGTGATACCCAGAAAGACGTGTGCTGTGTGGCTAAGTGTCAGGTCAGTCCCCTTGGAATGTATATGTTTCCTGGGCCTGCCTAATCACATGCCAACCCCAGGTGCCATATCTGTGCACAGTGGCAGCACCCAGACTGCTCTGGGTCCCGAAGGAACTGTTCTTCAAAGCCTTCTCTTCATCCCTGGCTATAAGAATTACCCCAGGAGCACTTTGGGTACCAGCCAGTCTGTAGCTATCCTGGGTGGGGTACGACAAACAATACACGTTGGGAGCCTGAGACTATATGGGGTCTTTTACTCTGGCAAAGAAACCTATAGGATGCGTCTCCGCATACAATGAGACTTTTTTTTTTACAAGGTGCAGGAATGTAATAATAAGGTAGCAAAAAGTGTCGCAATATATATATGTGTATGTAAATATGTATCTGATAGTGCACAAACATTAAGCTAGCTTACAGTTAGTTCTATCACCATTTGATGGAAACTCACAGCTCACTTAACAACCAACTAATCATTTGGAATATAATCTTTCCTAATAAAAGGTTCCCTTAGGCTCTAGGGCCCAGAAGGATGAAGCAAAATTCCCCAAATGGTTGGCAACTTAATCTCACACTTTGCAAAGTGAGAATTTAGGTCCAACCACACTGTGCTTTGCTTTGCCAGGTGAGACCTGGCCTTTGGAGATGGAGTAATGAGCATGTGGTCAGTGGGTCTATTCTTATACTGGAGACGTTTCTATAAACTACAGAAATATCCTATTTAAACAAATTCTCTTGATAACTTCTGCCAACCCTGAAAAGAGAAAGACGAGGTCTGGCAGCAGTGGGGTCTACCACTAGATTTACTACTGTGACTGTGGACAGACCGCTTTGACCTCTGTGCTTCCCCATTACCAAAACGAAGCCAAACTTACCTCCTTAAGACATGAGAACAAACAGATGAGGAGGTGAGCTCCCCCAAAGGGTGTGGACAGTCCAAGAGGCAAACATTCATAATCATGCTGGGATGACAGATAATGTTAGTCTTTCATTCATTCTCCTGCTAAGAGGAAAGCCAGGCCCATTCTAGAATGGACCATGCATTTTGACAGAGCAGATTTGAAAGGGTTCAGATAAAGGACAGGAGGGCTCCAACAACCTAGTATTCTCTGGGAGAATTCAGTCAAGAGAGATCTAACGGTTCTCAAGAATAAAATTCTGAAGACACAAGCAGAGGGCAGGATGGGTGAGAATGGCAATGGAGAGCTGCCTAGACAGACTGATGTGGCCACAGAGGGAACTCACACAAAAAAACCGTACAAAGTCCACATGGGAGTTGGAAGCAAGAGCAAGTAACTGTGGATGAATCCAACAGAGTAGCAGATGCCTGTAGGAAAAGCGTGAGCAAAGATGAAGGTAAAAATGAGCACAGGTCAGTGGTCGAGTGCCAAAGGCTATAAATGTGGAGGTACATTGGAAGTGAAAGAGGGTATCGGAGACGGGGTAGAGATACTGTAGGCGAATGGGAAGGCAACATAAAATGGAAAAAAGGCTGAACTAGCCAACTCGTCTTCTGCTTCTGCTTAACTCATAAGAAGCGTGGTCATGGAAGGGTAGACAAAATTAGCAGGCAGTCGAAACTCAAGATAAGTGAGAAGAAAAGATGCATCTAGTTCTCTTTAATAAGTTCAAGCAACCAGGACAAAATGAAATCCTGGGTATTGGAAAAATTGGCAGATGTGATGGTTAAGTTGCTTTGATAATCTCTGAAAGATCCAGGAAAATGGGAGAGATGCTGCAAAGCTGGAGAGGGCAAATGTGGTCCCATATGAAGAAGAAACCGAGAAAATGCTAGTCTACATGTAGTAAACTCAGATTTTGTTCAAGTCCTTGACAAGGCCTCTCATCCTAGCAGGTGGATAAGACCAAGAAGTGTGGGCTTGAGGAGAGTCCAGCTGGGCGGACTGAGTTCTGCCTAAATGACTGGACCCAGGACAGTCGGGAATGGGCTCACCTAAATGTTGGGGAAGGTCTCTAGTTATGTTAGTGCTGTGCTAGGCAACATTTTAT
The DNA here is from genome assembly GCA_028646575.1 of Pseudocheirus occidentalis. Lineage (NCBI taxonomy): Eukaryota > Metazoa > Chordata > Mammalia > Diprotodontia > Pseudocheiridae > Pseudocheirus > Pseudocheirus occidentalis. The sequence continues at coordinate 291,391,579 of CM053595.1, forward strand.
CTCTCTGTGACTTGGTTATAAAGGCAGAGAAGTGAGGCCTCTCAAATATTCAGATGCCATGAAGAAAAATGGAGCAGGCAACATGTCGGATGACAGGACCCAAAAGACCCTGATAAGCTATAACACTAGATAAAATTTATGGAAAAGGAGTTTAGTCAGGATAAACATAAAGTGCTGCTTTTTGGTTACAAACTCACACAAACTGAGAGGGTCACCAGCGATGGGTGACTAGGCGGCAGTTTCTATGAACAGATATAGTCTCCAAGCTCAAGAGGTCAACAGTTTGACATGTCAGCTCAAAAAGGCCAGTGCCCTCCTGGTGTGCAAAGCCTTGTATTTTCTCCCCTGACCAGATGGTATCTAACTGTTTCTGGATTAAAATCTCATTTTAGATAGATTTTGAGCAGAGATCAACTTGAAATGGAGGCTTATAGGGCTGATGGGAGGAAGGGAGAACATGCCATATGAGGATTGGTCAAAGGAACTATGGAAACACCAATTTTAGCTGAAGAGGAAGCTTGGTGGAAACACGCTAATTGTCTTCAAATATCTGAAGTGCTCCCACCTAGGAAGTGTTAGTAAATGTTCAACAGCTCCAGAGGGCAGGATTTGAAGAAAAAAAAAAGGTAAAGATTTAGGCTTCTGAACCATCCAAGCAGTCCAAAACCAGAAGAGATGTTGTCTCTGCCATAGCAGAGGTTCCTCTTCTCTGGGGAGTTTCAAGGAGATGCTCGAGGGGCCCTTGCCATTGATTCTACATGGCTCGGACCCAAGGGCCTACTCAAGTCCTGTTCAACTCTGAGATTCTGACACCTGCTAGGAAAGTACCAACTAGCTGGGTATCTCTGAGAGAAGCACAATGGGAAGTGCGCTAGATGTGGAGTCAGAGGAGGCAGGTTCAGATCTTGGCTCTCTGTGTGGCCATGACCACTTATGCGGTTTTGCCTCAGTCTCCTCATTAGATCAGAATTCCAAGATCTCTTCCAGCTCCAAATCGAGGATCCCAGTCATTGAGTTATTCAAGAGACCCGAGAGGCCGTGAAGCGCCAGCCCTGTTCACTCCATGGACAACTCAAGATGTGTCTCTTTACAAACTGGGAGTCTAGAACCCTCATCTCCAGCTCCCACTTCCGGATGCAACTCCGCAAACTTTGGGGGTCTACAACCCTCATCTCCAGCTCCCAGTTTCAGATGCATCTCTATAAATGCTGGGGTGTGTGTGTGTCCTAGAACCTGTACCTCCGGCTCCCAGTTCCAGATACATCTCTAAAAACGTGTGGTGGTGGTGGTGGTGTCTAGAAACCTTGTCTCCAGCTCCCAGTTCCAGATGTGTCTCTACAAACTCTGGGGTTCTAGAACCCTCATCTCCAGCTCCCAGTTCCAGGCCTTTTATACTAAAGACGTGATTGCTAAGGTCTACACCATACCAAGTTTCACGATTTTCAGGCCTTTCCAATGCCCATTCCCGCAGCCCACACATGAGGTGAGGGAGCCATGCTTCCACTAGAGGAAGGCTCTCCTTAACACAGGATGCCATTCCTTCAGACCCTCTCGTCTGCGTCCTTCCAAAAAATGGTGCCCTTGTGGTCCAGAGGCCGTCCTCTTGTTCTTCTGACATTCTGCGGCCCCAACAAAGCCCTTGGCACCTGCTCTCCTCCTCCTCAGGGCCTCCTCTCCTGCCCACGTGTGTTCTTGATGACGTCCGTCTTCTTGTCACCTCGTGGGCACATGCTGTACCAGCTATTGTTCTACTGCCCTTTGTTTATTGGCAATTTTGGTTCTTCCAAGATAGTCATGGCCAAGGGTCAGGTCGTGGAGGGCTAGGCCTGTTTGGTTTTTGCCTTTGTATCCCTGGCATCTGGCACAGTGCTTGGCATACAGTAGGTGCTTGCTGTAGTCCAAGATTCACGGCCGTATAGCACTGCCAAGAGAACATGGACTTCTGCCTCTGCCAGCAGGTGGAGTTCATAGAAAACACTGGAATCATGGTGCACCAGAAGGCACAATGGAACCGAAGCAGGAGGATCTGGGTTTGTATTCTGGGCTTCACCCCTTACTATGTCATTTGGGAGAAACCATTTACTGCCTGTCTCTTTTCTCATCTGTAAAATGGGTACAATCATTTTTGAGCTCTGTCCCTTCTGGAGCTGTTGTGAGGATCAAACGACACAATGGATTTAAAGTGCTGGTCAAGCCGAAAAAGCTCTGTTAGCGGGCACTGACATCATCATCAACCATAACCAAGATAAAATAAATACTGCCTTGAAGGTCAGACATTTCCCAACACTGTCTCACAAAATGTTAATAAGTCTAAGCTTGTGCTATGGAACGTGCACAGGTTGCACTACTCAATTACTCGAGCCCTCGGCCTGAGCTCGCAGGCCTGGAGGCTGTGCCTGGTATCCTGCCAGGGCTGTGTGGCTGGAGCCAGGGGAGGCTCCTGCCAGGGCTTTCTGGAGCATTGAGCCCATCTCCAGGAGAGCCAGGAGCTAGGATGCCCCAAAGATCTGGAGCTCCGTCTCCTCTGGCAGAGCCTCATTCTTACAGTAGATGAAGCAATTGGCCTCCGTCACCCTTGGCAGCTGATCGAGGGAGGCCACCACCACGCCATGCTCCTGAAGCGTGTTGGGGTAGCTCGGCCTTGCATGCTCGATCCGCAAGGAGCGCCGCACAGGAGTGATGAGCTTCACGTCTTGTTTCTCAGGCATTCCAGGGGTTCTGTAGGGGAGGGAAGAGGGGAGCCCCTTGTTCTCGAGTCTGCTACAATGATGGGGCTGGGGTTGGGGCTGGGAGGAGGGGTGGCCCTTGCGTTAGGGATTGGAAACCCCTCACCTGTTCATGGCACATCTTAAGTCTCAAGCTAGCTAGCTTCTCCCACCTCCCAAGGGACCCTCTACAGGCACTTGTGGTGAGTTCTGAGAACTTATTCTGACAATTGGGAGCTTCTGGGCTGTGCTTTGCCCCCTCACATCTGCTGCTGAGTTAATGAGAATGAATAGTAATGAGCAAACGCCACTCCTGAGAGATGGTGAAAGGTCCAGAGCCTGCTTGTCCCAGACAGTGAGAATGGAATACTTCTGGTTCATTTGTCATCTGCATTTTCTCTTCATAGATCATAACCAGGAATAGCCAAGATCAACAGGAAGGAGCTTCCCTGCACTGACATTTTAGAAACTAGTGACACTCTCGACTTTTCTCCCTAAAAAGACATTGTCAGTACATATGGTCACAGGCTAACATTCAGGCTCTTGCCCTGTATACTAAGGGCTGCCTTGGCCCCTGACCCTCCCAGCTGTGGGACCCCTAAGCGTTGCCCTCTTCCTTCTCCTGTGCCCTGAATGCAGAAGCTTTGAGATTTCTGTCTGTGACCTGATTCCCCAGCCCCCTCCTCCCTTTACCTTGGGGCCAGTTGGAAGCAGCTCGGAATGGGGGCAAAGAGGAAAAGGAGGGGATGAGATTGATTCTCCCATGCTCTAGGACAGCTGAGGCCCCTCCTCTCCCACCCCCCTCCCCTGCTGTGGGGCAAGTCAACGGCAACACCCAGGAGAGGAGGGGAAAGGGAAGGAAGAAAAGGCTCATCCCAGAGCTTCACCCCCTTCCCAGTCCTCTCCTCACATCATCCGGCCGCCTGCCTGGCTTGCTCCACTCCTGCTTCTCACCTCTTTCTTTCCATCTTGGAGCCTGGGGTCCTCACACCTCTCACACCACCCCCAGGGGCTTGGGGCGTGGCAGGTGAAGGGTGTTTTTGGCCTTCCCTGCTGTCACTATGAACACATTTTCTCAAAGGAATATATTGTACAGAGTGGTTAAGTTCTGAGTTGTGCTAATATGGAATTATGCCTCAGATGCATGACAGATCAAGGAGGCTTTTGGGGCTTGGCCTAGCACAGCCTCAACCTCATCGGTAGGGTTGTTTCTATGGGAAAACGTGTTGCATTCCAAACAACCAATGGATAAATATGTTTTTGAGACAGGGCTTATTCGTAAATTTAAAACAGATTCATTCTACTTCATTAAAATCTTTAGCTTGTGGCCAGATGTAGATGTCAGAACACCTCCCAGCTCCAGCCTGATCATCTTTCACCTCCCCACCCCTGCCCAAGCTTCCCTGAGCACCCCAGCCCAGGAGCTCTCCATCATCAGGACTCCTCTGGTCCTTAGGTCTCTACCACTGACCATGGGATTCATTCTTTCAGCTGTCAAGTTAGCTTTTAATGTGTGTAGAGTCTTCTTTCTCCAAATAGCCTGTCCTATTGGTGACTGTCCTCCATAACTCCTAGGATGGGCCAGTCCCACAGTGCCTGCCTTCCCATAAAGGTTTGCTGATTGACTAATCACATTATATAACTATAAGAACTATCACAAATAATACTCCTCCCTAAGTTAACCAGGAGAGGATTAGACAAGTCACGCAGTCACCGTGACTCTCATGTCCTGGCCTTCTTCAGAGAAGGAGCAGCAAGGACAGGATCGAGCCTTTTGGGTGACACCAGAGAAATAGCTACCATGATCATGGTGTCTGGGGGAAGCTAAGGAGGGCAGGAGCAGGAGTGAGGACTCTCCTGGCACAGGGTGCATTGGGGAGCATCCTTACCTTGGCAAGGGGGTGACCTGCAACTTGATACAGGACATGAAGTGATTGTCCTTACACTTCTTGGCTGTTTGGGGAGCCACTCCACTTTGGACGCTCTCTCTTGGAGGGAGAGAATCAAAGGCTTGAGATGTCTCTTCCGTTGCCATCTCCTTCACAGATATAGAATTAGTTTCACTGGTCATTCCTAGGAGCACAAGGCCGAGAAGAAAGGCAGAGTTCAAGAACAGTTTAAGTATTTGAGCACAAAAACCCAAAACCCAAAAGGCAGTGAATGTATACAGGTACATGTGGAGTGGAGATTCTGGATAGGGAATGAACTCATGGTGGTAACTCCCTAGGTCTAAATCCATAATGGGAAACCACTGCCATGTCTTACCTGTCCTCTGAAACTCAGTTTCTCTCTCTCTCTTTTTCTTTTTTTTCTTTTTGGAGGGGAGAAGGCTGGGCAGTTGGGGTTAAGTGACTTGCCCAAGATCACATGGCTAATAAGTATTAAGTATCTGAGGCTGCATTTGAACTCAGGTTCAGGTCCTTCTGACTCTAGGGATGGTGCTCTGTTCACTGTGCCACCTAGCTACCCCATCTTAGTTTCTCTTAATTTCTAAATAAGGAGCTACATGGGGTCCATGAAAAAAAATGTCCATAGCCACAAGGCCTCACCGGCTCCTCAGGGGAAGGGGGACAGAAAGATCACATATCATTACCTTCTGTCGTCGTCTGGGTGCTTTTCAGAATACTGAGGACCACGTCCCGCAATTCTTGTATTGGCTGTGGGGAAGGAAGCACACACACACACACACACACATACACATGCGCACACACATACACATGTGCACACCCACACCCACACACCCACACACACACCCACACCATGTCAGATGGGATTTGAGTGGAATGGAGAGGTGGAGACCTTTCAAAGCCAAAGAGTTCTGAAAATCAAATGTTCTCAGCAGCAAATAAATATGTGCATGTGTCTGTACATATACATATATACATACACATATCTATTTCACTTTTATTCTTGTCAAGCTGTAACTAAAAAGCAATAAGCTATAACTTAAAAAAAATCCATTGTCCCTTCCACATGGCAGTAGTGAAGGAACAAAGGGAGGCCCCAGGTATTTCTCACTTTTAGGGAAGGAGACATGTTCCTGAAAAGTGGGCTTGCAAAAGGGACTTTCTGTAAATTGCTTCCTTTTCCCCTCGACTTGCATTCTCAAATTGGAGCACTGCTGCCTCCCTGCCCCCTCTCTGGGCATCTAATCAGTTCTGATTCTGAGAAACAATGTCATGGAAGTGAAAAGGGCAGGCTGCCAGGGACCAGAGGCTCAGTGCCTCTGAGTGGAAGGTGCCCCTGCAGCCATCTTGCTGGGGAGCTGGAAGGTCAAGGTGTGACTCCAAAGTCATGGGCCTGAGGGCCTCATGTGCCACAGAGAAGTAGCCTGAAGCCTGCCTGAGCTTCAGAGGTAACTCACAGTTACCCAGATCCTTTGACTCCAGCCAACCCCTCATTCTGCAGATGAGGACATGGGCCCCCAGGGGTTACCCGACGTCACATAACCTGTGTCCTTATTTGATGCTGATTCCTTGGACAGGAATGTGGCATTATTTTTCTGGGAAAGTGCATAGCTGGGCTTTGGACCCAGGGCCTCAGACTCCAAATCTATCCTGCTTTCCATTGCACCAAATCGTAATAGTCATTCAGAATGGCAGAATTGTGCTCCAGGTACATAGTGAGCATGGAAGGAGTGAGCACATTAACTATTCAATGGGCTCAAGGGCCCCACCTCCACACCCTCCTCCCCTCTCAGAACCTTAGACATAACTCTTCCCCAACTTTGACATAAAACTTTGATCTCCAAGCATCGATGTTAGTCCTTAAGACTAGATTCATGCACAAGGGAGATTTGTCAACTGTCTTGCATGGATCTTTACAAGAAGTCAACAGCCTTTTCTATTTCTACATAAAAATTTCCTTTTAAGATTTCAGAATTCCAGTTGTTTCTCCTCATGGGGTCATTTCATACCATGGATCTTAATTGCTCCTTTAGTTATGGTTTTTGATGTGTTTACATCCTCCCTTCAAGTCCTCTGAGGCTTGGGGTGGGTGACTTAGGCCAGCCCTGTACACCAGATCTGGACAGCTGACCAAAGGGAAAGATTTTTGGCATAGGCTTAGCTACGTAGAGTGCATTTATTGGCCAACAGGCAGCCTAGCCAGAATTGGATAATTTCATCCCCAGGCGATGGGCTTTTTTTCAGACACAACAGTAATGACTTATCCATTAAGAGGAGCAGGGATTTCTATCTGAATTGGCAGAGGGAATACCCAGACCAATGAAATTAGAGATCCCTGACATACTCCTGAGGAAGCCATTCAGGCTTCATGTATTGGTCAGCCTTTTAGAGAATGTGATGTTTTTATGTGCTGCTATTACAAAGACCTTTCCATGTGACAGTGGAAAGAGCAGGGGTTTTGGAGTCAGAAAGACCCGAGTTTAAATCCCACCTCTGCTATGAACTGTGTGACCCTGAGCAAGTCACATAACCTCTTTTTGCTTCAGTTTCCTTACGTGTAAAATGAAAGGTTGGAATAAACGGCCTCTGAGGTCCCTTCCAGCTATGAGGCCATGAGGTTTTTGGGCACTCTTGTTGTGTGGGGTACATCCTCACTAAAGCTCAGGGTCAGATTCCATTTTGCTCATGCGAATAATATTAAAAACATAAAATGAAAAGACCCATTTTTTCAACAAAATTGTGAGAATCTTGACTGTAAAGTCAGTACACACTTTGACAAATCACAGGGGCAGCCAGGGAGTGCAGTAGATAGAGTAGCAGCACCCTGGGAGTCAGGAGGACTTGAGTTCAAATCCAGCCTCAGACACTTGACACTTAGTAGCTGTCTGCCCCTGGGTGAGTCAATTCACCTGGACTGTCTTGCAGAAAGTAAAACAAACAAAAAAACCACCCCAAACCCAAATCTCATCAGGAGTCTGACTCTACACAAATGCTGCATGTGGCATAAACACGCTTAACAAACTTTATGCTAGATTGAGAGACATGCGAAGTCGCTAAGACCCCTCAGATACTGGTTCCTGTCTTAAAGTGATTGGCTCAGAACTGGAAAGTGCCTTGGTGAACTCAGACGAACCCTTTTATTTGAGGGGCAACTCCCAGCCAAAAGTCATGCAGCAGAGCACAAAGGGGAAGCCAGCTTCCTGGTCCCAGCTCCCGTCCCAGGCACTCACTTTCAGTAGCCCGAGTACCCAGGGAACAACCATTCATTAATTGCCTGTAATGTGGAAGGCACTTGGCTAAGTGCTTCATAAAGATCATCTCACTGGGACCTTACAGCAGCCCTTTGAGGAGGCCGTCCTTCTGTGAATGGGCTACAAGAAAGACTCAAACACTTTTTTTAAACAGCATGAAGAAGGCTGGTTTTGAGAACATGCTCAGATGAATTCTGCTGGTCACAAGGCAAGGTGCCTGAAGAGAAAGTGGCATCAGAGAGAACACTCACCTCGGCCCCGCAGCGAACTGCGGCTTCATAGAGTCCCATCACCTCTGAGCTGTCTTTGCGTGCCAGCAGCTTGGCTTTGCAGATCCAGAATGTGGCAAACTTTTCTGCCTCAGGAAAACCAGAGAGTATAGCCAGGATCTCATCAGAGCTCACACCCTAGGGGGACAAAGACCCCTCACATTTTAAGCAACTTCGATGGTATCACAGAAGCAGGCAGGTTTACTCAGGCATGACCTGTATGGTTTTTTTTGGTGAACATTGATTATGTTTTATTGATTCCTTTTGTTTTTGCATTGCAGGCATTTCTGGATGAACTCCAACTGTCCTAACTGCATACAACAATCTGTTTTCAAAGTATTCTCCTCCCTCTCCCCTCCTCATGCCATTTTATTAATTGAGAGTAAAGAGGATAAGGTGGTTCTGATGAAGCCACCTGAGCTCTTGCTAATTGCTGCTTCCTTTTCTAGTTGTCCATTAACTACCCTTTAATAGTATGTTCCAGAATTTTGCCAAGGATTGAAGTTATGCTCATTGGCCCATAGTTTAGATTCTATTCTCCCCCCTCTCCCTGTGCTCTTTACAACAACAACATTTTCATCCTTTTCTAGTTGACTGGTAGTCCTGGTAGCTCTCCCATTATCCACAACTTAAAAACCTCTAACCTTATTTTTCTTGATACCCTAAAATTTCTTTTTTACCCTTTGCTTTTTGTCACCTGATATCACCTTAGTTTCTGAATACATCTCTCTGTAGCCAGCAAACTAACTCTTTGTAATGAAGAATAAGAAAGGAGAGAGAAGCTGGAGTCAGCTGAGCACAACTAAGCAACACCAAGAAGCCTGACGATGTGCTATCCTCCCCCCCACTGTCCCTTACTGCTGCAGTGAAGCCATTGTCACAGGTCTGATACTAGCTCAGAAGTCCTACCACCAGTTCACCTGGTACCCCAGGAAGGCTGTCATCTGTGCTTTCTACTGTCTCCTCATTCATCTTATTACTAACTCTTCATTAGCTCTCTGGGTTCTGTCTTTTCTATTCCAAAGGGTTTTTCCCTTGGCAGAAAAACCAGAAGCAAAGCACAGATAGCAGAGGGTGGCTTTCTCTCTGGTTGTTGTCATCAGCCCATTCACAGGGAGCAACAGCTTTGACCCTCCTTTCCTCTGCTAAGGTGAGCTAGCTAAGCATGGGAATAGTGTCTCTGTTGCCAGTACCTCTAAAACTCTGTGTCTAGAGTGAGGCCATGCTTCCACAGTCACTGTTGGAAACACAAGCACATTTGATACCAAAGTATGGGTATCAAAAAAAATTTATTGAGTAGAAGTTCAGAGCAATTGAACATTTCTGGCCAGAAGCGTTCTCTGTTCTTCTTTAGGAAGGAAGAGTGGAGAATACAAAAGCCACGAAAGCTTTATACCATTAGTATAATCCATCAGAGGATAGAGTGATTCGTTCTCTTCAGGATTTCAATTTTCCCCATACAACTACTATGTCTTTCTCCTAGATATGTACAAGAATGACCCCCTCCCTTTGTCATGCATCCCATGTTCTGCTAATGAGGCTCTAATTTTATGTTGGGTGTGTCAGATAATATACATGAGGTTTATTAAGCAAGCACAGTAATACTTGGAATACTTGGTCATTGACCCGTCACTGGTTTAAACCAGATCATCCCTTAGCCTGGTCAGAGGGTATCCCAAAGCCGCTGTCTGCTTTCTGATTGGTTGGGTCCACCTGCTGTCTGCAAACTCCCTTTATCTTACTTCAGTAATGTCTAGCAATCTATGGAAACTTAACTCCTTACCATTTCCCACAGTTTATTATCAGTAGTTTTTACTTCAGTAATTTTTAATATCTCCGTGGAAACTTAACTGTCTCTCACAGTCACCATGCCCTGCCAATGCCGCCATCTAACACACATGCCTTTAAAAGCCATTGCAGCCGGGCATAGGGCAGCCTGAGGAGCTCTGTCAGTCTCTTTGGACAGTTCCCCCTTGGACTCCTCCTCCTAACTGCTTCCTATCCCTCCTTGGTTGAGTAGAACTTTGCCCTTGGGATCTCACTGAGCCTTCCTCTGCGTCCTTTGAAGACTGCTCTCCCCAAATTTCAGGTGCTTGTCAGACTATTCCCAGAGATATTCTTCTTCCTCATCCTAGATCTTACCAACAACATGAGATGACAAGCCAGGTTGTTACCAAGCAGGATGGAATCACGGAAGGGTTAGGGAAGAAGGTGGTGCTTGAGTAGGACTTAAAGGATGGGAAAAGTGGGGGAGATGCAATTCTAGGCAGCTAGACAGAGGCAGCTGGATGGTGTGCTGCACAGAGCACTGGGCCTACAACTGGAAAGACATGAATTTAAATCAGGCCTCATAAACTAATTGTGTGACCCTGGACAAGTCACTCAAACTCTGTTTGCCTCAGTTTCTCAAGTGTAAAGGGGGGATGATATTAGCATCCACCTCCCAGGGGTGTCATGAAGATCAGAGGAGACACCATGTGTAAAAGCCCTTGGCACAGTGTAGCATACAGGAGAGGCTTAATAAAGGCTTATTTCCTCCCTTCCTTCTGGCTCATAGGTGTGAACATTGACCTGCAGAGGAGAGGGAAGGAAATGGAAAAGCCCTTTTCTGACTTGAGCTGAAGTATAGAGTGTGTGGGAGTGAGAGCCCAGGGCCAAAATGTGTCCTTTGGATGGAGGCAGGCCTTCAGGTGGCTGGCACGGAGGAGTCACTAAGGGAATCCTGAGCCAAGGAGCAGTGTGATTAGACTCTTAGAGGAGAGAAAGGGTTTTGCCAGTGGCGTCAAGGGCTGATTAGAAGAAAGAAAATTTATTCAAAATGCTACCATTATTTCAGGTGGGCAGCAGTCAGGGCCTGTACCAGGGCAGTGCTGGGGTGGGAGGAGATAGGGAGAAGGAAGGAAATGCCATGGGCCATGGAGGTGGAATCACTGGACTTGGTGGTAGGAAATGAGGGTGAAAGCAAGATGTTTTATAAGTAAGCAGCCCTGCCAAGAAAGGGTGCCAAAGTTTGGTCAGACAGAGGATTCAGTCAATGTTAAAAAAAGTTGTGATGGAACCCCTAGGGGACAACTTCAAACAAAGATTCCTGAAGCTGCTGCTGGCCTCGTCACATCAGCCACAGTCAGACAATGGCACCAATTCTAATTCCCTTGTTTTATAAAGGAAGAAACGGAGGCACAGAAAGACAGAACCTCCTGCTCAAGGACACACGGTCTTGTCCCTCAGTTCTGGGCACGCTCTTCCTTTAGCCTTAGAATAAGTCAGTGGCATGATGGATTTGGTAACACAAGTGCATTCAGAATGGGTGGGATTCAACATCAGCTTGAAAAGAGGTGGCCCAAGGGTCTGGGTTTGGTGCTGCATTATTCATGGTCTTATTAATAACTTAGATAAAGGCATAGACAGGAGGCTGATTAAGTTTGCAGATGTACACAGCTGTGAGGGGTAGTTAACACGCTGCATGACAGACCCCAGACTCAAAAAGTGGGTGAGGAAACTGGGCCCAAATGAGTAGCACAACATTTAATAGAAATATGTGTAAAGTTTTATTATTTGGGCCCCACAAAGCAGTTTTTGAAGTATCAGATGGGAGAAGCATGGCCAGACAGCACTGAATCTCAATGACTAAATACAGAGCATGAGATAGCCCCTGCCCTCCAAGAGCTTCTGTTCAAATAGGCAAAGACTGAGGGTCAGTGAGGTGTCAGTTAGAGACTGAGGCCACAGGGAAATCAACTGCCTGTTCCCAGAGTCAGAGGTGGAAGGGTCCCTGAGTGCTGGTCTGACCCAAAGATGGTCATGAGCGGCATGGTGGGGCTGGGACTGGCCTAAGACAGAGGGAACTCTCAGAGCAGAAAGACTTCAGGGGTTAACAGCAGATGAAAAAAGGCAATTAATCTTAAACTGCATTAACAGAGGCTTCCCATATGACCCTGGGCAAGTCACTTAACCCCTACTACCTCACAAAACAAATAAATATAGGAATTTTCAGGGCAGCTAGGTGGCACAGTGAATGGAGCACAGGCCCTGGAGTCAGGAGGACCTGAGTTCAAATCTGACCTCAGATGCTTGACACTTTCTAGCTGTGTGACCTTGGGCAAGTCACTTAATCCCAAATGCTTTGCCTTCTCCCCTCCAAAAGAAAAAAAAAGAAAAAAGGAAAAAATAGGAGACCTTCCAGCAGGGCTGCTGGAGCCAGCTCAGACTGGTTGGGGAAGAGTGGATTGCATAATTTTCAAGTAGGATCATTTATACCTTGGAAATCAGCAAACCCTACAAATCAGGGTTTGATATATTGTGTTGTTGACTGTTCAGATGTAAGAAAGTGATGATGAAAATGCTAATAATGGAGATTAAAACTTAATGTGTCCCATGCACATGTATTTCCTTTGGAAAGTTGGTTGGTAAAGAGTGTGCAGAATGCAGCTGTGCAGCAGGCTTGTGAGCAGAGAGCTGGTGGCTTTGTTGCCCTTGTTCTGCTCTGGCCATGTCTAGAGGGCCCAGCTTGGCTCTGGGAGCCTTGCTATAAGAAGGGGTTCATTGTCTGGAGAGGCTCCAGAGGAGGGCAGCCAGCACAGAGTCTGGACATGACTCAAAGAGGAAGAGGAGCTGTCTGAAGTGCTGAAAGAGGGATTTAACCTGGTTCTGCTCAGTGTCAGAGGGCAGAACTAGAAGGAAGGGGTGGAAGGTGTACAACAAGACGCAGACTGAGTCTGCTTGTCAGGAAAAGCTCCCCAAGGGTCAGGGCTATTAAAAGTGGAACAGCTGCAGCAGGAAGAAGTGGGTTCTCTCCCTAGAGATCATCCAGCCAAGGATCCCATCCTCAGCGCCTTGGCCAAGGCTGGGTTGTAGCAGTCGGGTTTACTGAGGATGGGTGGGCTAGAGGGCTTCTGAGGACACCCCCGGGGCTAATCATATCCCACCTAGTACAAGGTCTACTTAATATCTGGGTGATGCAGCTGAGAGTGCATGCTTGGTAATACTGTATAATTAGAGAGCCCAGGTTAGCACACATCTGGTACCTTCTCCGTCTTGCTCTCTGGCTTAGCTAGCATCCTGGATCTTGCCAAAGACCAGGGTCCTTTCTGGCTTTGCTCCCATGATCCTCCTCTGTGTTGAGTCACCACCCTCTTTCTGGAGAACTCACAGCTTTAACCAGAGTAGTGCTCATGGCCAGAAACGCCTCCTCATCTCCCCCTAAGCCAAGCTCTTCCAGGGGCAGCCCTGGCTCTCTTAATGCCACATCGGGCCCTGCCCTTTTCCACTCTTCCCTCTACCGGAGCCATTTCTAGCTCCAGCTCTGATAGTTTCTGGCTCATTAAATTAAAATTACCCCCAAACCACATGCCTAACATCTTTCTTGTCTGCAGTCACAGAAGGTGCATAATGCCCACATCACTGAAGAAAAGGCTACTCTACAGAAATACCGAATAAATACATACAGAGCTCTGGACTAGGTGCTCCATCAAATGTGAACTAGGGAACAGTTCTGGCTGGTCAATTGTGGTCTCCACAGGTGGGCCATGGCCTATCTGCAGCCTTGTCAGGATGCTTTGCTCAACCAAGAACACCTACTACAAACCAGGGGCTTCGGGTTTTCCTTAAAGCTACTGAAATCTGCAGGTTAGGGATGAGGGCCCCTTCTGCTCCTTTCTCTACTTTGTCTCTGAGACATGTGCTAGCCTCCACTGAGCCCCCAAGACAGCCCCCCCCTCCCAGGTGAGATCCCCCCAAGTCAGATCCCCACCCAGGCCAGATCCCCCATGTCAGATATCTCCCCCCAAGACAGACCTCCCCCCAGGTGAGACCTCCTAGGTCAGACCCCCACCCCAGCCCCCCAGTGAGACCCTCCAGGCCAGACCCCAAAGGTGAGGAGCCCCCCAATCAGAACCCCCAAGGCCAAACCTCCCAGGCGAGACTCCCCAGGTCAGATATCTGCCCCCCCAGGCCAGATGTGCACTTCCACTCACCTTTTCCACCAGATGCAGGCACTCTGCCAGCGTGCTCTTGATTTTGTTGGACAGCTCTAACTCTATGATCTTGGTTTCCTCCTCTTCCTCCTCCTTCATGCTGTTCCAGAAGCAAAGGTTGAATTTCTGCATGTTTTTATTCTGTGCTAGAAGCTTCATAGGGGGTCGTTTGTAGGTTTTCCCTTTGGATGCCAGCCATTCTTCCAGTTTCTTCCTATTGTGGGATTTAAAACCAAAGGCTGAAGGAGAGCTCTGGGAGAAGGGATGTGGGGAAACTGAGGCTGATGTAAAACCAGAGGAGATGAATGGGAATCTGGCAGCCTTCCCTCTCCCTCTCCCCCTCCCCCGGGCCCAAGTCTTCACGGGAACTCTGTGGAAGCATTTTGTGACAGCTTCAACCCAGTGCCCTCCAGTCATGATTAGTGGCAGGCAGGCTCCTGCTTCATACATCCAAAGGCTCAGAAGCACATAGATGCCAGGGCTATTACAACAAATCCCCCCCATTAAGAGGCAAATAATTTCTCAGATTCTCTTCTGTGTGACTCCTCCTTTTTCTCTGCAGCCTCCCTAGCCTCCATCTGACCTCAGGGCCAAGCCTGCAAGACTGTACCCTGAACCCGGGTCAGGCCCTTAGGTGCCCAGCCCTGCCCTCCCTGCCCCAGGGAGCCTCAGACACCCAAAGAAGTGTTGTCACCTATCACTCAGAGCCTCCTGATTGGCCTCTCTCCCCACACCCTTCTTCCTCTCCCTGCTCCTAGGCTCCAGGCAGCCCAGTCGCCTTGTCTTTGTAAAGGCATTGGCTTTGACTCGTCCCTCTTTCACTCCCACTTCTGACTAGCTTCCAAGTCCAGTCATTTCTCTCCCTGGAGGCCTCCCCTCCATCCCCCTCTTTCCAGTCTTACTATCTTGGGCCTCATAACCACTCAACCCTCCAGTCTCAATGCCCTCCAATAATAACAACAGACACCACTTCTCTAGGTTAGCAAAGCACTTTACAAATATCTCATTTGATCTCCACAACTACCCTATTATCCCCATTTTACAGGTAAGGAAACTCAGGCAAACAGAGGTTAAATAACTTGTCCAGGATCACACAGCAGGGTAGTGTCTGAAGCTGAATTTCATCCCAAATCTCACTTTCCTTCCATTGTGCCACCTGGCTAGTTGCCTCTAACCCATCCTTCAAATGAGTGCCAGACTCATCTTCCTTACACACAGATCTGACCATGTCATTGCTGTCACCAGCCCTTTCCCTGGGTCCCTATTTGCTACCCAATAAGATCCAAGTTCTCTAGCCTTCGAGGCTCTACAATTCACCCCATCCCTGTAGAACAGCCTTCTCTCCCACTCACCTGCATCACAGAGGCCATGGGCGTTTGGGCTGAGAATGGCACGCTCCTTGCCCTCTGACTACGTCCACACTTCCCTGCCTGAGCCTCCGCTCACTTCATTCCCTCCATCCCCAATGTCACCCATAGCAATCTCTCCCCTCCTTTAGGCTCTGTCCAAATGCTGCTCCTGGTTAGGAGAGACAGAGGGGGCAGGCTGTCTGCTTACTGCCCTTCCTTTTCCCAGCCCTGGAGTGGTCCCCTTTACCTCCGCTTCCCAGCTTCCCTAAAGGCTCAGCTCAAATCTCACCCCCTGGAGGAAGCCTCTCCTGGTCTCCCCACCACTGGTATCTTCCCAGTGAGGGGACCTTTCTCTATTCTTTATGTCTTGTATGTATCGAGGTGTTCTCCTTGTTGGGTCACTACAGGGGGGGCCATGGTGCACTGAGCACTGGACCTTCTCTCAAACATCCTATGGCCTAGGTGCAGGTGTGGGGAATCTACAGCCTCAAGGCCACATGTGGCCCTCCAGGTCCTCAAGTGCAGCCTCTGACTGATTCCAAACTTCACAGAACAACTTATCTTCACAAGTTCAAATTCAGCCTCAGATGCTTACTAGCTGTGTAACCCTAGGCAAGTCCCTTAATGCTGTTTGCCTCAGTCTTCTCATCTGTAAAATGCTCTGGAGAAGGAAATGGCGAACCATTCCAGTATGTCTGCCAAGAAAATCCCAAATGGGGTCATGAAGAGTCTGACACGGCTGAAAACAGTTTCCCACATTGCTGCCCCCGTGGGAGTGTCAGGGGCTGTTTCTTCTTTCTTTGTGTCCTCAGCTCTAAGCACAATGCCTGACACCTAGCAGCGGCTGGACTGATGCTCACTGACTGACCCGGGGAGGTAGTAAGAGCTTACTTACTCAAGGAAGCAGTGAGCGGGGCTGCTATGTATTCTTGGGAGCTGGGTTTGATTTTTGAGGGCAACAGAAACCATTTGTGAGGTTAGAGGTAGGCAGAGTTGTGGGCATGCTGGGCAGTGCTCTATCACTTCTGTGCTGCGTTCATGAGCCCCCCTGATTATCGGCCTCTTCACTGCCTTCAGAAGCAGCTGTCAGAGGAATCCTGGCTGTCTGTGTGTATTTCTGGCCTGTCTGCCCCAGGTCTGTTTGCACCTGGGGGAGGGGTCAAGGTTAGCAGATGTCCTCTGTGGTCTCTGAGACCACAATCTCTATGCTAATCTCTTGTCCTTGTGTCACTGATGATTACTGTGATTGCCTGTGGGCCCTACCTCCCAAACCCATCTTTATAGCTCTGAGTATCTGTGTCCCACTTAGCATCTCCTCTCGGCTGGTGCTCCTAAGTAGCAGCAGCTGCTCATCCCTGCTCCCTCTTGTCCCTCCCTTGCTACCAGGTTTCCCTCATTTTCCTTCCTCTCAAATATCCTATAGCCTAGATGCAGGTGTGGGGAATCTATAGCCTCAAGGCCACATGTGGCCCTTCAGGTCCTCAAGTGCAGCCTCTGACTGATTCCAAACTTCACAGAACAAATCCCCTTCATAAAAGGCTTTGTTCTGTAAAACTTGGACCCAGTCAAAAGGCCTCATCCAAGGACCTAGAAGGTCACATGTGGCCTCGAGGATGCAGGTTCCCCATCCCTGGCCCAGGCCCTCTCCAGCTTTCCATGCTGACAACTAACACTCATTGTACTAATAGGACAAGACTACTAGAGCTCTTCAGAGCTCTCCCCTCAGTGCTACACTTAACTTTGGTATCACTGAGACAACTGTTATTTGATATTCCTACTCAATGTCAATACAGTCATTGTATTACCTTATATAACTGATGAGATCAACAGAAAACCTTTCTGACATCAAATGAACATATATATGCACATATGTATACATACACATATACATATATGCACATACACACAAATATATAAGTGTCAGTCTAAAATACTTGGAGTTTTGGGCCTTTCTTGGACTCAATTAATTCATATAACTTCTCTGGAAATCTCCCTTACTCACTTTAAATCTCCTTCTCTGCCATATTGTTCACATCTCACACTTATATTCCCCAGATAGGTTAGCAGGGTCTCTTACATTAGCTAATACCTAGTTTTTATCTGCCTATGAAATTAGAAGTGGAAACCACCAGATATGCCTTTTCAAGAAGCTGCTTATCTCTATAAAACACTTGACACTGGGATGCCTTGTTATGGAGTTGATGAGAAACCAGATGGCCCACACATTGGCCAAGAAGTAACAGGTTGGCAGAGCCAGGCATGACAAGTTCCAGGTCAGCCTCTCTGAAGGAACATTGCTAACCTCTTTTCAATGGCTCTTGAGGTCTGAAGACCACTGCCTCCAATGTTCCAGTGACTGGGATGAGGGTTAAAATAGGGTTTACCTAACCTAACCCTCTGGTGACTGAGATTTGGTTGTATTCACGTCTCATTGCCCTGGCTCCACCATGCTCCTGGCCTCCCACTTATAAGAATTGAAATGTGCCAGAATAAAGATCTTTTATGCATTATTGGACTTTATTCTTTTATGAAACTCCCCCTAAGTCCCTTAACCACTGACATAAATCTCACTGTGTTATGGCCCACCAGGGATTTAAACCAAAGTGCCATCAGAACCATATATTTTATAAAATAATGTAGGTCTTCACAAAATTAAAATGCAAGAATTGAAAAGAAAAAAGTACGTAAATCCTTGTGGCAACCCCAAGCTCCTCCCTGACAGCTCTTTTCCAGTGACATTAGACTCTGGGCAGCCAATCTCTTTAGTACTAAATGTCATGAATGTAAACCACTGGCAGGCTCTAGAAATAGGAAGGGGAGATGGCAAAAGACTGGGGAGAGAAAGAAACAGAAAAGGCAAAAGTATGTGATAGGGAATAGTATGCTATCATCAGCCACGGTTTCAGGTCAGGTGGCACTGAAGATAGACTAAGAAAATCAAGAAATTCGGTTCAAATCCTGCCTCAGATACTTGCTAGCTGTGTGGCCTTTGACAAGTCACTGACCCTCTCTTGAGCTTTGGTTTCCTCATCTATAAAATGGGAATAATAAAAGGTCCTGCCTCCTAGGGTCTGTGGTGAGGGTCAAAGGGGATATGTGGAAAGGGCTTTGTCCGTGTCACAGCACCTTAGACAAGTGGGCATCGTTCTGGCTGATGGCAAAGGCGACAGACTGCCCCTACCTGCCTTAAAGAAGAGAACAGAGGCCACCTAAGAGGCTCTTATTTTAGCCGCTTGTTGGACTGAATGACTCTGCATATTTTTGTATTAACTTTACATTAATGCTGTATTTTTTACAAGTACTTCTGGTTTCTCTCCTATTAGAATGGAAGCCCCTGGAGGGTAGGGACTGTCTTTTGCCTTTCTTCATATCCCCAGCATTTGGCACAGGTCCTGGCACATAGTAGGTACTTAATGCTTATTTATTGATTGTTCAAATGGATGCTGACTGTAAATCTTGATTTACTCCATAGCACTAAAAGTCTCTGTGTGTCCTGGACTCTTAAATTAGAACTCGAGTCCCAAACAGTTGATCCATCAGGCTAACAAAATTAGCATTTGAAGTACTCAGGCATTAATATTCTTGCTGGGCTGAGTCTAATTTGATTTTGGTACAAGACTTTTAGAGACTTGGTATTTTAGATTAGCCACAGAGATAACAAGATGCTGAAATGAGCCCATTTGGTAAATGTTTATTAAGTACCTACTATATGCTAGATGCTGGAGATAGAGACAGGCACAACATAGCCTCTGCTTTCAAGGAATTTATAATTTAATATGCATATCACTGATATAAGGGAAAGTGGAAAGTGCAAAGGAGAATTTCAGGGAGAATGTCACAAGAAACTTAAAGCACAAGCAAGAGTTTTCCTCTGAGGGTCAGGGTAGGCCTCACAAAGGAGGTGACACCTGAGTGGGCCCCCTGAAGGGGTCTCCTAAGCATAAGAGTTAGAATTCTAAGGCACCTTTCTGAAATCAGCAAATTTCACCTTCTCATTTTACAGATAAGGAAACTAAGGCATGCTTCACACATGTTTACCTACCTGATATTCACAAGAGCTCTTTGAGGGAGGTGCTGTTATTATCCACATTTTCCAGATGGAGGAACTGAGGCTGAGGGAAGTTAAGTATGTCAGCCAGGGTTTGGACTCAGGTTTTCCTGACTCCACATCATGCACTGTATCCATTCTACTGGGATTTGAAAGCAAGTGACTGATTGAGATGTGACTCCAAACCCAGTGCTCTTTCCCATACGCTACGACCACTTCCTGGAGAGTTAGTAGAGGGTGAGGGGAATCTATTTTGGGCATGGGAGAAGAAGGAAAAAGTCATGGAGATAGGAGAGTTCTGGATATGGGGAGGAGAACAAAGAGTTTGGCTCAAAGAGTGTATAGAAGGGGAGAAGTATAAGAAAGATTGGAAAAAGAACAGTTGGGGCTGATTGTGGAAGAGTGCTGAATGCCAGGATCAGAAGTTCATCCTTCATTTTGTAGGCAATAGGGAGCCACAGAAGGCTTTTGAGAGTGACACTGTCAGAACAATGAGGACAGTTACTTAGGCAGTGGTGGGATGGATGGACCAACCTGGCACAGATTGGAGGCAGGAGGGCCATTTAAAGTCTTTACAATTGTGTACTTGAAGCTAAATTATACCTTGCTCAGTCTGATAGACTGCTGAAACAGATCTTACTTTATATGAATAATAGGCATAACTGATACACAGGAAAAAATCTCTACTTGTCTAGCCAACCATATCTTTGTGTACAAATTGGTTTCATGAAAATGTAGTTATATGGATATATAATCCATTGCTATATGGATTATCATGTATATGGATATATTTGTACATTATTCCCCCCCCCCCTTTTTTTTTTTGCTTTTTGGAGGAGGGAAGATAGGGCAACTGGAGTTAAATGACTTGCCTAAGGTCACATGGCTAGTTTTGTGTTAAGTGTCTGAGGCCACATTTGAACTCAGGTCCTCCTGATTCCAGGGCTGGTGCTCTATTCACTGCGCCACCTAGCTGCCCCAATTATTCCCATTTTAAGATGCTACATTTTCAGAAGCCAAGCCCAATACCTTCGATCCTCCTTGCCTCTCTTGTGCTGGGTATTCAGCTTGACTTGGGGACCAGATGCTTCCAGCAGAGCTGGTTCTTGCATTCTTCCTTCACTCATGCTGCCACAGTGATGAGCTTTGGGGTATAAGCTTCTCCCAGAATAATTCCAGGGCACAGTCCTTTTGGTCCTGGAGTCCAGAATCTGTGGCTCTTTTTTCAAGCTATAATTCCTCTCATTTTTTGTGGACTCATGTGTGCGAACTTTCGAGGTGCCGTGCATCACATGAGGCTGTCTTGTCACCGTTCTCGATGGTGGCGCCATCACAGATGGCTTCCTTTTGGTACAAGGCTGTGTTAGCTTTAGATCTTGCTTACCACCATCACATCTATTGGACTTCCCCACCTGTGGCACTGCTGAGTTTGGCCTTGGGAGTCTTCGTTCTACAGTCTGTTCAATGACACTCTTTTCTTGTAACTTTATCCTGCTGCACCCTTCTTCGTTCTTGGCCTTCCCATCCTCTTTCTTGGTGACCAGCTTCTTTGATTCTTGAGTCCCAGCAAGGTTCTGAACCAAATGAGAGGGAACTATCCTTGGAAGTTTTTCTCTGGGTTTTTCACAACCTGCCCCCTTGGGAAGCTGCTGCTGGGAATTTCCTGTGGGAACCCAGACTTGAATCTTATGAACAAATGGTTTGTTAACTTGGTCTTTCAGAAGGATGCTGTCCTTGGTACCTGCGTCCACAGTTTGCTTTGGAGCCAGATCTCCTTTGCTAGGATTGTCAGAGCTGCCCTTTGATTTGGCTGTGTTACAAAACCCAGACTCTGGTTTCCCCTTTAGCTCTACAGTGGTTGGGAAAGGCCAGTTCTCTTTGTCTGTCTCCTTTGGAAAGTCATCTAAGGGCTGGTTTTCAGCATGGAGCACAGGCACAGAGCCTGTCCATCTGGCAATTCTGTGATGTGTCACCTTCTGCTCTGTGGCCCTCCTCACACTCTGGGTTTCACCTGATGTCAGGGGCTTTCTAGAGAGCTTATGAGAAGTTGAAGATGCTGTTTTCTGTGGATGTTGGATATGGGTATTCCCTGAGAGTTTGGAGTCTGGCTTGGAGGAAAGGGGGCCTGTAATTGGTCCTTTCCCCAGAATTTTTGGTGCTGTTGATTTTGGCCTTTGGGTTCCATTGACACTGGAAGATCCTGGCTGGAACACGTTAGCAGTGGGTCTCCCAGCAGTACATGACTGGGTCAGTCTCACTGTGTCATTTTTGGGCCTAGTAGTCTGAAAGAGAAAAGCACACTAGCAACAATGGCTTTATTAAGACAATCTATTCAAAGACGAGGAAAAAACAAAACAAAACAAAACAAAACAGCTAAATGTCTAACTGGACTTATTTTGCTTGGAGAAAATGAGGAAATTCTCATTTACAGGCAAGTCACATAGCCCAAGCACCTACCTTTAGCTTAACTGGGACTGACATCTGTGCTACTTTTGTGTGGAGTCTACAGACATGAAGCCGCCTGTCTCTAACCTCGGGCCTTGAGGGGGGTCTATCGGGGGGTTTGGGCAATGCTGATGGAAGGCACACTCTGGGGGCAGAGCACACACCTCACCATCATTGCCAGTCTGCACAGAACTCCCCACCTCTCTTCTCAGCTCTGACCCTGGTGCTTCTTGGACCTTTACAAACTCATCATAGGGCTCCTCTAGGGTGGAAATGGTTTCACTTTTGCCTTTGAATCCCCATGTCTGAGCACAGTGCCCAATCCACGGCAGGGGCTTAAATAATGCTTGTTGATCTGAAGACACCTACAGCTGAACCCACCATCTTGTGCCAAGGCCACCTCCCCTCTCTTGGCTTCTCTCTTTCTCTTAAATTTTGGCCTCCTTTCCCTTTGCTCCAGCCCATCAATCACCAAGTTGTCGCCATCCCTCCTTTGCAAAGTTTCTTGTAGCTCTTCTTGCCCCATAGTCACCACCCTCATTCAGACCTTATCACCTCAACACCGGATTATTGCTATAGCTTCTGTCTGGCCTTTCTACCATAACTTGGTTTTTCTACCTCTCATCCCTCTCGGAAATCAATCTTCCTTTCCATTATCTATGGAATAAAGTAGAAATTCTTTAGTTAGGCATTCAGTCTGGTCCCTAAAGTTGCTAGTTTTATTTCCCATCATTAGCTGGTATAAATTTCCTATTTTTATCCAAAATGACCTACTTATTATGGCCACCAAGATTCCATGTATTTTTCTGCCTTTGTGCCATGGCTATAATTTGTAATCACAACAACAATAATAGCTAGCATTTTGTATAGCATTTTACAAATATCTCGTTCGAGCTTCAAAACAACCCTGATAGGCAGTATTACTATTTATACCTATTTTACAGATGAGAACTGAGGCCAAGGGTAAGTGACTTGCCCAGGGTCACACAGCTAGTGTCCAAGGCCAGATGTGAAATGAGATCTTCCTGACTCTAAGTCTGGGGCTCGACCCACAGAACCACAATGCCCAATACACTGCCTGTTCTAGTCCTACCGTCTTTTTGGGACCAGGATCTAGTTTCATGACATGCTGCACGGTCCCTGTCATTTTCTTTGCCTTGCCCTTTTCTGTACCCCTCAGCTCACACGGCTGTTTCCTGCCTTTTATCACTACTCACTTTTTATGTCTGTCACACTCCTTTGACTATATCACAAACTCCTTGGGGAGGAAATGTAACTCGGAATTTGTGTATTCTCTTCAATAAGCTACCTCAACTACCCTCTCATTATACAGAACAAATTAATTCAGAAGGTCTCTATTAGCGTTTAGTGACTTGGAAATCCTAATAAGGGCCTTTATCTTACTGTAGTCATTGGCACAAAGCAAAGCTATTAAACTTTTATTAGCGCTTCATGTTAGCAGCATGTATATTTATGGGAAATTGATTTCTGTCATGAATATTCTCTAGGGTGCTAATGCTTTTGTATCAATGACCTACAGGTCATTTACTTCAAGACTGCAGGAATTTGTGATTAAAGCCCCTATATAGCCAAGCAGATGGTCTCAAAGAGCTGCCAAGAGTGAAGACAGCATGGGGAGAAGCTCTGGAGACCTCAGTGAGGCTGGTCTCCTTGGCCCAGGCCTATGGTCTGTCTCTGGGCCTATACGTCTTTAATAACAAAGGGAGGACCAGGACACTCCCAACAGGTAAGCAAATCATTTTCTGGTCCATATAAAGTGGATATTAAAAAAAACCCCTGCAGTTTCATTTCCATATACAAATTTACAAAGTGTGGAAACCCCCCAGGGTCAACAAGTCCTAATGGAAGGTGGCAAATTTGACTTCATAGATGTCTCTTGGACTTGGGGGATGCCTGGGCTTTGGCTCTGGAAGGGTGTATGCTACTCATGGGATGCAGGATGGGTAAAAGGGGAGCAGGGAGCTGCTGTATGGCAAGATATACTTATGTGAGATAGAAATCCAAGAACCAGAGGGGTGGAGTGAAAATTTGGGAGTGGGGCAGAGGAGTACAGCCTATTGAGATGCTGTGTTCTTAGGGGGAGCTAGGTGGTGCAGGTGAATAGAGCACCAGCCCTGGTATCAGGAGGACCTTAGTTCAAATCAGACACTTGACATATTTACTAGCTGTGTGACCTTGGGCAATGTGTCACCCCAATTGCCTTGCCTTCCCCCCTCAACCCCCGTCCAAAAAAACCATGTTGTATTCATGTCAGGAAGTCTAGGAACCAGAGTAGAGAAATTTAGGTGAAAACTGATGAAGACAGAAACTGTGTATTGTCATTGGCCTATACTACCTGAACAGAGGGAAGAACTAGCTGAAGACCCTGGAACCCAGCTCTGAGGCCTGGCACAGAGGCATGACCTCATGGGGGTGGGGCAGCTGGATCACCTGGACATCTGCAGTACAAAGTGAGCAGCTAACGGCCTGACTGCCTTCACACCATTTTCATCCTTCAAAACTAAGACAGGAAACTTCTCTTCTGAATTTGATTTTCACAAAAAGCCCAGGCAACATATTTCTGGGGTGGAAATGATGGGCGGCTATGGATTAAGTGGCCACCCCCTCCTAGAATCTGTGCTTATCTCAGGTGCCACCGACTAGACAAGGTTCAGCTAGTGCTGAACCTGACCCTGGAAATGGACACATGCTCTATCTGTGCTCGTGTCCCCCATGGCTGCCATTATCTCACAGCTTCCCAGCTGCACCTAACCCAGGGGAAGATACATTCCTTCAGGGCAGGGACCATTTCATTTTTGTCTGTTTCCCCACTATGTAGCACAGTGCCTAGCACATAGTAGGTGCTTAATGGATGTTTGTGGAAAGAATGAAAAAAGCCAAGCACAGATTTTGGGAGAGCTGGTTTGAAAGGGTTTAGAGCTGAGATTCTTAACTTGGATTCTGTGATCTTAAAACAGAAATAAGTGTTTTTTTTTTTAATGAACTGTTTCAATATAATTGGCTTCCTTTGAAATCTTACTCATTTAAGTTTATTTTTGAATTTTACTATTTTTTCCCCCAATTACATGTACAAACAATTTTTAACCTTCGTTTTTAACAATTTTGAATTCCAAATTTTCTCCCATATTGGCCCCCCAACCCCCATCACTGAGAAGGCGAGCAGTTTGATAAAGATGATGCACATGAAGCTATGCCAAACATATTTCCATATAAGTTGTGTTGTGAAAGAAAACACAGACAAATCACCCCAAGAAAAATAAAGTTAGAAGAAAAGTCTGCTTTGATCTGCCCCCAGATTTCATCAGGCCTTTCTCTGGGGGTAGATAGCATCTTTCATCATAGGTCCTTCAGAACTGTCTTGCATCTTTGCACTGTTGGGAACAGCTAAGTCATTTACAATGATCACTGTATAATATTATGTACTTTATTTTAAGCATTTCATAACACATTATACAATATTAGGTATTTTATCAAAAGCAATTGAAAGCATTATTCTGAGAGAGGGGCCCAAGGCATCACCAGTCTGCTGCCAAAGGGGTCTGTGGCACTAAAAAGGCCAAGACTCCCTGGTTTCGAAAAAGAAAGGTAGGATCCAGTGGATGGAGCAAGTCAGCCCAGGATGGATGGGACACTGTGAAGAATGAGATTCTGAAGGCAATTCTGTTGAAAAAGGGCAACTATCTAAAGAGACCTAGACATGGAGAACTCCCCAACTCCAGCTTTTTAAAAATGTGTCCAGGAGCTGGAAGCAAGATTGGGTGATGGAAGATGAATGTAAAGTCATTACAAGTCTTACAATGGCCATGTCAGTGATGCTAGAGGTTAGACTGAGCAGAGGCTGGTGAGGAAAGTTGAGAATAAGAGAAGGTAACTGCCAGGTCCACTGACAGAGGTCTCAGCCCCAGGACAAGGAGGTGGTGCCCTGCTGGGGATGACCCCAGGAGACCACACTCAGACTAGGGATGGGGTTCAGGGGGGCTGCCTCATCTAAAGATAAATGCTGCTAAGTGGGAGAGGGTCTAGTGGAGGACAGCCAGGCTGGTGAAGAATCATGATCTCCTGTTCCATGAGGCTCAGGTGAAGGACTGGGCTTTACAGTTCACTGGGAGAGGTGGGAGATAGCAGCTGCCTCTCCTGCTGGAAGGGCTGTCATATGGAAAAGGGATTCAATTTGTTTAGTTGGATTGTGGAAGGAAGAATTAGGATTGATGAGGGGAACGGGCAAAGAGGCTCAAGGCTGTCAGAAAAAACGTTATCGGTGGTCTGAGCTATGCTGTTCCAAGGAGGGCTAGAAAGCGCCTACAGGTACAAGACCTTTCCCCACTTGAGATCTTCAAGTGAAGGATGGGTAACCATGTGGGGGGAAGGTAGTAGCTGGTTGTGGGGCCCTTCCAATTCTGAAATATTGCAATTAACTTCTACTTACAGGTTTAGAGGTTGGTGGCTTTGAACATTGTTTCTGGTCTCTGAGATAAGGCCTATAGAAGAGGAAAAAAAATAAAATCAATCTCGAGGTCATAACAGAAGGAACTAAAATGTGACATTCTTGTTTAGATGTAGAGATCTCCTACAGATCATGCCTTACATCTTCATTCCTGAAGACCGTGCCATTCTATTGATAAGAGTAATAGCACACAAAGGGCTTTGCAGAGATTATCTTGTTTGAACATCACAACCACCCTAGGAGAGAGGTGACCATTTTACAGATGAAGAAACTGAGGAAACAGAGGTCGAATGACTAGCCCAGGACTACATAGCTAGTAAGTGTCTGAGGCTGAATCTGAACTTGGGTCTTTCTGCCAAGTCTACTGATCTGTCCATCCTCTGACTGTTCCCCGCCCCCTACCCCCCCCCCCCCCCCACACACAGAATAGATGATCGTGTTGTTGCTGGGCAGATTCTCTGTGTGCATGGTGGTATCAGAGAAACTGAGATGCTGAAATTATGCCAAACCATCTTACCTATATGGTCATCCGACACTTTCACTAACATTTGGACAAGGTCATTTGGAAACACAGATATGGGCATAACAGCCACGAGTGACATAACATTAATGGTGAAAGCACAGGAGTGGCAGTCTGAAGGCCTGGGTTCAAATTCTGGTTCTACCAGTGTGACACTGGATATACCGTTTAACTTTTCTAGGCTCAGTTTCCTCATCTTTAAAATGGGGAGGGAGAAGGATGAGATTAGATGACTGTTAAGGTGTCTCCCAGCTCTATGACTGGGATCTCATGAACACTACAAGTGAATGTTGTGTTTTGGTCAAACACACCAATGATTGGTAGCTGTTGCTCACAATCTGTCTCCTTCCTCTCCCTAGTCCAGCCCAGGTGAGCCCTCCCCCCATCAGGTGGCTGGACATGCTCTGAGAGTTACCAAGGACCTCTCCACTACCAATCCATGGGTCTTTATCTTCCCCCTTCCTCCCCTCTGCAGCACTAGACACAGCTGAGTACCACTTTTTCCTGGATATTCTTTCTTTTCTGGGTGTTTAGGCCCCTGCTCTCTTCTGGTTCTCCTGCCTCTCTGGCCCTTGTCCTAAGTGTTCTTTGTGGGCTCATCACATATACTACGCCTCCTTTGTCCAATCCATCTTCCCCCATGGCTGCCAAGGGGATATTCCTAAAGCAGAGACCTGAGGTCATTGATCCCATGTGCCTACGTTCAGGGGCTCTCTCCAGTTGCTGGAATAAGACCCAAACTCCTGTGTTTGTTTGGCTTTTAAAGCCCTTCCCATCTAGCTCCAGGCCATTCAATATTCCTTCCCTCAAGGGTGCTGTTGAACCCTTCTGGCCCCTCACCTGTCTCCAGGCCTTTACACTGGCAGCCCTCCCACCCCCCATCTAGTCTTGCTTGAGGCACTTGTCAGGGTCTCCCCTGAAACTGAAATGATGTTTATGTATATTTCCCATTGACTAGAGTTCAGGGATGAATATGTAGTCTGGGGAGTCTGCATAGAGATGCTCTGAGGCACCTGGAGGAGGCTCAAGGGAGAGGACAGACAGCAGAGGAGGAGGGACCAGGAAGGAGCACTCAGGAACATCCATGCTAAGGCTAGCAGGACACAGATGATCAAAGCAAAGGAGGCTGGGAAGGAATGGCCAGAGGGGTAGGAAGAAAGTCAGGAGGGCAGAGGCTAGAGAGTCTGGGAGAGGTAATGATCAATAAAACCAAGGGCTTCAGAGGATTCAATTAGGAAAAAACTGAGAAAAGCTGTGGGATTCAGAGGCAAAGGGAGTCTGGTAACCCTGGTGGGAGCAACTTCAGCCAAGGGGTCAAGGCATTGAGGGGAGGTCATTTGGGGAAAGGGAGGAGGCTGTTTTCTTCAGGGGATGGAAGGTCAAGGAAAGGCACCCAAACCAGTCCCAGTTTTGCTGAGGCCTAGCAGCCACATGGGACCTCCCTTTCAAATAGAGAGAAAGGGAATGAATGAAATGCCTCTGTGGCTATGAGGGTAATACCCAATTTGTAGAATCTTTATCTTGAAAGTGCCTTGACCATGGGCCCAACACAAGTAAGAGCAAACAACCAGAAGAAAGTCTGCCTTTCTCTTGGCTAAGTCACACCAGAGCACATATGCCAGTGTTTGGTGTTGCAGACATCAACAAGAAAAGCAGTGGCTCACAGGTAGGAATTTGAGGCACTGAGTGATCATTAGTGCTTGCACACACATGCACACTCACTTGGTGTTTGGACATTTTAGCTTCCCTTTGGCTGCTAAATACTCCTGGAGCTTTTTCCGTCGCTCTTCTGCAAGACCAAAAACAAAAAGATATTAATTTTTAATTTCTCATAGTCTTTTTCAATTCACATAGCTGTCATTTCTGGGTTCCAACATCATAATGCACCGTCCTTTTATAAACAGTAGAGTGTGTGGATTTGTACTAAGAGGCCCCAAGTCCAAATTCTGCCCCTGCTATTTATCATTAGAGGGACAGTAGGCACGTTGAAACCTTTCTACCTCAGTTTCTACAGGTGTACAATGAAGGGATAGAGCAGAGCAGGTGCAGCAGCAGAAAGAATGTATGACCCGGGAGCCAGGATGACCTGAGTTAGAATCCTGCCACAACAGAGTAGCTATACCACCCCGAACAAGTCAATTAACCTCCATTCATCTGGGAAAGGGAGAACGTAATACCAGTGACTTCCCGGGGTTGTTTGCCACCCTGTGTCTGTGATTGTTGGGGCCGCGAGATCATAATACCCGTGGCGTAGGTAAAGTCAGTTACTGGGCGCAGCATTACAGTTATGCCAGCCTGATCCACGGCTGTTACAATGTATCAGTCATGTGGCGCTAGAAACATTTTAGTGACTGTAATGTTGCAACGACACAGAATTAAGGCCGGTTAATATTGTTACTGTTGCTGTCACAGCTGACTGGTAGCTTTCAAAGCCCACACCTGTGCCCCGTCCCGCCATCTTCTGAGCCGCGGGTGAGTTTCTAGCTGTGCTGATGGGGGCGGGGTCTGGCCTGGGGCACTCGGTGACCCTGGGCAGGTACTGGCCAGGGTGACGTCAGCCAAGTCAATCACGTCCTGACTTGATTTCTCGCATTTTCAGCAAGTGGCCTTGTGGGGGGAGGGGTAGCCCTGTGGATTTCGTGTGCAAGTATTGGGGTGAGTGGAGGGACACAAGCAAGTGGGAAGAGCGCACGATTTGGGGGTCAGAGGACCTGGGTTCGAAACCTGTTTCTGACAGTCCCCACCTGGGGCAAGCCCCACATTTAACCGCTCTGAACCTCAGTTTCCCGGCCTGTGAATGAAGTCGGGGTGGCCCTTCTAGGTCCCGGGGCTGAGAGGGGTGGGGGCACGCCTCCCTCTCCTTCCCCTCCCGGGCTCGGCTCGTTTCGCCTAACCAGCGGGCTGACACTCACCTACGGCCGCAGCTTGGGCCGCAGACCCCACCATGACTCCCGCAGCAACCTCGGCCACCGACAGTACAGAGCGCTCCCTACTCTCCCCAACGCCCACCTCCTTATCTGCTCTCTCATTGGCTACCGTTGTTTTGAAACCGACCAATAGAAATCCTGGAAGAGATTCCGAGTTACTGGAAACGGACAGCTTGACGATTGGCTGTCGCCTCCCCGAGGTCCGCCTCTGGGCTTCTGTGATTGGAAGAAGAGACAGTTGGCGCGGGGCGGGTTTGGCGTGCGCCGGACTCGGCTGTTGGTTTCAGTTAACTGCTGGGTGGTAGCGGGGGCGGGCTCTGTGGCCTGGGCGCGTGTAGACGCGGGAGGGGCGGGAGCGGGAGGGGCCTCTTGGTGCTGTGGGGTCATAGGGACTTTGGGGGAACCTACGGGGAGTGACCTTGGGCGTGATGGGGCTTTGGGGACCATGGGGGTCATGAGGACTGGAGGAAGCACTTGGGGGGCATTAGAGGGCATGGGGGCACTCGGGGTAGGGGTCATGGGGACTTTTCGGGAACACCAGGGGTGTGGGAGTCATGGGGACTTTGGGGGGCACTAGAAGTGTAGGGGTCATTGAGACTGGAGGTAATGGGAAAATGGAGGACTGAGGGATGGTATACCTTTTGTGGAATATGTAGGATACTCCTCTCCCTCTAATTTCTCCAGAGCGCTGCCCAAAGTTCTCTCAAGGCTTTTCATAGTTATTCAGTCATTTTCAGTCTTGTCCTACTCTCTGCAATCCCATGTGGGGTTTTCTTGGCAAAGATACTGGAGCGATTTGCCATTTCCTTCTCCAGTTCATTTTACAGGTGAGGAAACTGAGGCAGACGAAGTGACTTTCCCAGGGTCACACAGCTAGGGAGTGTTTGAGGTCATATTTGAGTTCGGAAAGATCAGGCTTCCTGACTCTAGGTCGGGCACTCTGTGCACTATGGCGCCGCCTAGCTGCATTTTGGGTCAGCTGAGTCAAAATGTCATTAAAAAATTAAATGCAATTGCAAAAAATTACAGACTCATCTTGTCACAGGTAGTCTCGTTTATGTCTTGCTGAAATGGATAGTTTGGAAGCTCTGCTGTGGATCTTGTGTAGAAAAGCATTTCGTTTCTGATTTTCCCTCCCATAGTTCCCCCTAATTAGCCCCCCCCAAAAGTCCTCACAACAGAAAAGCGAAGTCCTACATTGGCCTCATTCTGCATTTTAAATCGATCACCTGTGATGGGGCATAGGGTAGAGGGATTGATCTTCAGTGCTCTGGACTCAGGGTTTATCTATCACTGCGTTAATCAGAGTTTCAAAGTTGGTTTTCTCTATCATATTGTATAAATTCTTCCCTCTGCAGCAGGTCATGAAGGACTTTGCAGTTTCCTTGGAGACTGTTCTTGCCATTTCTTATGGCACAGTAATACTCCATTACATTCACATACTACAATTTGTTAGCTATTCCCTGACAGGAGGACACCCCCTTACTGCCTGCCCCCCAGTTTTGATCCCGTATGAAAAGAGCTGCAATAAATCTTTTGGTGGCTTCTTTTCCTAAAGAGTGTGGATAGTTTAGAAATTTTGTTGGCATGGCTCCAACTTCAGTCATTTAAATCCAACTAGTATTTATGAAATATCTACTGTGTTCCAGTCACTGTTCTGGATCCTAGGAGAAGAGACAGGCAATTTAAACCAGTCTCTTGTTTCTAGGTTCTCTCTGTTCTAGGAGCTTTCACTGAGTAGATCAAGAAGCATTTGTTAAAACACTTGCTTTGGACTTGGCACTGTTCTAGGTATTGGGGATACAGACGCAAAGAACTAGCTACTCCACTTGAACTTACATCCCACCGTGGGAAAACATCCTGTACTAAGCAAATAATAAATTGCACTAGCATTTGTGGAATGATTGAGAAGCCTGATGATGAAGGAATTTAAGAAATGTCATCCTGATTTAGAATAGTGGCTCTGCCTTCCCCCACCCCTCCCCCAACTTTTTTTTTCTCAACTGTCATCAAGAAAGGGCTTTGTTTTTCCTTCCTTGGGGGGTGGGGGTGGAGGTTAGGTAAGAGTTGTGGTAGGTTGAGAATGAACTTAGACCACAGATGTGTTTGGATAAACTTAGGCAGCTCTGGTAAGGAGCCTGGTAGGCTCAGGTTGACAAATGACCTGGGGCTCAGGCACACACCTTTCTGTGAGTGGCTATCTGGAGAGGAAGGGCTTCTTCCTAGGGACGTTCAGGGACTCTCCCAACCTAGGTCCTTAGACTACAGAATAACAGTGGAGCCTACCTCCACCTGGGGTTATTGAGTAGGTCAAAGTGACAGGGGAGCCACACTCAATGTGCATTTTTGTACCTTGGCTAAAGCAACCACTGGATTAGATTACTGTAGACCCCAGTGTTCTGTTTGTACCAACAGATTGAGACCATCCTCCATAGAGACTAACCCAAGGCCTCCCTTAAACAAAACAAAATAAAAAACAAAACTTCCAAAGGATTTTTATTTTCCTACTCCCCATGAAACAATGTTTGCTCAAGCCCACAGCATAAAGGCTTACATACCTTTGAACCAGGGTCCAGGAAAACTAATACAACATGTTGTTTATGACAAATATAGATTTTTATTAGAGGAGGGAGGCATAGTTCCCTTAAAATCCAAGCTTAACTCTTCCAACAGGTTGGTTCATTGAGGCTGGGACATTGGGGGAAAAAGCTTGGAAAATAGGAGTGGCATTTAATGAATGAAAAGAACACTGGGTCTATGGAATATATTTTATTATTAATATAATTTATTATTTATTTATTATTAATATAAATTATTATTAATATAACATCTAAGGACATTGTACCCCCTCAAATCCAGCCTTTAATTTTACAGGTGAGGAAAAGGATGCCTAGAAAGGGGAAAGGAATTCCCCAAAGTCACGTTGTAGAAAAAGGCAGAGCTGGGCTTTCTCCCCAAGTCCCTGACTCTCAGTGCTCTTTCAGAGGGACTGGATTCCTTCCTTTTACCATGCTAAGATATTTTATTGACAACTGAGTAGATAAACCCTGGATAAGCTAAACATGGAAGCAGTATGGAATACTGGAGGGAACCCTGGGTTGAGAGTTAAAAGATGTGCTGAGTGACCCTTCACCAGTCACTTCCTTCTCTAGGCCCCAGTATTCCCCCTTTAAAATAAGGGGACCAGAATAAAGATTTCTAAAGCTCCGTTCCAGATGTCACTCTCTGGCTCTGACTGTTTGGGCTCTTCTGCCTTGAGGTAATCTGAAGAAAGGATGTTTTACCATTAAGAAAGGTGAGCTGACCTATTAATCTCCGCTTGTCGGAAAGGGAGCCTAGATGGTCCTTGGTCTAGCAGGATCACATCTGTGTGTTAGGTAGTAGTGTGATAGATTGGAAATATGGGCATGGATCTCAGTTACCCCAGAGAACTAATTTGTATTCATTGTCCTCTGTCTTAACCCTGGGCCCCTAAAATACCTTAATACATCAAGGATATATCATCTGTAAATTTAGCTTGACACTTAACCAACAGATTTATGTTTTCAATCTGATTTTTTTTTCTTTTTGCAGGGGGAAGACAGGGCTATTGGGGTTAAGTGAGTTGCCCAAGGTCACATGGCTAGTAAGTGTTAAGTGTCTGAGTCCGGATTTCAACTTGGGTTCTCCTGACTCCAGGGCTGGTGCTCTATTCACTGTACCACCTAGCCATACCTTCAATCTGAATTTTTACTGAAAAAAAATTTTTTTTTGTTGGTTCAGACATGTCATTGCATTGGAACTCCAGATTATAAGGGGTAGCGTCATCTCATATTCACAAAACACTTCCTACTACCCTCATGTAACCTTAACAACACATTTCTATCTTTTTTGTGTATTGCCCAGAAGATAAATACATGCCTACATTACTAGTATACCAAGATCACACACACACACACACACACACACACACACACACACACTAGTATAGAGAGAGAAGTACCACATGAGGTCTGAAGAGACGGTAATTTGCCAACAAGGGAGATCAAGGAATACTTTAAGGAGGAGTGGCATTTTACATGAGCTTTGAAGGATGGATAATGGGCACATAATATTTGCAAGTAGAATGCAATGGTATGAACAGAGGTCTACAAAGAAGAAGGATGAAGGACTTATCAAAGATATGTATGAATAAAAAAGGTGAACTAGTTGGCAAGAGTGAGAGAGTTCATGGAGAACCACCCACTCTATTGGGTATCTTCTTGATGTCAAGAAAAATCGAGGAGGGTCTCTGAGAGGCCTCCTGGAGTGCCTTTACTGGGGAGGGGGGGGCAGAGTTGCAGGAGACTGGCAGATATTATAGACCATGTTGGCAGTTGGAGGGGGATGGCTCTGGGAATGAGCTCATAGCCAATGGAGCATGGACAACCCCCTGGATGGTCTATCACACCTAGGGCAGTAATCCCATCTTCCTCCACCACCTCTGCCTCACTACCCAGGACAGCACTCTACAATCAGAAGTGGTTTAATTTTGCCAGATTTTGGATAATTAATTTCATGTCTTTAGCACCTATTGATAAAGCAAGTCTGGTAACGTGTTCAAGTTTAAAAGGCTAGCACAATCCTCTGCCTAGGTGTGCTGGACTCTCTTCATAACTTCACTGTCCCACCTGTGCTGTGTCCACAATGAAGACAAGATATGAAGGTGGAGCCACTATTTCTCAGACTAGATTAGTTGGATTAGATATACATGCATTCGGGCATTTAAATGTGCAGCATACAAGTCAAATCAAGAGGCATTTATTGTCTATTTTATACCAGTCACTGTGCTAGTCCCTGGGGGATAATCTGCTTTTAAGGCACCCATGATAAGTGGGGAGACAGTGTGCAAAGAAACAGCAGAGACAGAGGCTAAGTGGGAGATAATCATAGGGAGCAGGTGCCAGCATTCAGGGAGTTTACAAGTTTTTTCTTTTCTTTTCTTTTCTTTTCTTTTCTTTTCTTTTCTTTTCTTTTCTTTTCTTTTCTTTTCTTTTCTTTTCTTTTCTTTTCTTTTCTTTTCTTTCTTCCTTCCTCCCTTCCTTCCTTCCTTCCTTCCTTCCT
>CM053595.1:291427018-291482890 GCA_028646575.1 Pseudocheirus occidentalis
CCTTCCTTCCTTCCTTCCTTCCTTCCTTCCTCCCTCCCTCCCTTCCTCCCTCCCCGCTTTCTTTCTTGCATGCCAGATACGCAGATGAGAGCAAGTGACAGAGAAGTTGCACCTGGGAATGACTTCCTCTCTCACATTCCTCCTTCCCAGTGCTAACCTCCCCTGCTTATTACAGGATTCTCACATTCCCCTTTCTTTTTTTCTGATATGGCACTTGAGAAAGCACAGGATGTGGGCAAATGAGGACAAGAGGAAGAGAAGAGGTCAGCAGATTTCTTATTCTGGAAGGCAGGAAGTAGCCGTTAAGTATTGTTTATGAAAAACCTCACCATGTGCCCATCAGCACCTCAACACCATTTGGCACCATTGCCTTTGGAATAAAGGCTTCCCTTCTATTCCAAGAAGGCATCCATAGAAAATCAGAAAAGCAGTGTTCCTGAAAGATATGGGGACCCACTCCCATGATGTGATTACTACAGGATGCCCAGATGGGGTAGTTTAATGGTGTTTCATAGTGTCCTGGTAATATGGGGAGCAATTACGGAAGAGATATTGGGGCATTTCTTTTGAGAAACTGCCTCCTTTCAGAAGGAGTCTAGAGTTTGTAAAGCTTCAAATGAAATCCATGATTTAAAATAGGGCTATGTGGTGAGCTCCCTGACAAGCAAGAGCTTCTCTAGAAGGCTTAGTCTCACTTCTGGTCTGTCAGAATCTTTATCCGAACTTTATGTAGCTGACAATGGGAGTTACTAGACCTAGACAACACTGTGGTGGTCCATGGGAACCTCCATATTGTGAAGGAATATGGTTCTGACTTTGGCAGGAAGACAAGCTGCTTGAGATTGGTCTCATTGGCTTTATTTCCCTCTAAGTCAGCAGGACCTCAATAGCTAGAGTAACAACTTTTATCCAATTTTTGATGGGGTGAGTGTGTGAATATTCCATGGCTTCTTTGGGTCCTCATAAAGAAACAGCCCTGGAGGAAAAGAAAGAATATTTTTTTTTGGAGGAGGGAAGGCAGGGCAATTGGGATTAAGTGATTTGCCCAAGGTCACACAGCTAG
Organism: Pseudocheirus occidentalis; assembly: GCA_028646575.1. NCBI lineage: Eukaryota > Metazoa > Chordata > Mammalia > Diprotodontia > Pseudocheiridae > Pseudocheirus > Pseudocheirus occidentalis. The sequence goes on from CM053595.1 coordinate 291,428,082, forward strand.
TAAGTGTCAAATGTCTGAGGTTGGAACTCAGGTCCTCCTGACTTCAGGGCTGGTGCTCTATTCACTGTGCCCCCTAGCTGCCCCCCTTGTTTTTTTTTGTGAATGATTTTTGTGAATAACAACTTGAAGGCAAAAAGCTGGAGCTTTAGCAATCCGTACATCAACCTGTAATTTAAAAAATATTCCCCTCCCCCCCAAACCTTCTGAACAGCGTGGAGGAAAAACTCAGTCTGACAAGACACACGAATGCCTTCTTTCTGCTTGCCTGTCCATTGGCTTAAGCTGCTTGTCCTTTGTCAAGAAGGCCCTGATCATCCCTGACATGCATGCAGGATCTGCCAATGCCTGGTTGACCTGTGCTCTGGATTGTGTGGAGATGAGTGTATGGTCACTTTTCCAGAGGTAGAAGCTTGAACTGTGAGGATGTGTTCCTGGGTCCACCAGCTGAGATGGTAACACTGGGATCTGTGTGTCTTTTGGGGGCATTAGGCTAAGAAAACATTTCAATTTAAAATGCTAATTTTATGACACTGTACATGGACAGATAAACAGGTACTGACTAGACTCTTAAAGTCTGGTTTTTGAAGTGGGGAATTATGAGAGTTTAAAAATCTGGTTCAGGATTTTGGGGAGCATATGAAGGATCATTGACTTCTTGTGAACTATGAAGACCATGACTGTCATTACACTTTTTTAAACTTTGACCTGTCTTTTGACCAGTAATTTATGGACTACTAGATATTTAAATCAAACTTTAAAAATGTTTCATTAAGTGCTCCTTTTTAAAAAAAGTATCACTATTACTTTCATATTCCCCAACAAAACCAATCAAACAACCTAGATGTTGTCTTTTTTTTAAACAAATAAGACTGATTGAGCAAAACAGAGCCACACTTTGGCTGTGCCAGAAAATGTATGTGCCATTTGAGACCTTTAAGTTGGGCCACTATTTGTTGATTAAATCAAGGTTGCCAAGGGTAAAAATAACTTGTAATATTGTCAAGAGGAACATGCATTGTTGGTACATTCATGCTGTGAACTAGGCCAACTCTTCTGGAAAGGAATTTGGAACAAGAGCCCCAAAGCTATTAAATTGTGCACCCCCTTTGGCCTAGTGATATAACTATTAAGTGTCATAGAGATCAAATAAAGATGAAAAGAATCCATATGTACAAAAATATACTAAATCTTCTTGTGATGGCAAAGAATTGGGAACTGGAAGGGGGTGCCCATCAATGGGGAACAGCTTGACCAGTTGTGGTGTATGAATATGATGGGATATCACTGTGCTGTGAGAAACGATGAAGGGTATGGTTTCAGAGAAACCTGGGAAGACTTATATGAACTGATGCAGAGTAGAGTGACCATAACCAGGAAAACAATTTATGCAATAACAGAATATTGTAAAGATAGACAGCTTTGAAAGACTTAGTCACTCTAATCTACTATTATTTTGAAGGACTCATGAGGGACTATGCTACCCACCCCCAGATGGAGAGCTGATGAGCTCAGAGGGCAAAATAAGGTTTATGTTTTTTTGGAATGTGGCCAATGTGAGAATTTATTTTGCTTGACTCTGCACACGTGTAACAGGGTCTTGTTTTTCTTGATTTCTCAGTTGGAGAGGAGTGATGTGGGAGGAAGAGAATCTGGATCTGAAAACAGAATTTTGAAAAACATCATCTTGTGTGGAATGTTTCTTACTATCATAGAAATCAGCCCGAGGTCATAGGCTCATGGCAGTAGAAGTGGAAGGAAAGAAAAAAGGAAGGAAATAAGCATTTATTAAGAACCTACTTTGTGCTAGGATTATCACAACAGCCCTGGGTGGTAAATGCTATTATTATCCTTATGTTACATTTTGAAGTAACTGAGACAAATAGAGATTGTGACTTTGGAAATGACCTAGTCCAGTCCCCTCATTTTACAGACAAGGTGGCTGAGGCCCAGAGAGTTAATGCCTTGCCTTGTGAGTTGCAGAACAGAGATTTGAGATTAAATCCAAATTTAGTGCTTTTCTCACTTTCCCATAATGTCTTTTGAGTAGAAAGGACATGGGTGCCATATTGAGTTTTTGGCTCATTCCCATAAAGCAGTTTCCTAGATGTTTACCTCATGGGTTTCTGCCAAGAAAATGGTTTCCCTGCGGCCCCTTGGGGGTCATAGTGGATATTTATTCTGACATAAAATCTGGAAAACCTAGGCAGCATTGATGAAAATGGAGAGGGGAAGTCCTTCAAGTCCTTGGGATACTCCCTAGAAAACACTTATTTGTCTAATTTGCTTATTATTTAAAAGGAAGTAATGCTGAGGACATTGAGGTTCACCATAAATGGTTCAAGGGGAGCTTGACTATAACCTAGAGTGTCATTAACTGTTTTTTTTAAACCCTCATTACTCTTGTAAATAATTATTCTCTAACTAGATTGAAAATATCTATTCTGAATATGTCTGTCACACTTATAGGATGGTTGTGCAATTAGGAAATGGAACACTCTCTACCAAAGTCATCCTCTCATTTAGACTAGCAATTTCTCTCTCTCTGTGGACGTGTCTCTTGGCAGAAATTTCGTCCGTCATTGTATTGGTATCAAGTGGAAAGGAAATTGTTTCACTTGGCCTTTACCTCTGGGCTAAATCATCAGTTATCAATGACTTTCACTCTCATATGTTCCCCAACCCATCTAATCTCTTACCTTCACTAAACAAACAAATAAAACATGAATCAGAGGTAAGGAAAATATTAGTAGATATATAGAGAACAAAGCTTTTCTGGTAATTTTTAGCCCCTCAGGTTGTATTTTTCTCAGTGCAGGTGATCCCATCCTGCAGTATACATTCCCCTAGGGCAGTGGTTCTCAACCACTTGACCCCTTCGTCAAGACCCCTTTGGGGGTTGAACGACCCTTTCACAGGGGTCACAGAGGTCGCCTAAGACCATTGGAAAACACATATTTCTGATGGTCTTAGGAGCTGAGACACTGCTCCTCTATCCTCTCCAGGTGGGTCACCCACCTGCAGATATGCCTACATTTTAAAGGGTTGTGGCATTAGGAAGGTTGAGAACCACTGCCCTAGGGATATATGGGAGATATTTTGATTTGATTTTTTGGAATTGATTTCCAAGCAATTTGTCTTTCTGTGTAACAATTGGATTCATTTTATTCTATATACTTTAATTTCAGAATAAAATAAACAAATAGACCACAATATACAGCATCCTACTCCCTAGATCAGGGGTGGGGGAACAGGGAACTATAATTCTACTTGTAAAACCTAGAGAATATCAGAAAAAGTGCCCCACTAGATACTGGTAGATAGAACCAGGCAGGACAGGGCCCACTGCTGCTGCTGTGGGTAACATAGGAGTCGCAACATTTTTGGAATGCACTTGAAGAAGTATCTCCCATTCTTACTAAATGTGCTCAAAGACTTTATTTTATCTCATGTGTGCCTATGTCTAGAAAACACTAGAATTTATTTCTTTTAATACTGAAAAGGGAAGGTTTACAGAAATTCAAAGGCTTTGAGGACAGGAAAAGGTTAAGAAGCTCTTTCCTTTTTTCTTTTTTGCTGAAATTCATTTATCCTTTATTTTTAAAAATTGAATTATTCATTTTTAATTTTCAACAATCATGTCCATAAGTTTTAAATTTTCTCTCCCTCACTCTTCCCTCTCTCCCTGAAATGGCTTGCAATCTGAAATGGGATTTACACATACATCCCTATTAAACACATTTTCACGTTAGTCATGTTGCATAAAGGATCATAATGAATGGGAAAAATCATGAGAAAGAAAAAAAAACCCCTAAAATAAAACAAAACAAAAAAGAAAATAGTCTGCTTCATTCTGCATTCCAACTCCATAGTTCTTTTTCTGGATGTGACTGGTGTTTTCCATCATGTGTTCTTTGAAATTGTTTTAGGTCAGTGGTTCTCAACCTTCCTAATGCTGCTATCCTTTAATACTCATATATGGGCGTATCTGCATGTGGGCAAACCCGCCTGGAGACGGATAGAAGAGCGGTGTCTCAGTTTTTAAGACCATCAGAAATATGTGTTTTCCCATGGTCTTAGGCGACCCCTGTGAAAGGGTCGTTCGACCCCCAAAGGGGTCACGACCCACAGGTTGAGAACCGCTGTTTTAGGTCCTTGCATTGCTGAGAAGGGCTAAGTCTATCAAAATCAGTCTTCAAATACTGTGGCTGTTACTGTGTACAATATTCTCCTGGTTCTGCTCCCCTCATTATCAGTTCATATAAGTCTTTCCAGGTTTCTCTGAAGTCTGCCTGTTCGTCATTTCTTATATATAGCACAATAGTATTCCATTACATTTATATACCACAACTTGTTTAACCATTCCCCAATTGATGGGCATTCCTTTGATTTCCAGATCTTGGACACCACAAAAAGAGCTCTGTGGGGAGCCAAGGAGGCCTGATCCGGGACTCAGATTAAAATCTTGACAGTGTACCCTAATTAGGGCTCCTTGTGATGCAGCTTTTTGTTAAGCTTGCTCCTTGGGTCTTTTGATACGAGCTACACTTTAAAGGATTTTATTTGAGATTTTGAAATCAAAGGCTTTACCCCAAGATTTTAGGCACCTAGATAACACATCCTTATCAAATGATCCATTCTGTGCTACTTCCAGGCTATAACAGACTAAGATAATAGTAATAAGACTTGAGTCCTTTTTTTCTTTTGTCTTATTTGCTCTATAAAAACCTTGTCCTAAGAATCAATAAAGGGAATTCAGAGCTGCTATAAATATTTTTGTACATATGGCTCTTTTTCCCATTTTTTTTGCTGGGTCAAGCATATGCACATTTTTATAGCTCTTTGGGCATAGTTCCGAATTGCTCTCCAGAATGGTTGGATCAGCTCACAGCTCCACCATTAGGGTTCCAACGTTTCCACATCCTCTCTAACATGTATCATTTTTCTGTTTTGCCATGTTAGCTTATCTGATGGGTGTGATGGGGGTACCTCAGAGTTGTTTTGATTTGCATTTCTCTTATCAATAGTGATTTAGAGCATTTTTTCATATCTTTAATTTCTTCCTCTGAAAACTGCCTATTCATATCCTTTGACCATTTATCAGTTGGGGAATGACTTGTATTCTTGTAAATTTGACTCAGTTCTCTCTATATTTTAGAAGTGATGCATTTGTCAGAGACACGGGTTGTAAAAATTCTTCCCCAGTTTTCTGCTTCTGTGCTAATCTTGGTTGCATTGGCTTTGTGCAAAAACTTTTCAATTTAATGTAATCAAAATGATCCGTTTTGTATTTCATAATGTTCTCTATCACTTGTTTGGTCATAAATTCCTCCATTCTCCATGAATCTGGCAGATAAACTATTCCTTGCTCCCCTAGTTTATTTATAGTATGAGTCTTCATACCTAGATCATGTACCCATTTGCACCTTATTCTGGTGTATGGTGTCAGACCTTGGTCTATGCCCAGTTTCTGCTGTATTATTTTCCAGTTTTCCCAGCAGTTTTTGTCAAATAGTGAGTTCTTATCCTAGAAGCTGCGGTCTTTGGGTTTATCAAACAGTAGATTACTGTAGTCATTGACTACTGTGTCTTGTGTACCTAATCTATTCCACCAGTCTACCCTTCTATTTCCTAGCCAGTACCAAGTGGTTTTTTTTTTCCTTTTTGCTTTTGGACGGCAGTTGGGGTTAAGCGACTTGCCCAAGGTCACACGGCTAGTTTTTTTTTTTTTTTTGTATTAAGTGTCTGAGGCCGGATTTGAACTCAGGTACTCCTGACTCCAGGGCCGTGCTCTATTCACTGCGCCATCTAGCCGCCCCAGTACCAAGTGGTTTTGATGATTGCTGCTTCATAATACAATTTAAGGTCTGGTATGCCTAGGCTACCTTCCCCAGCATTTTTTCATTAATTCCCTTGATATTCTGAAACTTTTGTTCTTCCAGATGAATTTTGATATTGTTTTTCTAGTTCTAAAAAGTAATTGTTTGGTAGTTTGATTGGTATGACACTGGATAAGTAAATGGTATGACACTGGATAAGTAAATTAATTTAGGTAGAACTGTCATTTTTATTATATTAGCTTGGTCTACCCACAAGCAATTGATGTTTTTCCAGTTTGTGTGAAAAGTGTTTCATAATTGTGTTCATGCAGTCCCTGGGTTTGTTTTGGCAGGTAGACTCCCAAATATTTCATAATATCTACAGTAACTTTAAATGCAATTTATCTTTCTGCCTCTTGCTGTTGGGCTTTGTTTATTATTTCAAGTAGTTTTTCACTTGATTCTCTAGAATTCTCTAAATATATCATCGTATAGTCTGCAAAGAGTGATAACTTAGTTTTTTCTTTGTCTAATTCCTTCAATTTCTTTTTCTTTTCCTATTGCTGAAGTTAACATTTTTAGTACCATATTGAATAGCAGTGGTGATAATGGACACCCTTGTTCCACCCCCGGTCTTATTGGAAATTTTTCTAGCTTAGCCCCATTACATATAATACCTGCTGATGGTTTTAGGAAGATGCCGTTTATCAGGAAGCTCTGTCCTAGGCAAAGGAGGGGATGTGAGCATTATTTGGACTGGGTGAGATTCAGCACCACTGACAGTCAGAGTGGACATGGACTTAGGGGACAGAGGATAAGCTCTTCAGGTCTGCTGGGTCCCTCGTACAGATCTGCCCACCAGCCACTGTGCTGGGCTCTGGAGAAACAAGACGAGAGAATGGAGCCATCCCTGTTTCCCATGAGCTTGCATTCTATTTATGTAGCTTGCTGAAGGCTTAAGCTCTTGAGAAATAGTATCTCTCCTGTCCCTCTACCTCCGTCCCCTCTGAGGCCGAATGGCTAGCGTCTGAGGCCACGAGTTCAAATCTTGGCACTTCCACTTCCTATTTGGGTATGCCTTGGGCAATCCACTTAACTTCTCGGGGCCTCGCTTTCCTCATTATTAAAATGGAACTCTGGGGTTTCTTTCAGCTATAAAAGCCACGCCGAAAACCAACAAGCTGCAATTCAGGGGCCCGCCGCCAGGGCGCAGCAAAGAGCATCAGAGCCCAGCAAAGGGACATTGGCCTTGACTTCCCTGCAGCATTGTAGCCCGCGGCGTGATGACTCCACCCTGGTCCGAGAAGCGTTGAGTTGTCGGCTCTCCTTTCAGCCCTAGCCCCCTTTACTTTGCGTGCCCGTCTTGGTGATTTACACCGCCTGGGAAAACCCGAAGCCTCCTGTTCCTAGTGCGGGTGAAGGCAAATTCACATCAGCAGAGATCTGTGAACTCTCAGGCTTGATAAATCCTGGCAACGCTAAACTTGTCCTATCAATCAGTAAGTGTGTATTAAATGCCCATTACTACAACCACCAGCTAATACTTACACGGTTGCTTTCCGGCTTGCAACGTGTTTACCTGTGCTAACACAGTGATTCTTCACAACAACCTGGAGAGATAGATGCTACTATCATCCCCATTTTACAGACGGAGAAACTGAGGCACGGAGCCCAGGGTCCCCCAGCTAGTCAGTGTCTGAGGTGGGGATTTGAACTCAAGTCTCACCGACTCTCAAGTCCAGCTGTATGCACTACATCACCTGGCTGACCCTAGCAGGTACTTGGTAAATGTTTATTGACTTATTGACTCTAGCATGTTCCATGCACTGTACTTAATGCGGGGGCTACAAAGATCTGTTCCCTCTCAGAGAATTTAAATTCTAGTTGGGAAGATGATATGTAAAGGGCTAGGTACCTACCATGTGTACAGAACAGTAGAAGGCAGGTGACCATAGAGGAAAGGCTTGGATCAGTTCTGGGGACCAGGCAAGGCCTCCTCCAGAAGTCTGAGCTGGGTTTGAAAAGAGACCAGGGCTTCCAGAGGCAAAAGTGAGGAGGAGGAGCATTCGAGGCATAGGGGACAGCCCATGAAACTGCTGGGGGTTGGGAGACAGAGGGTCACGCAGCAGGAATAGGCCAGCATGCCTGGGTCATTGAAGGGAGTCAAGGGTAAGAGGAATGGAAAAGTAGACCAGGTTGTGAAGAGCTTTAAATGGCCAAACAAACAAACGGCTTTATTTTTGCTCCCACTGATAGTGAGGGACCATTGAAATTTGTTGAAGAGGAAGGGAGACATGGTCAGATCTGTACTTTAGGAAAATTACTTTGGCAGCTGTGTAGGGGGTGAGCTGGAATGGGGAGGGACTGGAGGCAGGCAGGCCAGGTGAGAAGTGAGGAGGGGCTAACCAAGGGGGTGACTGTGGAAAAAAAGAGAAGGAGAATAATATGGAAGACCTTGTGAAGGTAGAAACAACAAAATTTGGTGACCGATTGTATATATGTGTGTGGGGAAGGAGGGAGGGGAGAGAAAGACAGAGAGAGAGAGAGACAGAGAGAGAGAGGCAGAGAGAGATGGAGAGAAAGAGAAAGACAGAGAGAGAGACAGAGAAAGATGAAGAGAAAGAGAGAGACAGAAAGAGAGAGATGGAGAGAAAGAGAGAAAGAGAGAGAGGGGGAGAGAGAGAGAGAGAGAGAGAGAGAGAGAGAAGGAGAGAGAGAGAGAGAGAGAGAGAGTTTACATAGTGCTCATTTTATCCTCACAGAAACCCTGGGAAGTAGATGCTATTATATTCCCCATTTTACAGATAAGGAAACTGAGGCAAGAGTAACTTTAAATGGCTTGTCCAGAGTCACCCTGCTAGGAAGCATCTGAGGCAGGGATTGATCTCAGGTCTTTCTGGCTCTAGATCCAGCCCTCTTCCCACCCTACCACCTAGTTGTTGAGTTGTTCCAGTTGTGTCCAACTCCCTGTGACCCTATCTGGGGTTTTCTTGCCAAAGATACTAGAGTGGTTTGCCATTTTCTTCTCTAGCTCATTTTTTATAGATGAGGAAACTGAGGCAAACAGGGTTGAGTGACTTACCCAGCGTCACACAGTTAGTATGTGTCTGAGGCTGGATTTGAACTCAGGAACATGAGTCTTTCTGACTTTCGGTGTGGTGCTCTGTCCACTACGGCACTATCTAGTTGCCACCAAGGTTACAAATCGGGGTGAATGGAAGAATGATGGTATCCTTGACAGTAATTGGTAAGTTTGGGAGAGGGATGAGTTGGAGAATAATGGGTCCTATTTTGGAGATATTGAGTTTCAGATGCTTGGGGGACATCTGGTTTGACATATCCAAAAGGGAACTGGTAATGTGGGACTGGAGTTCAGGAGAGAGACTAGAAGCCATCTGCACATCCATGCCTATACATGCACATTCATAAAATGTGGGAATCATCTGCTTAACAATGATAATCAGATTCATGGGAGCTGATGAGCTCCCTGGGAGAGAGACCACAGAGAGAAAAGAGAAGAGAGGCTCCTGCTAAGGGGAGGGATGTTTGATTCTTTAATGCACTAGATTCTTATTAAAGCCCTTATTCCTTCTCATCATCCCAGAGGATTCTTTCTGCAGCCTCGGCCTTGGTATCTCTTAAATGTCAGCTCCCTTTCTTCCCTGGATAGAAAAATGGGAAACAACGAGCCCTCTGTGTCACCCCCCCCTTTAAAGGTTAGCAGTTCAGGAGCCTGGGAGAGTCCATAAACTGGCCTCCTGGTCCTCTAGGTGCTTGGCAGGGAAGCACTGGATCTTGACCACAAATGGTCCTACATTCCCAAAGCCATAATGCTAATGACTATGCTAGTCCTTATCTGTAAAATATAGGAAGGTTAAATAGTAGAGGGGGTCAAGCACATGGAGATCCCCATGGCTAGGAAGGGCATTAACCCACAGCATCCCTGCCACTGAGGCCAGGTAGTGATCAGAGCTTACTTTCTGACTTTTTCTCTGGTCATGGGTGTGGGGCTGCCTTTGAGTTTCACGTTGTTTTGTCCATGGGTCTTGCACCTGCTATTGTGAGAAGAAAATTCTCATGACGCAGTCTCATTTTGGGAGCGTTTGTAATGAGATCTTGGCCAAATCACATATTCTCCAGAGCAAAACATTGAAAACATGTTCATCTGGGAACATAGGAAAATGCTTGAGATAGATTCTTTGCATCAAGCTTTAAATAGAATCCATGACCTGCCAAGGCTCCAAGGGCGCTATTCTCCAATATATTTATCAATTACTTTAAAAAATGCACAGAGGGCACTCATCAATTTGCTAGGACAGTTGGGGCCTAGAAAGACACAATCAGGATTCGAAATGGTGTTTAGAGGCCAGTATACTGGCCCAAATTTAATAAAGTGAAACTTCAGGATAAACGTAAAGCTTATATTTGTTTGGATTTTTTAGGAAGCTGATTTTGTAAATACAAAATGAGGAAGGAAGGGTCAGATTGCAGTTTTTCTGAAAAGAATCTGGTGTTTTTGGTCAGCCATGAGCTCAAGATGCATGATAGAGAAGCCAAAATGCCCAGTGGGCATTAAGAGAGGTCCAGCTTCTGACAATAAGAAGGGATGGTTCTGGCATCCTCTGCTCTGGTCAGATCACGTCCGTAGGAAAGCGTTCCATTCTGGGCATCACATTTTGTGAAGGAAATCAATCATCTGGGGAGTCTTCAAAGTGGGGTAACCAGAATGACCAAGGGCCTGGGATTTTTGCTGTTTGAAGATAAGCTGCAGGTGTTTACTTTGGATCTATTGAAAGTCTTAAAATATTTGTGAAATAGCACTTTCCTTAAAAAACAATCCTATTATACTCCCATTATTTCAGTCTGCTCTATGGAGCACCATCAACAGAGAATTATTGCTGAGCAGCCACTGTGTGTGTAGTTCTTTGTGAAGCCTATTGATGTGACCACCCTTCTCAAAGCGTGGTCCTTAAGACCCTTTCAGGGGCTCCATGAGGTCAAAACCGTCTCCATAATAATTCAAAGGCATCATTTGCTTATTAAAATACTCCTCTCTTTTTCCAACTACATATCTATGAAAGGCTGGATTGTCTTTGCATATGTCAATCAAAAGAGCATATTGCCACAGACATAATGTCGAGGCAGATAGGAGAATCCTGCAGTCTTCTGTTAGGTCAGCTATTAAAGAGATTTGCAAAAATGTGTGAAACAATTCTACTCTTCTCTTTCGATTTTTTGTTTTGGAAAATATAGTTATTTTAAAAGAAAAGTTATTTATGCTAACACATAGTGGATTTGGGCAGCTAGGTGGTGCAGTGGACAGAGCATTGGCCTGGAGTCAGGAAGCCTCAGATGCTTCCTAGATGTGTGACCCTGGCTAAGTCACTTAATTCTCTTTGTCTGTATCTATAAAATGAGTTGGAGATGGAAATGTCAAACCACTCTAGTATCTTTGCCAAGAAAACCCCAAATATGGTCATGAAGAGTTGGACATGACTGAGACAACTGAATGACAACAATAGTGGGTTTACTATTGTTATTTAAAATGAATAAATCAATATTAAAATGTTTAAGTTCAATTTCTATCACAGTAAATCAGTAGATATAATTCAAAACTCTTCGGAATTCTCAATAACTTTTGTAAAGGGGACATGAGACCAAAAAATTTGGTAATCAGTGATACTGAGATTAGTGGGAACCATAAAACCATATTCCCTGTTTTCAAGGAGCTTACATTTGACCACAGACAGATCTGCCCTGGCTCCATATTTGCAGCTATTCCAGGGCCTGGGAGCTCTGAGAGGAGCTGATTCTCTGCTGGCACATTCTTTGAGAAACAGCCTTGGAAAGTTCCTTGTCATAATGAGGCACCAGAGTAAAATCTAGTGGAAAATCCTTGCATAATAGTTAACATTTTAAAATATTGCTGTATTTGGTATTAGGGTCACAGCTAGTTTCTGAATTATTTTAATTATTGGCACTTCTTTGGGATAACTCATATGAGAGACTAATGTCACATTCCTCTAATGTATTCAGAACAGAATGCAAAATTACATCTCTTTATGGACTTTTATTTTTTCTGTGCAGCTGAAGGCAGACAAGCCATCTGACAATAGGCAAAAATTTAAGATGGACACAATCTAGCCTTCTATTTCCAAGAACCAGACTAGCTCATTTTTTTGTAGCATAGAATTCTTTTTTTAAAAAATTGATTTGTTTGTTATTTACTTTTAGTTTACAAGATTCAGTTCCAGAATCCCTTGAGTTTCAAATTTTCTCCCTTCCCTCTACCCCCCACCCCCACCCCACCCCATGGCAGCATGCAATCAAGTACAGGATCTGTAAATACTTTCACACTGGACATTGGTCTGGTTGTATAGAAGGGTTTTAACCAATGGAGTGGACGATGGGAAAGAAGAAACAAATCCAAACATGGAAAAGAGTGATAGCATGTAGATTGCTTCAGTCTCCGTTTAAACTTTGTTCTTTCTAGATCTTTCTCTCAATGTAGATATCTCCTTCCACGCAGGATAGAATTCTTAATAGGTCAGTGATATGCTGCATTGGGTAAATCCATAGAATTTAAGTGTCCATGCTATTTTTATGGACAAGATGGAGGTAGACTGATAGTTTGTTATATGGAGTAGAGTGGGATGTTGTAATTTATTGAATCAACATACAGGAGTGAGTGGTTCAACGCCAACTTGGAAGGAAGTCTTTTGATGGCATGCCTCAGAGGTGTTTCTTGGTCCTTGTATATTCAGTATGTTTTTGGTGACTTGGATGAAGGAAGACACAGGAGGAGTGCTGAGCCAATTTGAATAAAATTACAGGATGGCAGAAACATGGTCCAGAAATAACTTGACAAGTTAGGACAAGAGACTGAATGTGACATGAGGAAAGTTAATAGGAATAAACACAAAGCCTGGCATTTAGGAACCATAGTATCAATTGCACAAATATAACATAAAGGACATGTGGCTTAGTTTATGTGAAAAACAGTCAGAAGTATGATGTGTTTGTCAAAAAACAGACACGACAGCTAATGCAATGTAAGGAGGCATATAGCCATTCAGAATTAAGGATCCATTGTGTATCATGCTGGACAGCACATTGGGATATTATGTTTGGTTTTGGCTATTGTTTTTAAAAAGAGATTGACCAATTTGAGCACGTTTAGAAGAGGGTGACTGTGAGGAACCTTTCAACTATGTTATGAAAAGAGTGACTGAAGGAACTGGGTTATTTAACCTTGAGGAAAAAAATGATGAGCAGAGAATAGACATCTTTAATATTTCAAAGACAGTCACAAATTGATTCTAGGAGGCAGAGCCAAGAACAATGGATGGAATTTACAGGGAGGAAGGTCTGGACTAAATATGAGAGTAGCCTTATGTGTCTGGTATAGGCTTGAGGCTGACATTGAAAATAAAAGGGGGAGGGATATTATCTCCTTCCCCTGGGTCCAGCTGTTGGAATCTGGGAAGACTAGAGCTTTCACAAACATTCTCTTCTTTCCTTCCACTGGGCAATTCTTACTCCCTACCCTCAGCTCCATCTCCACAAAGAATTTCTTTTGCAGATGTGAGGGGTGGGGAGAAGAATAAGAGAAAGAATGAATGAATAAACTTGACTATCTATCCTTCTCCCAAGCAGCAAATGACGCTCTAGCTTGAGGGCAGAAAGCCCATAGATATGCTTATGGTGATCTTTTGCAAAATTTATCAGAAAAATTATTAGCTATCAAATCTATATGATTTTCAATGTTAGCTCAGAGCTCCCAGCTAGGACTAAAAAAGAAAACCAAGTACTTTCATACAAAGGGATTGGATCTCTGATTTTTCTGTATACCAATACCAACACTATCCCCTTTTTCTTTATATTCCCATTTGCAATCAAGAATATGCATGGGTAAAAAATTCATCTTATTTTTTTATGTGTAATAGGAAACTTTAAATGACCAATTAAATCAAGAATTTTGAGCAAAATTAAAGACCAGAGAAAGTCTGGAGTAAATTTCTCTTGTCTTGGGCAGAGGAAGGGAGGAACTAAAGGAAATTAAAGTACATCACTACCTTTTCTTGGTCTCCCAGGGATACATAGTTGTCAATCTCCCTAGCATGTTTTAGACATACGCTTCATTAGGGTGCCTATAGGAGGCAGGTTTGTGATAGGCAACACCTAGCCTCTAGTCTCAGGGCTCACATTGCAAAGTGCCTCTTTGAGATTTTCTCACTCCTTCAGCTTTGTAGAAGTAGAAGACTCCTTTAGCTACTCATGGCTGTGGAACATGACAGTGGATGGGGTAACCTGGGTCTTAACTGCCCAGGATAGCTAGAGCCCATGCTTTGAGCCATCTTAACTTGCTTTTATCCTTCTGTTCTCTCCCTTCCCCCATTCTATATTGCAGTGATTGTCCTATTGGCCATCCATAGTCTCATGCCTCAGTTTCTAAAACTTGAATCCTTCAAGACCTAGGACACCTTTTGGATGAAATTGGGCACCAGAGATCAATCAGGCAGGGTATTCAAAGACACTTTGGGTGAATGAATGAATAAAAAAGCTTTTGTTAAATGATTATGACAAGCCAAGTACTACGATCAACACCTAGGGATACCAACAGAAAAAAAAGGAGACAGCCCCTATTCTCGAGGAATCAACTCTCTAATTGGGAGAGACAGCAGATGTAAAAGAATTCAGCTGCAAGGTCAGTGGAAAAAGCCCAGGAGTGTCCTAAAGGCCTAGAAACAGTATTCTTAGGGTATACCAGCCAGGTTACAGTACCCAGAGGTGAGGAGGATGTAACGGCTGATAATAAGGCCTGGTGGTCCTCCATCTGCCCCCAAGTCTTGTAGTGGGTGATTCGCAGCTCGTCCAAGTACTGTGAACAGCCATTCCACTCTTCCTAGTCACGTACTTATAGGGTTTAAGCAACCCAGGGCCCTTGGGGGAGGAGCAAAGGAGAGGCAAGGGAGGAAGGTGCCCCAGTTCATATAAACAGCAACAACAATCATCTTCAACATTTGTACAGCTCCTATTATGTTCCAGGCACTGGGACAAACTCTATCTCATTTGATTTTCACAACATAGATGAGGAAGCTGAGGCAAATAGGGATAAGTGACTTGCCCAGGGTCACACAGCTAGTGAGTGTCTGAGGCCATATTTGAACTCAGATCTTCCTGACTCCAGGGCCAGAGCTGTCCCATTTAGTTTCTTCACTGGGTAGTTTTTCAGGATGTCTGCCCTCTGAAATCTGGGAAACCTATAGTTCATTGGGGGATTATAGTAGTAAGGGGAGAAGAAAGGAGGGAGGCCTAGAAGAATATAAGATATGGAACTAAGGGTTCAAACCTGTCCTGACCTACTTGTCAGGGGGCTAGCTGGCCTCACCAATATTTCCGTTGGTCTTCCGGTGCACTCTGGATGTGACCAGCACCTTCTACAAAGCAGAGTCAGGAGCCAGGAGAGTAAGTGATCAGCAGACAGCTTTATTTTTCCTACTCCCTTTTTCTCTGCCCCGTTCCCTGTGCTTCCCTCTTTTATCCCCCTGTCTGAGCCCCTTTGACAAAAAGTCCACATTCTTCATGGCTGCCTCTGATGCCACAAGAGTTGGGTAAACATGCAGAGGAAGGATGGAGCTCATGTCCCGGAGCAGAGTATTAACAGAACATCTGGGTCATGCAACACAGAACTAACAGGACACACTGACCCAAGAGCGTAATACTTATCATGTCCTTGCGGCTTTGGTGTTTATGTTTATCTGCATTATCAGATCAATTTTGGTGCTCATGCTCCTAGGCAGAACTCATACGTACCTTTTCCCCTATCACAAACCCTGCGCCATATTAGGTTGATGAGTGTGGATGGAAGAAAGAACAAGAGGAAATTTTGTTGTTCAGGAACTGAATTTCTCTCTCTCTCTTTCTCTCTCAGAGTGAGGAATGTTAAACTGCATATACAATGCCAGGAACACTACAGAGTGCTTAGTTTAAAACTTCCTTTTGATTCCATAAAACACTAATTAACAATTATTGAAAGCCTACTATGTGAGGGAGACTGCTAAACTCTGTAAATACCAAAATGAAATCAGAGCAATTTCTTTTCTCAAGGAACTGTGTGTGAATTGCTTATCATTTTCTGCTTAATTGCATGCAGTATAATTATCTATCTGAATATTGAAAAAGAATGTAGTTTGGTGGAATTTGCATCTGGTTTGGAGTCAGAAGTCTTTGGTTTAAAACTTGGTTCCAACACCTAACTAGCTCTGTAAACTTAGACCAATTATTCACTTCCTTCAGGTTCTTTTTGTTGACTTCAGCGAGATGTTCAACAGGGAGACCTGCTTATTGTGTAGAGCCCAAGCAAGAAAAGATTTCCCTATTGATAGTAAATTTTCCAAATAGTCCTAGTCACACTTAACATTATTCTAATAGCCTTGAGTCTGTGACATGGCAGAGGCCACTCAAGAAAACTCACAGAAAAGCAAGACATTGGTTTCAATATCCATGTTAGAAAAATAAAGTGGATGAAAAAAATATGTTGCCAAGATTGGGATAGACAGTGGAATGAGCACCCACTGAATTCATCTGATGAAATTTATCTAATGAAATTCATCTGACTACATGGACAGTCATTGCCATGAAGGAAAGGGGTTCTAACATGAACTTGCTTTAAAGAATATTCTGAACATTATATTTCAATATGATTGACTTCCTTTGAACTTCTATGTATCTTGTTTTATACATTTAAAATCTCCCTCCTTCCCTGGCAGGGGTCCATAAGCTTCCTCATACTTCTATAGGACCATGACACATACAAAGGCTAAGAATCCCTGGATTGGACCCACGTTCAGTTGTTGCTGTTGAGCTGTTTCAGTCATGTCTGATGCCCTGTGACCCCATTTGGGGTTTTCTTGGCAAAGATACTAGAGTGGTTTGCTATTTCCTTCTCCAGCTCATTTTGCAGATGAGGAACTGAGTTAGAGTTAAGTGACTTGCCCAGGGTCATACAGCTAGTAAGTACATGCTTGAGGCTGGGTTTGAACTCCGGAAGATGAGTCTTCCTGAATCCAGGCTCTATCCATTGCCTCACTTAGCTGCTCCTCAGTATTGAGTAGGCTTCCTCCTTCCCTATTGGGCTGTAGCATATGTGAGAAATTGCTCAGCACTTTTAGTGATCCGGAATGGCTCACCACTGTGAACACCATTTAACACCAGTATTTTCTTGGTATGCTATATGTTTGCATACCACAGACTACCACCATTTTAGAAGAATTACTTGGTGAATCATAATCTTATTGAGATTGGGGGTTCCTGCTCCTGCTTCACATTGTGCCCCCCTTCATGCTTTGGTAGAGAATCCTCATTGGTTTTTGTAGCCAAAGATCCCAATCAGCTTGTGAACAACCCTCTGGGGATGAACTCCTTTAGACTTAGTAAATTAAGGCATTTGGATAACAAACTATTAGATGGGCTGCGCTCAGACTTTGTAGCCTGGTGTAGGGCTTGCCAGTTTTGTAGTCTGCTGGTATAGACTTCAAGCTAGGGTCATCTCCACAGAACAATGAGGTATCCTGGTAGGACTTATTGGAATAATCATAAAAAGGTCAAAGGGTAATAAAAAGACAAAGGATGGGCATAAGTAGGCTATGATGTGGCAAACACATCACAAGTCCTGGCACAAAAGACATCGTCCAGAACACGTGTGATGGGTAAAGGAGGTTGGCAGGTCCTGTAGCGAGAATGAGAGACGTTAATTGTCCAAGTGTGATCGGCAGGTATTCCTCTGTGGAGAACTCATGGGGAAGAAATAGATGGACTGGATGAGACCATCTGCATTGTTGGAAGGAGCTCATAATCAAGCAAATAACCAAACTAATAGAAGCACTGGCATTATTGTGGGGTTGTGGTGAAGAAAGAGCTTTGTCAATTGTAAAGTACCTTACATAGACCACCATATAAATATGGGAGGATATTACCATTCTACTTGTACATTTTTCTTATTACAAAATGAAACAATCATTTGTGCTCATTATTGAATGATATGGAATTAACAGTAACAGAGATCACATCCCATTAATGCAGTTTTAGGGCACCGCGATGCTCTGTGGTCGTCTAATCCACACACGACAAAGCTTAACTATTGTGCTTTGATTGTAGATGAAAATGAAGGGTAGAAGAACTCTGAGGTATATGTAGGGAGTGACGAAAGAGAGAACATACATCGCCAAAAAGAAAAGCAGCTATGCTGATTTCATGTTCATATGGATACTTCTAGGCTGGCCACTAGGGGCTTGAATGCAATATTTGTAGCTGCTCTAGTAAAACTTGAAGGAAACTGGGTCTGCTGTCACCCAGTGGGAATGGTCAGCTAGAAAATTATAACTTACCCAGAACTGCTAGTTGGAGCAAGAACACTTGGACCAGTCCAAAGCAGTGATGGGCTCTGGCAATAATGAATACAGTCTTCATTCAAAAGAAAACTAATGATTGGCCCCAAATGCAAGGGGACTACCAGTCTCATATCAGTTTGCTGATTCATATTTGGAAATAAATCAAAATATACTTAATTGAATCTTTTAATTTGTTTAATCTTTTAATACTTGTAATAACAACAAATCTTTAAATATATTAATAATAATAAATAAATATATAAATATATATGTATACATCTATATTAATTCATAAATATGCACCTCTTTGAAATAATTCCTACTCCCAAGGAGCTTACATTATAATGGGGGAGACAACATGTACATTTATATAAGGAAATAATAAATATCCAGTGAATAAATATAAATACATTCAAAGTAGGTAAATACAAGGAGGTTTGGGAGGAAGGGCACTCACAACAGAAGACAGGACTATAGCTGTGTCTTAAGGGAAGAGAGGGCTCTATGAGAGGGAAATGAGAAGGACAGTGGGGATAATATTTGCACTATCATCAGGTTGTTGGAAGGAAGTTGCTTTGTAATTATCTAAATATAAGTTATTAATATCACTACTACCATCACCATTCATTTAATTTCTCACACAGAGTCTTAAGAGCTACACAAACCCACTGGCCACTTTTAGCCTGTCCAAGTCACCCTTTAAGTATGACCTGCCACTTAATCCAAGTGTACAGGAAGCGAGATTTCACCTCAAGTGGAAGGAAAAATGGCAGCATGGAGCCACTACCAGAGAGCATCAAGTAGAGAGCAGATGACTTTTGGAAATTCTGTGGACAGGAGTCATGCTTTGGAGAAGGCATGGACTAGCCTGTCCTCCGAGATCCTTCCCAGACCGGGCATTCTGGACCCAAGTTTTATAATGTCTAGACAAGAACTCTTTTCAGAGAGGAGACAAGGGCTATAGCATGGGCAAGTCTTTGATCTCTCTTCTTTGCATCTGCTTTGGCCCTTTGGGGCACCAGAGCTGGGTAGGTGATGGTCACTTTGTTATTCTGCTCTTTCCATACACTAATGTCTGGGTGTCGCAATGGGTCACTACATAGGTGTACAAATATTTGCTTTGTTTTAAATATTTTGTGTTCATATAGCACATGTCAGTCCTCATCTGGAGTCTTGTGTTCAGTTCTGGGCACCAGTAGTTTAAGAAGGATGCTGATAATCAGCAGGGCATTCAGAAGAGGGCAGACAGGATAGTGATGGGTCTTGAGTTTATGACATTTCAGGATAGGCTGAAGGAAGTGGGGGTGTTTAGCCTAGAGGAGAGGATACTAGAAGGAGAACACGAGAGTGCTGTTCAAGTATTCGAAAAGGCTGTTATATGGGGGAGGGATTAGACTTTGTTTTTGGTCCCAGAGGACTGAACCAGGAGCAATGGGGTGGTAGTGGAAATTTTGGTTTGCAAGCAGAGGTTGGCTAACCACTTGTTGGTTAAATGTTTAATCAAAATGACCTTATTGTTCTCAGTTCCCAGTAGGGTGTGATGGAGATATGGATTGTTCTCTATCTTAAAGAGGGTAAACTGAGGCATATCACCTATCTGAAACCCTTTTAGAAAACAAAAATGAGAAGAGAAGCTAGAAGTTTTCCAAGCAACAGGAAAAAAAGATTCTGGGATTGTGGGTTCCTATTCTGTTTTCACTATAGATTCCCCTCCATTTTTCTCATTACTCACTTAAAGTACCCTTCCATAATATACTAAGGATAATACCAACATCTCTGATGATATTGCTTTCAGATGGGTATGGTCAATAATAGCCTGTCTCATAAAACTGCAATGAAGAATGTTAATTAAAATGATTAGCCCTTTGCAAAATATAGGGTGTTCTCCAAATAGTAAACAATAATCGTGAGTTAGTGTTAGGTCCACTGGACTCTCCTAACTCCTTCACAAACATTCATTCAGAATGACAAGGGCTCATCCCAAAGCCATCTGCACGGCACATGACTAAGAGTAAAGGACTGGTTTTCATCTATGTACACAGTACATACCATCACCATAGAGCTAGACTACAGCAGTGTGATTTGGTGGAAAATATGGTGGTCCTGTAGTTAGGGTGGGGATTCAAATCCAACCTCTGACACTTACTTTCTGAGTAACCTTCGGCAAGCAGTTTCCTCACCAACAAAATGGGGAAGTTGGTCAAGAAAGCCTTTGGGATTCCCTCTTAGCTCTTAAAGACGTGATCCAATGACAATGATAAGCACCCACTGCTTTGGAGATCCTTTTCTCCTCTGAAAGTCTGAGCTTTTAGGCATCTCTCACTAGAAAGTGAATAAGAGCAGGCTGTCCTTTTGCCATGAGTACCAGCTCATTATCTACAGCGTTGGTAGCCAGATACAGCTCTGGATTGGCAACAGAAGCAAAGGTGCTGTAACTTCGATCCTCTGTCCAGTAGAAGAGGAAGGGACTCTTAGAGCCATCAATCTTGGCAGGCGTCTCTGGAATCTCCTTCAGGAAAGAGAATAAAGCAGACTTGTTAAGTAAACAGGTGAAGGCAGGTAGAGGAAGCACAACTTTGTCCCTCAGTTCCTGGCCTACTGAATGCAGTGTTATCCTTGCCTCATTAACAATGGTCAAATGATTCTTAATGACAGATTTCAGGGCAATTGATTGGGTGACAGCCTGGAAGAGCAGGGACAGCTGCCTCTCATTATGTTCCCTTATAAAGAAGGGAGAATGGTGAAAGAGGGATCAGGGCATCACACCTTTGCTTTGTGGCCAACTAGAATACCTCTAAAAATCTTAACCACTGAATATATAGGAAAAGGGTCTAGGACTCAGCTTCTAGCATTGTCTCTTTCTGTGCAGGGTCATCCTCATCCTTTGCCTGTAGTGACAGAAGGATGAGATCCTGGACTGCTCCCTCTCCTTATTTACACCTCCTGGCTTCCCTGACTCTCTTCAGTTCTCAGCTCAAATCCCACATTCTGCAACAAGTCTTCTGCCCTTTCCAAATCCTAAGGCCTTCCTTCTATCCAATTTATCATGTCTTCTGTGTACAAGTTTTTTTGGCATGCTGTCTTTCCCCTGCTCCCCCTCCCCTGCTTCCGATTAGAATGTAAGCTCCTTGAGGGCAGGAACTGTTTTGATCTTTAGGTACGTATGTAGTGTCTGGCATGTAGTAAGTGTTTAGTAAATGTGTGTTGATTTGGCTTGAGAGGAGTAGCCACCTTCAAAGGTTTTGGAAAGCAAGGTATACAGGGTAGAAAGAGTAAGGTCTACCTCAAGTAGGATTGGGTTTGGGGGCTCAGCTATGAGTTTGGGGTCTTCAGCTTTACCTGCGGATCATAGATTTATTCATTTATCAATACTTACTAAGTTTTCTGTGTGCCAGGCACTGTACAGACTCCCATGTGTAATACCCTCATGGAGTTTAAAGTCTGGGGGAAATTGGAATCAGCAACCTAGTCATTTTAAATAGTGTATCTCCCAGCATTTCAGGTTACCAAAAAGTCTTTTTCCATATTGGGGTGAGCTTATAGGAGGGTAGGGGCTGCTAGGTGGCACCATAGTGCCAGGCCTGAAGTCAGGAAGACTCATCTCTGTGAGTTCAAATTTGGCCTCAGACACTTACCAGCTATGTGACCCTGGGCAAGTCACTTACCCCTGTTTGCCTCAGTTTTCTCATCTGTAAAATGAGCTGGAGAAAGTAATGGAAAACCATTCTAGCATCTTTGCAAAGAAAACCCTAAATAAGGTCATGAGGAGTCAGACATGACTAAAAAATGGCTGAAAATGTATGAGGGTAACATTGTTAGTGGAGTCCTTCTCACCCCATGTGCAGCAGGTCAGCCTCTGGCTTACACAGCTTCTAGGGGGTCTGGGAAGCAAATGTTAAGCCATTTTAGCTCTTTTAGGAGCCAGTTGGGTAAGTTTTGCCCATCAGCTCTTTTCTGGGAGAGTAGGGCTGCAACTCAGTCACCATAAAGTTGGATTTGATGCCAAGTCTAGGTGATTGTGTGAACTTTTCTTTAACAAAGAAAACTTCTGTAGATTGGATTTTAGATCCTGCCATATGCAGGCAACCCTCAACTTATATTCAATTACCTTATTTAATTTAATGTAATAATATAATATAAATTATTTATCAAAAGCTTTGCTAAAATCCAGTTAAGCACTGTTGGCCAAATTCTGCTCATTTACTACTTTAGTGGAAGGAAGAAGGTCTGGCATGATCTCTTCCTCATGAAGCCCTAATGGTTCTTCATAATTACTCTACATGCTCACCAACTATTTCTTTAATCATCCATGTGAGGAGACGGACAGTGTGGAACAGGTGAAAATAGAACCACATGGATCCAATGGGATCTTGAAAGGCTAGAGCATTGGGCTGAACCCAGTAAGATGAAATTCAGTGGGGCTAAACAGCAAATCTGAAGCTTGCATCTCCCAAGTAGAAGATGCGAGAAGTAGAATTAGACTTGTAGCTGTTCTGACAAAGGTTCTGACAAAATATATGTATTTTTTGTTGGAGGCAATTGAAGTTAGGTGACTTGCCCAGGATCATACAACCAGTAAGTATCTGAAACCAGATTTGGACTCAGATCCTCCTGACTCCAGGGGCCAGTGCTCCATCCACTATGACGCCACCTAGCTTTAGTGGACCTTAGGCTCAACTTGAGACTATGGTGTGATGAGTAAGCTTAGCAGAGATAGAGCTTCCAGGATATTGCTAGCCCTCACCCAGACTGCTGTGTGCAGCTCTGGCTACTCAGATTTAAGAAGGACGTGGGTTACAGGAGAGTGTCCAGAGGGAGGCAGCCAGGAGAGAAAAGGGCCTTGAACCCATGGAATATGAGGACTGGTTAAAGGAACTGGTGATATTTTTTTAGTTTGTTTTTGACTCCCATGTCACCTTCCTGACCCATATTGACCTTGCTGTCCTCTGAAACTCTTAGATATTTTTCAGGACAAAAAGTTTTGAAACTTAGTTCTGCCTAACCTTGGTCTAAAGAGACTGATGGGGCTTCATGGGGAACTCACTCAAGGGCAGAAGGAAGGGCAGATGACTGAAGATGATTATAAAGGAGTGCCCCAATCCTCTTTTTTATTTATATATATATTTTTTTTGTTGGAGGCAATTGAAGTTAGATGACTTGCCCAGGATCATACAACCAGTAAGTATCTGAAACCAGATTTGGACTCAGATCCTCCTGACTCCAGGGGCCAGTGCTCCATCCACTATGACGCCACCTAGATGTTCCTCAGTCCTTTTAAGAATAATGTCAGGAATACAAAATCTCAGGGGTGTACTAAGTTTTGCTCACCTTTAGTTCTACAGGTTCCATATCCTCTTTGGCAGCCACATATAGGTGGGTGTTGGAGAGCTTTATAGTCACAGCAACCCCATTATTTGGTGCAGGTTCTAGGGTTTGGTACCTGCCTATGTCAAACAACTCTGAGGAAAAAAACAACAAGAAACACATGAAATCACTATAAAAATAGTACAGATCTAATAAAAGCTGGGTAAGACAGGTATGTGGCTCCATAATGCATAGAGGGCTAGGCCTGGAGTTAGGAAGACATCCTCACAAATTCAAATCCAGCTTCAGATATTTCCTGGCTGTCTGACCCTGAGCAAGTCACTTAACCCTGTTTGCCTCAGTTTCCTCATCTGTAAAATGAGCCAGAGAAGGAAATAGCCAATCACTCCAGTATATTTGCCAATAAGATCCCCAATGGGATCACCGTGAGTGGGATGTGAGACTGAAAAATGAGAGAACAAAAGAAGAGCTGGCATTTCTGTAGATGTTCAAGGTTTCCAAAGCACTTTACATAGGCCACTCCGTTTGGTCCTCATACTGTCCACTGCACCACCTTGTTGTCTCTCTCTATTGAACCACTGGACAAGTCCTTCAGGAAAAGGAGGAAATGATGATGATGCTTATGCCAAATCTCTCCCTTTACCTTGAGCAAGACTACACCTTTCTCTGTTAAATGCACACCCTAGCCAAGATATGTCCAATATGTCAGTGGAAGTCCTTAGATGTCTCCTGTCTGATGAGAATTTCTATCATTACCTGTTATTTTTTTCACTGATTAAACATTTATTTTTTCTCCCTCCCAATGACTCTCCACTCCTCCCCCAAAGGGAAATAAAAACCTATTGTGACATAAAAACAGTCAAGCAGAATGTGTTCCCACATTGACCACATCTAAAAATTTGCACCCTATTGTACATACTAGTCTATTACCTCCCTGTCATGACATATTGCCTGGGATTTTCTAGGGAAGCAATGTGATTTTATCCATCTTTGCAAGCAAGAAGTGGGCAAAGCTAAGGACCCAGAGAGTCTTCCTTTTTGGAAAGAGAGAGTTGGACGAACCAGAGAAAAAGAGGCAGGCTGGGTGTATAATTTACCTTCAGCGGTCATTCCCTGAATAGGAACAGATCTGAGATGATTTTCCTTTCGTCTTATATTTCGAGAGAGTTGGTCAGACAGTATTTGTTTGGTTATAAAGGACTGGAATTCGTATTGCATCTTTTTTCGAAAGGTGAGGGAGGACGACTTGTATTTGCTTACATCTGGAAAACACAACCATCATTAGTACTTTGCCCCAAGTAAGCATTACGGACTCCAAGTATTTTAGAACAGAGAGGGGCCTTAGAAACCATTCAATCCAATCCCCTCATTTTACAAGTCAGTTTCAGTGACTGTCCCAAAGGCACCCAGCTGGGCAGCATTTAACCCAATGCTTGGCACAGAGTATGCACTTAATAAGTGCATCTTGACCGGGACAGTGACAGAGCTGTGACAAGAATTTTGGTTCTTGTGAACTCTACCTTCCCATTAATTTTGTATTATTGATCTTTTCTTAAGCCTCTTGTTAACAGATCTCCTCATCCCAAGACCATTTGTGAAATGTGCTTTATTCTGAGTTGATCAGGGACTCGCAAAAACATCTCACTCAGAGTTAAGTGACATGTCCAAGGTCACACAGTCAGATAACAGCCTCTCTATTCTGTTATACTGTCTCCCCATGGTGCTCTGGGACCTGGTCCTTATCAACAAAAAGGGAATGAAACTCATGACCACCTTCCCTTTTCATATTTTTAAAATGCAAATGGTAATATTGAAAATTGTAATAATATAGACAACTTTATTCAATGACTCACCGATGGCTAATATCAAGCAAGGCATTAAACACTCTGAGGTGTTGCTGAAGGATGCATAGCATAGAAATTGCACTGTTGCACCAAGTTCTGGTACTACGTAGAGATTCCTAATTTGAGACCTACAATCATTCAGAAGAATTTTGCTGAACTTTCAGTCAGAGAGACTGAGTTTCTTAACCAGGAAAAACCATGGATGCATAATGCCTATCATCCAGGCTGATTTGCAATTAGACGGACAGTTCATCAAGCTTGTCCACTGGGACATACACCTTGAATAAATACTGGGAATGAAATGGGATAAGAATGAAAGATGACGAGTAGAATAGGTTGGGTTACCATTGGGAAATTGGACAGTATGTGTGCGTGCGTGTGTGCGTGTGCCTGCGCACGCGCGCGTGTATGTGTGTGTGTGTGTAAGATCCATTTAAAAATCAGCATTCTTATAATGATACTATATGACTTTAAGTCATGGAATTCTGTAGTTTCTGAAAAACTAAAACTGTGAGTTATCCAATTGAAGACTGTAAAGCATTTTATGGGGAAAAGCCGACTATAACATATCACAATGTACTGGAGATACGGCAAGACAGTCCCTTGGGGAGAACACTGGATCTGGAATTGGAAGAGGTAGAATGAGATCCTGATTGTGCTCATCACCACCCGTGTGACACGAAGAGCATCATCTACCTTCTTTGGATCTGAGTTTCTCCATCTATAAAATGAAAAGTTTAGTGGCCTCTGAGGCCACTCCCAACCCTAAAGTTAGGATTCCATGATGCTCACTTGATTTATGAAAGAAAATAAAAGTGGGTCAGTCAGGTACTGAGAGGAAAGGGTAACTGATGGGGGGTCATTTGTGCAACATCAAGAAATAGAAGAAGGCCCCCCCAGCATGCAGAGAAGGGCCCCCAGATGGAGAATCTGGGTTGATTTGCACAAAAGTCACGCAGAATGAGGTGTTGATCGGTTGTCACCTGCACTCTTGGAGAGAGTACCCTCATTGATGAGCTCATGGAGCCATCAACATGTTGAAATGGCATTTCCAAATGAATCTGCTCTGGGGCATTATTAATTACTCTAAAAAGCATCTTAAGAATGTGAGCATTTAGGGCGGCTAGATGGCACAGTGAATAGAGCACCAGCCCCGGAGTCAGGAAGACCTGAGTTCAAATCTGGCCTCAGACACTTAACACTTATTAGCCATGTGACCTTGGGCAAGTCACTTAACCCCAATTGCCCTGCCTTCCCCCCTCCAAAAAAAGTTTAAAAAAAAAGAATGTGAGCATTTAGAAGGTATAGATCATGTTGCTTTAGGTGGAATATAGCACACTATCCACCAGGGAATCAGTACACAATTGCCATAAAGGTCACCCCCCTTTTATAAAGTAATTGCAGTCAGGGTGAGAGTCATTTTCTTTTACAATTCAATAAATATTAAGCACTTCTGAATGTAAGAGGATTTTCTAAGTCATGGGAATACAGAATCAGACAAGAAAAAAAAACCCTTCCCTTCGGGAGCTTAGTTTTTTACTAGGGAGATACGAATAAATATGAGATCATTTGATTAAAAATTAGGGGAATCAGGAAAGGTTTCCCATAGGTAATGGCACACAAGACGTAGCTATAAGGAAGGAATGCATTCCTTGAATAGATGACAGCTGAGGATGGCCTGGGCCTTGCAGGGAGGAAAGAATTCTAAGTAGACACATGGAGAGTGTACATTCTAGGAATGGAGGACAAAGGTTTGGAGGTAGGAGGTGGGAGGCTGAATTTAGGAAATAGCAGAGAGGCCAATTTGGCTGGAATGTAAAGTACTTAAAGCAAAATATTAAGTCCAAAAATTTGGGCTAGAATGAGAATGAAAAGAACTTGAATGGCTAACTAAGTTAAGGAGCTAGTTTATACCAGAAACTATTGTCTCTACTATAGAGAGTGAAGCAGGTGAAATTGCTTGGGTATGGGAGAGACTGTCAAGAGTTGTGCTTTGGGAAGATTATTTTGGCAATTGTATGGTGGCTGGGTTGAAAAAAGAAGAGCCCGGAAACCAGAAGACTAGTTAGGAACCTCCTAATAGTTCAGGGAAAAGGTGTTGAAGATCTGAACTAGAATGATACTTATCCAAGTGGAGAAAAGGTCGTGGAAGTGAGAGATGTTGTGGAAATAGAATTCACAGAAACTGGCAACTAATTGGATGTGGCGTTGAATGAAGAAGAACAAAGTGTAGGAGTTGATTTAGAGGTTGTGAAACTAGGTGATTAGAGGGATGATGGTACCCTCAACAAAAACAGGAAGTTTGGAGGAGAGAAAGACTTAGGTAGAGAGAGGAGGGAAGATGAGTTCTATTTTGAACATATTGAGTTGAGACCACTGGATATCCAAGTGCAGAGATCCAGAAGGCACTTGGTAAGGTGCAACTGCAACTTAGGAGAGAGAGAGGAGGTTCAGAGACATAGATTTGGGAGTCATCTAAATATAGAGTTGATAAATGAGTCCATGGGAACTGACATCAGAGCTTTAGCAGGACACCTACAATACCAAGGGCACTGGTATTTACCTTTATCTTCTGGAATACTGACAAGGTTAACTACATAATCATTGGTGATAGGGTGGCTCACGGAAAGTCTTCTCTCTTTTTCTGTTTTCCTTTGGGCGCGTGGTACAGCCACAGACTTTTGGAAGTTAAGCTGGTGGCTCTTCTCCAAAGTCTCAGCCAAATCCTTTTGACGTGGACTAGAGCTAGGATAGAAAGACTCCTACAGGAAAAGAGAAGCATTGTTGAGATAATAGTGTGGAAATAAATTTCCGTCTTCAGCAAGTATACAAAATAATCCAGGGTGGTCAAAAGTGCTAGAAATTTACAGAGATCAGGGAGGATGAAGAGTGAAAAGAATCCATTTGATCAAATGATTCAATGATCTTAAAGCTGCGTCAGGAGGGGTGTGTGTGTGTGTGTGTGTGTGTGTGTGTGTGTGTGTGTGTGTGTGTGTGTACAGAACCCAGATTGTAAGGGCTGAGGAGACAATAGGTGATGATAGTTGAGATGTTTTAATACAGCATCAAAGTAGATGCCCCTCTAGATAATTGGGAGTCAGTTACACAGAGTTAGTAGGGAAGACCCTTAAGAGAGTACTTCTGAAGAGGAGAAACAGACTCTAAAAAGACACTTGAGTCTGACAAAGAAAGAAGGAGCTGTTTGTCATTGTGACTGGGAGGAACTCGCTGAATAACTAGTATAAGGTAAGACTGATCTCTCTCAATAGGGCCTGGCTCCAAATCATCCTAAGGGTAGCCTCAGTCACTAAACCCATCCCTTAGTTGGTGCCTGGGGTAGGGGCAGCTACGGTGACCGGCCTGGAATCAGAAAGATTTACTTTTAGTGGTCTCAAAAATAATTTGCTGGTGTGGAGCTGCCTGCTGCCCTTTTCCCTCCCGTTCCTATTGTTGAGTCATTTTTTAAAATCATGTTTATTTCTTTGTGAACTCATTTGTAGTTTTCTTGGCAGAGATGCTGGAGCCGTTTGCCATTTTGCTCTCCAGCTTTTTACAGATCAGGTAACTTGGGCAAACAGGGTGAAGTGACTTGGCCAGGGTCACACTAAATCTGGCTAAAGCCAGATTTGAACTCAGATAGATGAGGCTTTCTGATTCCAAGCCCAGTACTCTATCCATGGCACCACCTAGCTGCATTTTACATATTCACACAGGCACCTGTACACACATGCCTATGTGTGTATATATGTATGTGTGGCATATATACATATGGGTGTATCTATTTAGATATAGATAGATAATTATTTAACCTTTTAGTTCCTCAGTTCCTTAATTTTGAAACAATGGAATTAGAGTTGCCCCCTGCATTCCCAACAAACCCTAAAATCTTTTAATCCTTTGATAAACAGTTGTATTTATGGGTGGGAAAGGGTCCTTGAGATATCCCTGTACTATGTGAGAAAGGGACCTTTTATCAAGGAAATCCAATGCAATGAGATATAATCTGCTGCCATTCAGCTTGGGCTGGGAGCCATATTGGTTCCAATATTCACCATATTGGACCCCCGGCTTCCGCAGGGAGATGAGGACAAAAAGTCACATTTCTCCAAGCACAGAAATCTTAGGAGGTTAAAAACCACTGCCTTACCTGACTCATGGAGACTTGGTCAATGTCCAAAATAAATCCCTCATTTTCACTGCAATGCAAAGAAGAATGCTTTATTTTGTTTGTTGTTTGGTCACTGCTCCTTGGCAACACATTTTAATGATGATATGATTTCCAGGAAGCACACATGGACAGATTCTAATCACACTAACCCTCACGTCATCTTTAAAAATTACCTACAGCTCAACATGCCTACATTTACATATGGAAAGCCCTCATTAACACAGATCTCTCTAATTCGACACTAGAGATCTCTTGGGTAGGCTCTGACCTAGGAATATAGTTTGCTAGACAAATCAAGGCAATTTTAAAAACCAATATGCTTCATCCAGTTAAGAAAACAAATAGTTTAATGAGTGTTTTAGAATCATTCTTTCTACTCAGAAATATTGCCTGTCAATTACCTTGTTCTTTTTTATTCATTAAACCAAGTCTGAAAGCTCTCCCTCAGCAAAATGTCTTTCAACATTTTGTTACTGTGGTTTGTTGTTTTGTATTGGTAAAAAGAATAAACTGTATTTCTCTAAAGTATTCCATAATCCCAATTCTTTGTTAATCCAGTTAATAACCTTCCACCCACTGAGGAAGGGAAAGGGAACACACACACACACACACACACACACATACACACACACAATCGATTCATAGTTCTGATTAGTATCGTGCAAATCCATGTTCCCTTTCTCAGCCAGGTGTAACTGTAGCTCAGCAAAGGAACCTGAGGCTGAAATCCATAGACCTATTCTCGTGCATTCCTATAAACAATATTCTGAAATGTTATCCTTCCTTCTGACAGGATTTCTTCAGACTTTGTCTGGATTTTGTTTTTCTGAGGCTTTTCTCCAAATCTGCCCTGATTCCAGATCTAGGACACATCTGTGTGGAATCTCCTGTTGGCCCGTGGCCACAATTCTATTAGTCAGACAATTCAGATTTACCTTCTCCCTCTAGCTAGGCAGCATTCAGGCTCCTTTGCATTAAAACAAAGACAAATGCCTGCTTACCTGTAGGAGGACTGGAGTTCCTCATACATGTCAGGGACTCTGGCCATGATAATTTCTGTGATGAGAAAAGCAAGGAAAAGAGGATAAGCCTTGATTAAACTCCTACTGTGTGCCAGGCATTATTCAAAGCACACTTCAATTATTATCTCATTTACAATCCTGGGAGGCACGGGATTTAATTTGCCTCATTTGACAGCTGAGGAAACTGAATTTAAGTGACTTGCCCAGGGTCACACGGCTAGCAAATTTGTCTGAGATTGGTCAGATCTGAACTGAAGCCCAGTGCTCCATCCACTGCACCACTAGCTGCCTCTTGTAAGTGCCTGGTGTCAGTGGCTTCAAGCCCCCAATCATAGGATCACAGATTCAGAGGCCAGCATGATATACCAGTATATACCAGGCTCTAGGCTAAGCTCTGAGAATGTTGCTCAGTTGTGTCTGACCTTCCATGATGCCCATCTGGGGTTTTTTTGGCAAAGACGCTGGAGGGGTTTGCCATTTCCTTCTCCAGGTTATTTTACAGAGGAGGAAACTGAGGTAAGCAGGGTTAAGTGAGTTGACCAGGATCATACAACTAGTGGTCTGCCATTTCTTTCTCTAGCCCACTTTACAGGCCAGGAAACTGAGGCAGACAGCGTGAAGTGACTTGTCTAGGGTCACACAGCTAGTCAGTGTCTGAGGCCAGATTTGAACTTTGGAAGATGAATCCTCCTGACTCTGGGCCAGGCTTGTCCCTTGCTGCCTAGCTGCCCTAGGCAGTGAGAATACAGAGACAAAAATGAAAGCATCTCATCCTTCGAAACCTCCACACTCATAGTACAGGTATTAATGCTGGATGCAGTCCAGTTAACTTTCTCATAAAAACTCAAGGGAGAAAAAGCAGAGTTGGGAGAAATCAGTCTGTTTTGCTCCGGATCATTTCTGAAGGATCCCTGGCCCCACCCCTCATCCCCACATACACACATGTCACACATACACACACACACGCACACACACACGCTGTCCCTTATCTCAAGGTGAGGCAGTGTTTGTCTGGCACCAGAGGGGCAGGAAGATGCTGAGCTTGTGGCTTCAGCCTAGGCAGTTTCAGAGACCGCAGCTGAAGCTGGAAAGTGTGCAGAGGCATTTCAAGCTGGAGATGGACAGCATACTACCTACCTCTTGTATCCTGAGGCTCTGGGTGACTGCGTCTCTTCAGGGAGGTTGATGACTGATCACACTTCCCCGACTGCCTCTATATATACACACATATACTGCCCGAAGGGGCGTGGCTAGAAGTTGCATAACATCAGAAAGATCACTGGGAAGCATTTTGGGTATTCATGGTAAAGACAGTTGCGTTCCACTGTCCACCGGGAGGAAGAGGATTCATTGGGCTTGGTTTTCAGGAGGATGGCTCCAGCCTCCAGCCCCATCACTTCCAAACTTTGGGGTTGGAGGCAAGTTACCCTCCCAGAGCCTGACTTTACTCATCTGTAAAATGGGAATAATCACACTCATGTTAGCCACCCCTGTGGGGCTGTCTGGAGGAAAATGTTTTGCCTATAATGTAATGCTTTTGCATTAATGTAATAGAGAAATGAGCGAGTATCTCTTCCAGTCAGGAGTGGTGACTCTGGGGACCTGGATGGGACAGGGCAGGGGACTGTCAGTCTCTGCTGACATCAGGAACCACAGTCTGGGCTCTGTGAAAAGCTCCTTTTTTCAGGGACCTGGTGGTGAGGCTGAAAGCACTGAGGAAGGCTGTCCAGGGGACAGATTTATCAGCATTTGGGTCTGGGTTTTTTTTTTAAATCAACTGCAATATGCACTTTTGAAAAGGAACTTGGGTCCTTCATATCTCATACAAATTCTAATATAATTATTCTGCACTGGGGCCCCTGTGAACTCTGGGCCTGGTGAAAGCTGGAGAAACCAGTGGCTTCCAGATTGGTGGTTTCTTTGCCCTGTGCAGGACTAGGAGGTGCCACAGTGAATAGAGTGCTGGACCTGGAGTCAGGAAGATTCATCTTCCCTAGTTCAAATGTGGTCTCAGTGTGACCCTGGGCAAGTCACTTCACCCTGTTTGCCTCAGTTTCCTTGCCTGTAAAATGAACCAGAGAAGGAAATGGCTAAACCACTCCAGTATCTTTGCCAAGAGAACTCCAAATGGAGTCACAAAGAGTCTGAACGATGAAAGGGACATGCTCTAGCCCAGTGGTTCTCAACCTTTCTAATACAATCCTTTAATAGTTCCTCATGTTGTGGTGACCCCCAAACATAAATTTTCATTGCTACTTCATAACTGCAATTTTGCTACTGTTATGAATTATAATGTAAATATCTGATATGCAGGATGTATTTTCATTGCTACAAATTGAACATAACCCACAGGTTGAGAACCGCTGAGTAACCCTTCCCACTGCTGCCTTGGTTTCTCCATCATGACGAATATATTTTGACATCCATCATCACCTTTCCTCTGGGTTCTAACTTGGGTGCAGCAGCAAAGCACTTTGTGAACTTCAAGTGCTAAGGGGGTTTAGCTAAATAAAAATGGCGGTTGTGGGTTGGGTTGCTTGGGAGCATCACCTATGATCTTTAAAGCTTCCTGTCTCTCATCCAACTTTCTAATCTCCCTTCATTGCCCCCTTCATGCGCTCTAAGCTCCCATCAGGTTGACCTCGTAGCTTCTCCTTGTGTGTAATGTTGCATCACTTACCCCTTAAAAGTGGGAAGTAGTAAGCAAACCCTTACAGAGATTGAGGTCCTGGGATGATGAATATTTTTTTTCTCTTTGGTAATCTAGGAAAAACCCTGAGTTTCACTATCAACAATTCCACCCATTCTGACCAGTCAAGCATTGACTCCTCCTCTGAAAAGAATTTCCCAGACGTCAAGGGGAGAACTAAGGTAACTATGTGGTCACTAGACTATTTCCTTCCTGTGACATTATTTGACAATATTTTCTTTTGAAATGTTGAGGAAGGAGAGAGTATGTGGGATGACCATGTAAAAGACTTTGGTCCTGTAAGAGCTCAGAACTCTGTAGACATTAGGGATGGCAGGAGACAAAAGCTGTCCTTGATTACAGGCAGGAGTAATGAGGTGTGTGTATAGGGATATGTTTGGGGGATGGGAGAGTCAGGGTGGACAGTGTAAATATCACAAGAGGCATGGGTTTATCTATCACTCAGTTTTCATCTAAGCCTTGAGTGTTCTCAAAAATCCAGGTTATACATTGCTGGTACCTGGGAACTAGAGAGCTGTTCTTTGAATCAG
Source organism: Pseudocheirus occidentalis (assembly GCA_028646575.1). Lineage (NCBI taxonomy): Eukaryota > Metazoa > Chordata > Mammalia > Diprotodontia > Pseudocheiridae > Pseudocheirus > Pseudocheirus occidentalis. The sequence continues at coordinate 291,461,889 of CM053595.1, forward strand.
GAAAAGTCTGGGTTCAAGACTTGCCTTTGATTCTGATTTCATTAGGTAGCATTTTAACCTAGATCTTCCTGATTTCAAGCCTGACACTCTCTCCACAGAACTAGACGGGGGCTATAGGGGAATCTACTACTGGCCTTGGAGTCAGGAAGACTTGCATTTCAATTTTGCCCTTGACATTTAACCAGCTGTGTGACCTTGGACAAGTCACATGTAACTTTTCTGAAACTGAGTTTCTTCCTATGTACAATGAAGGTAATAATAGCACCTACCTCATGGGGTCATTGTGAAGATCTAACATGTAAATAATTATTTATATATGCATGTTCTGTATATAAGGATGTGCTGGCAAATGTTTGACAACTGGATTTCCAAAAATGTATATGCAAGATTCTTTTCTAGTTAATTTTCATTATTAGCTTTTTTTCCATCTCTTTAAGTCTAGATGATCAATAAAGCCAGCACACCCTTGTCTGTACCCCAAGATCTAACTTGTGCCTCTTAAAGATGTGGACTAGGAAAAAAGCATACAGAATGAAAGTTCTATAATTCCAGTTCATTCAGAAAATATATCTCAGGTGCTTACCATGTGTAAAGCACCACATTGGGCCCTTTACTTCAGTGAAAATCTGGATAGCCATTAGTCTGGTGTATTTTGTCTGTATGTTCCTGGGGTTTGGTCAGTGCCCAGAAACAGTGCCCAAGTCAGGTGAGCTCTTAACAAAATTTACCAATGTCTCCCATAAGATCCTTGTGCCTACTGGAGAATCTTGGACAATCCATCATGGCCATATGAAGAAGTCCCAGTGATGCCCAGAACTTAGCTTAAGAAATGCTTTTTACTGACTGACAGATGTATGAAAATGTGAGTAGTCATTGCCTGATGGATGGACTTCTGTGTTTCCATTCCCTTGCTACTATAAAAAGGACTGTTATAAATATCTGGTATATATGGAGCCTTTTTTGATCCTTGACCTCCTTGGGGCATTTGCCTAGCAGTGGATTCTCTGGGTCAAAGGGTATGATCATTTTTATCCCTCTCTTAGCCTAATTCCAAATTGCTTTCTAGAATGCTTAAGCCAATTAAAAACTCCAGCAACAATGCTTTGGTGTTATATACATTCTCTATATATCCTCGTGCCCATGTGCCTGCCTGATGGACTATGGTGGCAACTGAATCAGTTTCAACTATTGTAACAGTCAAGTGCTAAGTAGATGATGGTTAACCAAACTAGTTGATGTGTTTTGTTGCCTGGTAATTAGCCTGCAAACATTCTGACCAGTTATGCTTTTAGACATGGTTAGTAGCAAAGCTAGTTAATCTTAAACTCAAGTGAAATATATTCACAAGTGCCTTCTGTTCCCCCTGTCAGGAGGGAAGCAAGGAGCTCTGGGTCCACATCCACGATCTGTGGGGCAGCAGAAGCAGTTAGATTGATGTGGTTGGGTCTCCCACAGGGATTATTGGTTCATAGAATGGTATGCTAGATAGAAGAGTCATGATGGGTTAGGGAATGAGGAGGGAATCTAGGTAGAGTCCTTTCTCTGCCACTAATTAATGTGTGAGTCTGAGCAAATCTTTTGATCATCCTGGGTCTCTGTTTTCTTCTCTCTTTTTTTTTGTAAAATTAGGGCTTTAGGCTACATTTATGTTTGGGTTCCATTGTCTCTCAGGTCAATTGGGATTAAATAACTTGTCAAAGGTCACACAGTTGATCAATATGTCAAGTGTCTGAAGTCAGATTTGAACTCAGGTTCTCCTGACTCTAGGGCTGGTGCTCTATTCACAGCACCACCTAGCTGCCCCATGGGTTTTTTATTTTTAATGCAGAAAATAAAACACATGGATTTACAAAGAAAATCGATTATACTGGAATACTTAAGTGTTTGAAAGACTAAGTTTCTTCAGTCTGGTTAAGGACTCCTGGTCTAGGTCTTGGTGGTTTGTAAAGGTCTTTATTCCTCTACTGCCTCCTATGAGCCTCACACTGACACTGTGAGTTACTTACAACAGGGATCATGATCTTCATTTTATCGATGAGGAATCTGAGCTGCAGAGAAGTGGAGAGATTTACCCATGGCTCTACAGCTAGTTATATACCAGAGGGCAGAATTCGAAGCCTTCCTCTCTCCAAGGCCAGGATTTCTCTATTAAGCTGTTCTATCCAACCAGGTGCTGTGCTTGACTGGGGAGTTACAGAGACAGAGATGGAGTTACCTTTATCCTCAAGGAGCTTGCATCATGGAGCTTTGATAATATTGCGACACAAGACTGTGGTTGGCAAGTGAAAAAAGAATGGGGGTGGACAGGAAACATGTTGTTGCTTACTCCTCTTTCTAGTAACAGTGTCTTATACAGCTGGATTCACAGAAAGTGTGAAGGAGTTAGACTGGGGGGACCATTTGTATTCGTGGAGGTCCCTGTTTTTATATTCCCAATGCTTGCCAAGGCAGCTAGGTGGCACAGTGGACAGTGTTAGACCTGATGTCAGAAAGACCAACCTTCCTGAGCCTTAGGCACTTACTACCTGTGTGACCCTGGGCAAATCACTTACCCCTGTTTGCCTCAGTTTCTTCATTTGAAAAATGAGCTGGAGAAGGAAATGGCAAACCACTCCAGTATCTCTGCCAAGAAAATCCCAAATGAGGTTGTGAAGAGCACTCAACAACACAACAATAAAGGAAATGGTGCCTGTAACATACAAGACAGTTAATAAATGTTTATTAATTGATTGAGCAGAGATGGAAGAGGGTGATGCTTGGGGTAGATGATTGGCAATACTGAATTATGGAGGAAAGGCAAAGATATTTAGCTTATTTTATTTTTGTTTTCTCTATCAAGAGAATTTTTGGCCTGGAAAGGACTAGAAAAAAAATGATCACATGGAAGCTAAAACCCCAAATAAGGATGTAATAAAGAGACCACAAATCACCGGTCCAGTGAACTGCTTCTCACTGTACTGAAAAAACTAAGAGATGTAATTAACAAGTCATCCTTAGGGATTTTGAAGATTGCGGAGAGATGCTGGAGAAGACAATTGTTACCCCAGTTTTCACAATGAGGAAGAACATGAAAACTACAAATTATAGGGCAGTGAGTTTGATTTTAAATCTGACAAAATTTCTAAGGTGTATAATTAAGAGGATGAACAAGTAGAAAAGGAAATAGTGACCTCCGAGATCCTGTTTGGCAGGATTGAGAACAGGTCAGGGCAGGTTACCTCATTTCCTTTTTTTTTTTTTCTGGGCCAGGTTCACTCTACTGGTGGATTGGTGGAACTCGAGAGATTTTACCTAGACCTCATCAAAGCATTTGATTAAGTTTTTCATTTTATCTTCATGGACAAAGTGAAGAGATGGGAGCTAGATGATGGTACTTTTAGGTGGACTTTGATCTGATGAAATGGTGAGACCCAAAGAGTAGCCATTAATGGGTCAATAGCAGGGTTCTACTGGAATGCCCTAGTGGTTTTGCTGTATAACATTTTTATTAATGACTTGTATAGAAGAGATAGCAGTCACAAAACTGCAGCTCCTGGGATGACAGAATTAGGACCTACACTGGTCTTGACTTGTTAGAACAGTGCATTAAATAAAAAACGGTGAAATTCACAGAGTTAAATGTAGAGTCTTATACTTGACAAAAAGTGATATAATTCAATCCACAAGTATGAGATGAAGGAGGCATGGCTAAATGATAGTCTGTCTGGAAAAAGATCCATTTTTAGTGGATTTCCAGTTTAGTAGGGGTTGGCTTTTATAAGATGGCATCCAAAATTAATGGTGCAGTCAGACTAGTCTCTATCATCAAACTGCCTTCCAGACATTTCCACCTGTATGTTCAATAGGCACCTCAGACTTAACGTGTCTAATATGCAGTGTATTATTCTCCTCCTAAATTAGACCTTCCTTCAAACTCCCCTAGTTCTATTTAGAGCACCTCCGTACTTCAAATGATCCAGTCCTTAGCCTTCTCAGATCTTTCCTGTCTATCACCTTTGTGATAGGCTCACAACCACAACCCTAGTACAGGTCCTTATCACTTTTCACTAGTACTACTGAGGCAGCTAGGTGACTCAGTGGATAGAATCTTGGACCCAGAGTCAATCCATAATCAATGAACACTTACTAAGCACCTACTATGTGCTATGCACTGTGCTGACCACTGAAGGAGTGAGGAAGACCTGAGATCAAATGTAGCCTCAGATACTTAACAACTGTGTGACCCTGGGCAAGTCACTGACCCTCTCTGTCTGCCCCAGTTACCTCATGGGGATAATAATGACACCTATCTCCTAGGATAGCTGTGAAGGTCAAGTGAGAAAATGTAAAGTATTTTACAAACCTGAAAGCAATTATATAATCATAGGCTATTTATTATTATGATTATCCCTTAATTGGTCTGTCTCCTAATCTCTTTAATCCACCCTTTGCAAAACTGCCAAAATGCTTTTCTTAAAGCACACACTCGATCCTGTCATTCCTCTATTCAAGAGACCTCCCTAGTTCCCAGTTGCCTCTAGCTAGGCTAAAATATGAATTTCTCCATTCTGTACGCTGAGACCTTCATAGCCTGCCTACCTTTCTAGATGGATCACTCCCTTTCACACACTTTACATTCTGGCTTCCTGGACCATTATCTATCCCCCCAGACCGGCATCCTATTTATAGCCTCCATGCCTTTTGAGGATGCTCCACATCTGGAACTCAGTCCCTTCTCACCTCTCCATCTTAGAATCTGTAGTTTTTTCAAGGCTCAACTTAGGTGTCCCTGCTAAGGGAAACCTTTCTCAGATCCCTTGATCATCTGTGCTCCTCAAGTGATTAGGTATTTACTTACATATTCCATTGTTTTAAAAGAACAGAAGTGTCTTTCATGTAGGAAATGTTTTTTTTGGTCTTTGTACACTTATTGCTTTGCATATACTAGGTGTTGAATAAGTGCTTGTTCAATTGCCTTGAACATGGGGACATAACAGTCTTGCTATATTCCATCCGATCACATCTGGAACATTCTGGACAGTGAATTTTCGGAAGTCCATTGCTAAAGAGGAGAATGCCTTGAGGAGGCCAAGCAGGCTCATGATTAGTCTAGCAGCTTGACATCTTTTTCCTGGAGAAGAGAGGACTTTGGGAATATATGCTAGCTATCTTCAAACACTTGAAGGACTGTCATAAGAGGAAATGAATTTATTCACCTTAGTGTGAGAAGACAGAACAAGCAACAATTAGCGAGAGTGGTTGGGTGGCAGATTTTGATTTGGCATAAGCAAGGCTTCCTAATAATTAAAGTTAGCCCAAAGTGGAATGTATTGCCTCGGGAGGTAGTGAGTTTCTGCTTATTAGAGGAATCTGATCAGAGGCTAGATGGCCACTTTGTGGGGGATGTCACAGAAGGACATTTTGATTAGGTACAGTTTGGACTAGAGGTCCTGGGAAGTCCCTTTTGATCCTGAGATTCCGTGGTGGATGTGACTGTGGAGATCCCTTTGTTCAACAGTTTGGTAAATATCCACATTAGAGGAGACATGACCTAGGAAACATGTTCCCCAAAGCTGCTCATCAGAGCCATATACAAAACACAAATAAAAAATGTTCCCTACAGATGTATGGGAATAGATGGTCCTGTTTATCAACGACACTGAGCTTAGTACGTGGAGTCAGAATCATGCAATATGAGAGCAACCATCTAGTCTAAACTGCACCTGAAAAGAATCCCCATTATAGCATCAATAAGCCTTTATTAAGCACTTGCTGTGTGCCCCGTATCATGCTAACCGTGATCCCAGATGAATACCAGGTGTCTCAAAGGACAAATGGAAAGATCTGTGGTTGGGGGTAAGTAGGGTAGAGCATCCGGGACAAGTAGTCATCTAGCTTCTGTTTGAAGATCTCCAAGTTGGGAGAAGCCACCATCTTAGGAGGAAACCTCTTCTCCTCTCGGACAGCTCTACTTGCTAGGAAGCTTGGTCTGCCTTCCAGACTCAATTGGCCTCTTGGCAGTGTCCCCCTTTGTTCCTTGTTCTGCCTGCTCAAACCAAGGAGAGCAAGTCAAATCTCTCCTACACATGAAAGTGCTTCAGATATTAAACACAACTATGAATAGGATGGGTTCATTACTCTAGAGAGACCTTGGCAGCTAAAAAAAAAAAGATGAACAAAAGCAGACTGCCTAGGTCAAGACATGCGGGTGGGCAGCTCATGGCGTTAGGCCATCATTGTATATAGATTATATTATTTTAGATTATTATTACATAGGATATTAGATATAATCTATGCCACTATATAATACATCACATATAATAATATACCATGCATATTATATAATATACACTATATCACATATATGCTATTTTATCTATATACTATAATATATTAATATATCCTATATAATATTATATTATAGAAAAGCTTTAAGTCAGGTGCAGAGAAAATTATGAGGATACTGGGCTGGGTTGCTTTTGGGATTTTACCTTATGCTTTTTTGGAAATGACCTAATGCTTTCAATGATCCCAAGCTGCTTGAGGCCACAAAAGCCCATCTAAAACAAACAAATAAACAAACAAACACTATTCTTCTGATAATACTATATTATTTGAGATAGTGTGGTGTAGTATGCTTTAATAGCTAATAATAAAAACTAACATTGATGTAGCTTTTTAAAGTGTGTAAATACCTTTATATATGTGATATCCTCTGATTTAATTCTTGCAATGGCCATGTGAAGTAGGTTGATATCATTATCTCCATTTTACAGATGAGGAAACTGAGTTCAGGGGAAGTTAAGTGACTTGCCCAGGGTCACATGAATAACAAGTGTCTAAGAGGAAGTATTCATCCCGGGGTCTTCTTGACTGTACCCCTGGCATTCTATCCACTGCATCCCCTAGATATCCACCTAGCTGTATGTGTATTGCAGAGAAACCCAGGTTTGAATCTCACCCATGATGCCTAATAGCTTTGTGACCTTGGGCAAATCATTTACCCTGTGATCTTCAGTTTTCTTACCTGTAAGATGGGGATCTCATGGGGTGGTTGTAAGGATCAAATGAGGAAATGAGTACAAAAAATGCATTTATCTGCAATTATAATTATGGGTCCAAATCATAGCATGCCACTTGATCAGTCAACTGAAAACTATTGATTCCACAGTTTAGCTTACTCAGCCTCAAATATCAGCTTTGGTCCAACTGAAAATAGTACTCAGAATAGGTCTGAGTCAATTACATCACAGGGCATGTAGAAAAAGTCAACTTTTTATGAACATTCCTTTGTCTTTGATTTGAGTTTGGATAGGGCAGTTTCAACTGGTATCTACAGGAAAAACAATCACAAAGTTACATTATTATTCTAAATTTGGAAATGATCTGAACTATAATGGAGGTGGGATGGGGCAGGAATCTGACAGAGTCTCAGAACTGGAATCTCAGAGGGCATCTAGTTCAAACTGGACCTTTCCAAGAATGTTTTTTTCTTATTTACTTCCTTTTCATCTTCTCATCAACAAAAGACCCATTTCAGTTATTGTTTACCATGGAGTTGGATGACTCTGTCTTTTAAAGTTATTCTCTGTGCTTGGAAAAGTTCCCCAGCTTCCTGTACAGGGGTTACCACCTTCTCTATCATTGGAACAAGCCACAATCACTTCATTTCTTTGTAACCCAATGCTCAAGCCTAGACATTTGTATAAGATGCCTCTTACGTGGAAAGAATGTTCCTCAAGAAGAGTCTTATGCTTGAATCTTGGGTTATTACTTCAATAGATTGAACCTGAACTTGCCCCAATTCATTCTTCACAACACAACCAAAATGATTTCAGTATTCCAAGGTCCCATGACCTCACAAGCGTGAGTGCTACCTACACTGTTATTAAGGAAAGTCCAGCCATGTTCTTTCATCTTTTGCAATTCCCATCTGTGTCCTTTAAATCTTTCCCAAAGGCTCTCTCCAATATATCAATACTTTCATCTAGGATAAGAGTTCTTAGTTGGGTCTGTATACTTGTTTTTAAAAATGAAAGACTCCCTTCACAAAGCCCCTCTTCCTACTCCCTCCATTCGCTTCATACTTCCATGACTTCCCCTCCCAGACTTGTTGTCGCAGAGATAAAACAAAAGGTTATCTAGGTTATCTACCCCAAAGTCAAGGCATTGTCTTACCCTGTAAATTATTCTGAGAAGTAGGATACACTCAGTCATGAATAACTTTTTGCTTATTTACTTAGTGGGCCAATTTCCTGTGTGATAAGGGGGCTAGAAGGAGGCTTAAGCCAGATAACTGGAGAGAATAAAAGAAGGAGGTAAAAAAAAAGGAATGGAAAGGCCAAAAGAGAAGCCTAGGATCAGGGGAATTTTAGATCTTATTTAGATAATAGAAATAAGAGATTTCCATGCCTGCCAGTTTATGATCTTTATTGGAAGAATGATTGTGTCTCATAAAGTGTTAGTTTTGATTTGAATTCCTCTCTACCAGTCTCTGAATTCAACTAATTGTTCTTCAGTCATCTCAGTCCTGTCCAACTCTTCATGACCCAATTTGAGATTTTCTTGGCAGAGGTACTGGAGTGGTTTGTCATTTCCTTTTCCAGCTGATTTTACAGATGAGGAAACTGAGGCAAATAGGGTTAAATGACTTGCCCAGGATCTTATAGCTAGTGTCAGAGGCTGAATTTGAACTCAGGGCCTCCTGACTCCAGGCCCTGTGTTTTGCACGCTATGGTTCCACCTAGATCCCCTAATGCAACTAGTATAGAATGCAAAATTGTAAGATAAAAATTATTTTTCCGTGTAAGACAAATTCTGAAATGTGCTCAATCGAATCGATGAAGAACAAATTTTGTTTTGGGTCTAGGAAGTTTTAAATCTGTGATACTGTTTAATGTTAGTATTATGCTTATAAATTCCTTACATTGTAATTTTTGGAAACCATTGCATAAGAAATGCTTTTATTTTCCAACTTTGAATTGTTGCTTTTGGAGACTTTTGCAGAATGTCTTTTTGTTTGAAGATCCTTCTTCATATTCAAATGATGTGATTTGGGTGGTCAAAGTAAACTTGTTACCTTGGAAGTCTCCTAGGGGATATTGCCAGAATCTGAATTTTTAGCCCTGGCAAAATCAGCTCTGGAAAAAACAAAAAAATAAAAGTCGAAAAGGTTACTGCTTAGAAAGGATTTGTAAATGAGTGACTTGGTGAATTCCATCCTGATACTGTAGCCCCTCCCCTCATACACTCATAGCCAAGATATGTGGGAGATTATTTGTTTGCTTATAATATAGAAGTAATTTATGTGACTCCTCTGACTTCTGATTATGAAGGTTATGAACTTTCACCTGGAATAATATATATTGAAATTATATCTTTGAGCCAATTTGGTATCAACAAACATCAGTTTTAAAGGTTTTTCTCTACTTTAGAGGCTAATTTGCAATAATAGCCAGTTTTGTTTTTCTGATTATTCATTCTTTGTATGAAACTCCAGAATATGAATATTTTCTCAATTTATTTTTACATCAGGATATGTTTAAACTTAAAAAAAGTAAAATGAACAATGCATATTTTTGCAAAGTACTAGTACGGAATAAAGATAAGTGCTTTTATTTATCGTAATTTATTATTGTTGCAATATGAAAAATAATTATATGCTGCTCTAATCTGTAAGCAGTGAATCTTGCTATGTGCGATGGCCTATTTGGGGACTGTGATTTACTCTCAGAGTTTTGAGTTCAGGTGTAATTGTTTAATGGTTAATCTGTGTACATTCAATTGGACCTGAAGGACATTCTTTACTTTGCTCAATGTTTTCAGACTTGTTCTTCATCATATTCAGAGTCAAATGAAAAATAGTTTTAAAATGTCCTGTAGGAGCATCATATGTACTTGACCTTGGTCATTGTTCTTAACAGAAACATTTGAAGGCCTATCTTATATGAGCAAAAAAGAAAAAAGCCAAAAGATTAGACTTTTTCTCTAAGAATGAGAATATATGTATTCTATTTTAAAATTCTATTTTAAATTTTAATGGAATGAGAAGCTACTTTAAAAAAAAGCAATTTTGCTTTGAGATTTTTTTGCTTTTCTCAAAGCAAAAGTCACTAAACTAGAATCACTTTATTAACAGTCAGAAGCAGTGGTCAGAAACCAGACCAGAACCCTACCAGAGTTAAATACCTGGGACTCAGAGACAACGACCACAACAAATGGACAGATCTCTTGCTTTTGTACCTGTAGAAAAATGAGGCAAAAAAAAGCACAAAATGTTGAGGCAATCAAGATTCAGAAAAAAAAAATTTGCCTTGTCTTGCTCACTAAAATCCAGAATTTCTTAGTCTGGCTCTTGCTTTAGACACATGAATCATAGCACCATGCTCATGAGAATATCTGGGTGGCTACTAGACTGAACACCCCAAAATATCAACAGATTATTCAGATGCAACAGATGGAAAACCCCCCAAACAAAAACAAAACACAGAATACACATCAAAGACTGACTTACCCCATTTTGTGATTTTTATGCTAACAGAACACTAGTAGTCTTTTACGTCTCAATTAAGTTTTCACCTTCAAAGTCTCCAAGGCAAATATGACCTGGTGGGCATAAGATAGTTTCTGAAGTGAAGTGCCAGTGCCAACCTTGCTGCTTGTCCTACATAATTTGCCAAATTTGTTACCGGAGAAATATCTGTCCCTGAACTCAGTATTGTTGCTGAATAACTCTTCCACAATGTAGAACTCATAAGTAGGTTTAGTAATGCTTAGGTTCAGGAGGTAGAAAAATGACTCTGAACAAAGATGGGAATTTCTGACAAGCCTTGATAGAGAAAATTATATCAGAGACAGAGAAATAATTTTTTTTTTACATGGAACAGTATGTAGGCCACAACAATCATGCAAACCTAGTCAGACAGATCCACTGTCTCGTGCTTCATTTGATTAAGCTTGAACAAACTATGTTGAAGAGAATCATAATCTCATCCATTCCTCTAAGGAGACAGATCTAAATAAACAGACTTTCAGAGTCTGTTTACAGGTTGCAGATGAAATTACATTTAAAGGGTTCACAATTGGCTGAATGAGAAGGGAGATTGACATGTCTCAAAAATAGAGTGGGAGCTGATTGGGAATCTTCCTCAAATAAAGCAAGTCCAACTACTTCGGGACTCCCTTTTCAACTCAGCTCCTTTTTTTGGCTTCTTCTTTGGGGGATGGTTGAGACCTTAAGTAAATTTTCACATCCCATTGGATGGATTTCAGCCAGCTCAATAACCTTTTAACTAAGAGAAACAGCCCTGACTGTCCCACCTCCCAATAAAAATTAAGAAAAGGAAATAAAAATGCTTGTAACACGTTCACAATCTTTATCATTAATGACCTGTATTTCACAGGGCCTCAGACCTCAGTATCACCTGAAACTGATCCACTTCCCAGAGCCATTCTGAATTGCCCCTCGGTAATCATAATCTCTCATTCTCCCATCTTTCTCCCAATATTTCACTCTTCCTGAGTTTGTTTTTTTCCCTTTGAGAGTCAATATATATTTATGATTTTGGGTCCTTGTCATTGCTTCACCTTCCAGTTTTGGTTTTGCCTCTTTCCATTTTTCCTGGTCTTGACCCTCATCAACCACATAAATAATGCTCCATTTTGGATGGTTGTGGTCCTTGTGGTTTTGCCTTTGCTGGCTGTTTCTGCTATAGATCCATGCATGGTCGTGGTTTGAGCTGCCTCTACAAGCCTACAGAGAAGCTGTCAATGAACGAGGCAGCAGAGGAGTGTAGGCCAACCACATTTTTTTACCAGCTGCCATGACACTAAAACCCCCTCTCAAGTGGCTTCCGGCATTCATGTGCCAGTCTTCCAAAGGATCTAGCATCCGCAGCGTTCACTAGAAGGTATCTACAGCAACAACTATCATTTCATACAGTGTTTTGAGGTTTATAATTTACAATTTGCAAGAGACTTTACAATGATCTCATTTGATTTTTCAAAACAACCCTTATTTTTCCGTGTAAGGTAAATTCTGAAACGTGTTTAATTGAATTGACATCGCCTGATTGGCAATACATTTTGGGAGGTATTTTAGAGATGAGATAAACCAAGGCAAATGGGGATTAAGGAACTTTCCCAGGGTCACAGCTAGTAAGTGTCAGAGGCTGGATTTGAACTCAGAAAGATGAATCTTGGACTCCAGGCCTGGTATTTTCCCCGCTGTTCTACCTAGGTATTCTTCATAAAACAATATTATATATTTATATATTACTTATAGACACTTGCATGTGCACACATGTGTATAATATACTGGAAATGTGAGATTGAAGCTTGTATATGATTTATAATGTAAATATATATGTTTATATGACTGGCACCTAGTAAGTGCTTTGAGAGTACAGGAAGTGGGGTGGCTAGGTGAACCTAATCTTAAAGAGCAAATTCATAGTGAATAGAGCACTGGCCCTGGAGTCAAGAGGACCTGAGTTCAAATTTGACCTCAGACACTTAACACAAAACCAGCTATGTGACCTTGGACAAGTCACTTATTTCCAATTCCCCTACCTCCCCCCTCCAAAAAGAAAAAAAAACCCTTAGAGTATGGAAAGTTTTCCTACATAAAGAATCTCTCTCCATGTTTTCTACATGGGAAGTAAAATTTCCTCAATTAGAGATTCATTCTTTGTCCTTCTTAGAAATATAAATAATCCCCGGAGAAAAAGCACTTTAAGGTGATTTGTATCTTAGTGTGATTACCCACCTAGTGTCTTTCCCAAGAGCAGGTCTGAGTATGTGAGAAGCTGGAGACAGCACTTGAGATATGAAGGGAGGCTTTGCCATTGGTGGGGGAGGCAAAGAGAAAAGGAAGGCTGGGAGGAGGGGAAGGAGGAAAAGTAAAAAAAAAAACAAACTTAGTCTAAGTCCTAATTGTAGCTAAGGACTTGTAAGTGGTCCTGCTACTGAGTTCTAGATGCTGCTTCTATCTTAATGATAAAGTGTGATTGGTTAGTTCAATGGAAAACCATAGGCAAAATGGGCAGTTTAGATGGTGCAGGGGATAGGGCATTGGCACTGAAGTCAGGAAAGCTCATCTCCTTCAGTTCTAATCTGACTTAAGACATTTACTAGGTGTGTGACCCTAGGAAAATCACTTCACCTTGTTTGCTCCAGTTTCCTCATCTGTAAAATGAGCTGGAGAAAGAAATAGTAAGCCATTTTAATATATCTTTGCCAAGAAAACCCAAATGGGGTCATGAAGAGTTGGACGTGACTAAAAGTGAGCTGGAGAAGGAAATGACAAATCATTTCAGTATCTTTGCCCCTCCCCCAAGGGAATTAGGGCACCAAAAAGTCATAGAATGTTAGGACTGGAAGAGACTTTAGAAATGGTCCAGTCAAATTCCCCCCCCCCCCTTTTTTTCTTTACCTATGGGGAAACTGAATCTGGGGAGGTTATGTACAGTGATAAACTGAAGTCACGTGGCTAATTCATGGCAGGACCTGGACGAGAGTTAGAACTCTGAATTGGATTCTACAGCCATCAACTGGCTATTTAGCCTTGGTCAGGTTACTGACCTCTGTTCCTCAGTTTTCCTTATCTGTAAAATGAAGGTTAGGGCGAGATGACTCTTGAGATCTTTTCTGGCTCTAATATTTTAACCCAGGTTTTTTTCTCTCGTTATGATGCTCCATTGATCTGTTCTTTCCATCCTTATCACTCTCATAGCCCATACTATATTGATCTGCATAGACTAGATTTCTGCCCTGCCCTCCCCCCCCTTCCCTGCCCACGTCTGGGCTGGACCACTGTAATAGTCCACTGGTTGGTCTCCCTTGTGTCAGGTCCTTCTGCACTCCAGCCCATCCTCCATTCAGCTGTCTCTTAAAGAGAAAATCTGACCAAGTCACACTCTCTTCCCCCATTCAGTAAATTCTAGAGCCCCCCCCCCCATTATCTCCAGGGTCAAATATAAAATCCTCTGCTTTTAAAGCCATCCAGAACCTGATCTTTTCCTATTTTTCTAGTCTATTCTTTTGTCTCACCTGCATCCTCTGAGATCCATGGCCACTGACCTCTTTGCTGTTGCTCTCACTAGACACTCCATATCTTGACTCTGGGTGTTTTCTCTGGCTCTCCCCCATACCTGGAAGTCTCTGCCTCCTCTTCTTTGCCCCCTGCCTTCCCCGGCTTCCTTCAAGTCTCAGCCAAAATCCCTGCTTCTATTAGAAGCCTTTCCCGATATCCTAAATACTAGTGCCTTTCCTCTGTGATCCTCTCCAAAGGGATCTGGTGTTTAGCTTATTTGTACACATTTATTTGCATGTTGTTTCTGCCATCGAACTCTGAGCTGCTAGAAAACAGGTCTGTTTTTGCCTTTTTTTGGATCACTAGTATTTAGCACAGTGAGCCAAATTCTCACAGTAGGAGCTTAATAAGTGCTTGTTGACTTGACAGATCTGACTTGTAGAAACAAGTGCAGTTTAGAATCTCTATCATGTTTTGGTGGCTGCCTAGCTTTCCAAAGAGGTCCGTTTCAGGAGGAGCTTGTCTTGGGCAATGGCACTGGAGGTTTCCCTTATTCAGACCCGCTATTCACTTTGCTTGTTGAGTAGATCTCCATTGTCAGGGAAGAATTGCCTTCTCGGCTAGTGTGTTTAGCTTTCTCAGGACACAGCTTATGATCGAAACTTCTGACTCAGAGACAGCTCCCTACCTTGCCCAAGCCAGTTTGGGTATGGACCAATCCAGCTAATTGGTTAGTAAAGTGCAATGAAAAAGAGATGAAAAACTAGGTCTTTGCAGGAAAAGTTGGAGCAATTGGGGTTATCTGGAAGAAGAGAAGGCTAAGGGGTGACTTGAATGGACTGTCTTCACATACTTGTAGGGATCACATTAATTAAAGATTAACGCTCATCATCTGTCCTCTATGCCTACTAAGAATGATGCAAAAGAAAATGGGCTTACAAGAGGCAGGATTTGGGCTGAACCTAAGGAAGAACTTGACTTTCAAAAGGATAAAACTACATAATGGGCTACCAAGGGAGGTTGGAGAGTTTCCAACCCTAAAGATCCTTATAAGGAGCAGCTACTTCTGTGGTTCCAATAGAAGCTTGAGAAAGTATATGGTGCCTCTAAGCAGAGGGCTGCCTCAAGGGACCTTGGCATACTCTAACTCCATCTTGTGCACTTACTTCACTCAGTTAATGGATAAACATCTGTTGAGTGACCACGGAGTATGCGTCACTGTGTTAGACATTACAATGAAATTAAAAACAACACCATATAAACAAATATGAACCAAATCACTTCCAGCTGGGGTAATAAGATAGAAAAATTTAAATTTGATTTGAACAAGTAAGGAAAGGTACATATAATGTATACATATATGTGTATATGCATGTATGTGTATATATTATACATATGGAAAGAAGGAGAAGGAAGAGAAGGACAAGAAGAAGGAGAAGAAGAAAGAGAAGAAGGAGAAGCAGGAGAGAAAATGAAATCATCTAAATCAGTGGTTCTCAACCTGTGGGTCACGACCCCTTTAGGGGTCAAATGACCCTTTCACAAGGGTCACAGGGGTCGCCTAAGACCATCAGAAAACACATATTTCCGATGGTTTTAGGAACAGAGACATTGCTTCTTTATCTATCTCCAGGTGGGTCTGCCCACATGCAGATATGCCCACATATAAGTATTAAAGGGTTGCGGCATTAGGAAGGTTGAGAACCACTGACCTAAATGCTTGTGGATGATTTACTGAATATTTATAGAACAATTATCCTTGAAGAATGGCATAAAAGTTCATTTAGGGATAGACTGTGAAG
Source organism: Pseudocheirus occidentalis (assembly GCA_028646575.1). NCBI lineage: Eukaryota > Metazoa > Chordata > Mammalia > Diprotodontia > Pseudocheiridae > Pseudocheirus > Pseudocheirus occidentalis. The sequence goes on from CM053595.1 coordinate 291,477,702, forward strand.
GTCCTTGAAAGCTGGATTAAAGAAATTTGTGCTTTATCTTGTAGGAAGTGGGGACCCCTTGCAAGTTTAACATAATAGGAATATTATGTACAAACTAGTCAAAAGGCTTGGATAGGAAAGGGACTGGAGGCACAAAGTTCAATTTTAAGGCTATTGCAATAGGCCCAGCATGAAGTTAATGAATGATGACCTGGGATCAGAGAGGAATGGAAAGGAAAGGTAAGTGAGAGAGATACTGGAAAGGGGCCCAGGTTATGGGGAATGTGGACCAGAGATAGGGTAAGGGATGATCTTAAAGTTTTGTGATAGGGAAGTCCTGAGCTGTCATAGGTTTTGGAGGAAAGATGAGCAGGGAGACTTCCTTTCAAAGCCTACTTTAAATACTTACTAGCTGTGTGATCCTGGGCAAGACCCCCAACCTTTCTGTTTTTCTCCTCTGTGAAATGGAGTTAACATATTGGTCTCTGAGGTCTTTTTCTGTTTCAAATTTGTGATGCTGTGATCTCATGATGTCCAGTAGTTTGGTTTTGTATATGTTGAGTCATCAGCGGAGCCCAGGCTGAGTTAAATTGTCAAAGATTTCCCAAATTAGTTAATATTGCTCAGTTCCTCTTTTTATGTAGACCACCCAGATTTGTGTAGGGCTGACTCAGTGATGCAGGTGAGGTGTAGGAGGCTAGTGAGGGGTCATGCCCTTGAATTCTTATTCTTCTGCTTCTTGTAGCCAGTTTTAGTCTGGTCTGGCTAGGAATTCCATTCAATGCAAACATTTATTTAAGTGCCTGCTTTGATAAGTGTTAGAGATTCAGAGATAGCCATGTCCCAGGCCCCCCTGGGAGGCTGGAGGTGGGACTAAGACATGTAAGAATTAAATCCACTAGGAACACAAAGAGATCAAGCCCAAAGAAAACTGTAGGTTCCCTTGTCCAATTCTTTGCTCTCCTTTGTTACTCATGGCCTGACCCATCTCACACTGGAGACAGATTGTAGGCTCGTGGAATGTTAGAACTGGGACAGGCTTTGTAAGATCATTTAGTCCAGGGGGTTTTAACCTATAGTCCATAAACTAAAAAAATTAATAACTATATTTCAGCATAATTGGTATCCTTTATAATTCTATATATTTTATTTTATTCATTTAAAATGACTGAGGAGGGGTTCATGTACTTCCTTAGACTGCCAAAGGGGTCTATGGCAACCCCCGATCTAGTTCAACCCTCTTATTTTAGATGGCAATCTTTTTAAGAGCAAGGCTATCAATTAAAGAAAAAGCTTTTTATGCCTAGTGTCTAGTTCAGGGTTAGGAAACTTGGGACCTTGAGACCACGTGCAGACGTTGGATGCAGCCTTTTGACTGAGTTTCCAGTTTTACAGAATAAATCCTTTTATAAAGGGGATTTATTCTGTGAAGTTTAGATTCATTCAAAGGTCTGCACTTGAGTTCTTGGAGGATATGTGGCCTTGAGGCTGCAGGTTCTCCAGTCCGCGTCTAGACCCTTGTGATTCCATAGGTAAGGGGAGCTCCCAACTATTAACCTTCTCTACCAATGCAGACCTCCCCTGCTCCACAATTTATAATCAGTGTTGCCTAAAGCCCTGAGGAGTAGTGTCTTACTCACTGTCACATAACCAGAATGTGTCAGAAGCAGTACTTGAACCCTGGTTTTTCTTCCTGACTCCATTCAGCCCTCTGTTCACTATACCACACAGCCTTTCTGTAGCAGATGCTTAACAAATGTTTGCAAAGTAACTTGCCCAGGGCCACGTTGCCTGTGTATGTCAGAGGAGGACCAGACTTCCCTTTCTGTGTTTTTTTTTTTTTTTTTGCTCCATCACAGGCTACCTCTGAATCTGTCTGGGTAAGTAAATTGTGGAACTGTTAATTTCTGTGGGTGATGTTAGGTGTCAGCTTAAATCCTGTTCCTTCTGTCCTCTCCCCATTCAAGCAAAAATTAGCAAAAGGACATCCCCTCCAGCCCTAGAAAAATCTTGACTTTGGCCCAAGGAATATTTTCCTTCTTGAATCCATGAGGATATTGGAAGAAGTTGGCCCTGTCTTGTCATGGGAGACAATCCTGGTGAGAAACCATTTCTACACATCTATAATTGCACATAAGGATGCAGCATCTTATTAATTAAATGCTTTGCACAAAAGGTGAAATAAGAAGAAAAAAAGTCCTGCATTTAGAGTTCCAATTTTAAGTTCTGTCTCCTTAACTTCTTAGAAACGTGAACTTGGACAACTTCTCCAGTTTTCTTGAGATGCAGTTTCTCCATCTGCAAATAGAGACTGATGATGCCTTCCTCTCCTTCTCAAAGAGAAGTGCTGAGGACGAAAGATGACGTTTGTGAAAGAATTTTGCAATCTGCAGTGTGTGATGCAAATGTAAAGCATTCTCATCACTGTTACCACCTTCACCACCACCATCAATATTACTAATAATACTTACTGTTTTGTAAGATTTAAGAGAAGTCAGTGCAGTGCCTGATGATGAACTGTTTATCAAAAGTAGATATGTCATCTCTAGAGGTTTCTTTCCCCTCATACCCAGCTGTTGGGCAGAGATGACAAAAGACAAAGTCATTATTGGGAAGACTATAGGAAGACAGAGTAATGTACTCCCCAGGGAGCTAAGAATCAGTCCAACTATGAGGGGAAAGAATCTGGAAAATCAACAAGTATTTAATTTTTGAATAATGTTTTATTTTCTCCCAATTACTTGTAAACACAATTTTAAACTTTTTTTTTGAATTTTGAGTTCCAAATTCTCTTCTTCCTTCCTTCCCCTCTCCCCTTTCTGAGATGGTAAGCAATTTGATATAGGATATCATGTACAGTCATGCAAAACATTTCTCTATTAGTCAAATTGTGAAAGAAAACACAGATCCAAAAAGACCCATCACAAAAAAATAAAGTTAAAAACAGTTTGTTTTGCTCTGCATTCGGACTCCGTCTGTTCTTTCTCTGGAGGCAGAGAGCATTTTTCCTGAGTCCTTTGACATTGTCTTAGATCTTTGTGTTGCTGAGAAGACTTAAGTCATTCACAGTTGTTCATCATACAGTGTTCTCCTGGTTCTGCTCACTTCACTTTGCACCGGTTCACATAAATCTTTCCAGATTATTCTCTAAAATCTACCGGCTTCTCATTTCTTATAGCACAATAGTATTCCATTACAGCCATCACCACAAATTGCTTAGCCATTCTCTAACTGACAGGCATTCTGGGCTCCTAAAATGCTGCAGGGGCTGCTTGGGCAGTAGCACCACACTCCATGAAGCCCTTCTGGTTTGTTCTCCACATGTGATCCAGGGCAAGGGGAACCTTTGCTCCAGTTTTCCTTCCCTACCTCCTTACTCCATTTAAGCAGTGAATTCCCCAGGATTGGCCCATATGGTCAGTATTACCTCACATTTCAGGAAATATCAGTAACACCCCTCATTTCTTGAGATAAGTCAGTCCCTAGGCATTGCTTAATGCATTGGGTGCCACTTCCATTGTCCAGCCCTCTATTAGAGCTTCATTTTGCATTTCCTGTTACAGCTCTCTCTGCCCACTGTTAAATTGGCATAAGATTAGGTCATCTCCATTCTCTTTCCTCATTCAGGAATACCCTTTATTCTGGCCCTTACAGATGGTTACCCAGATTTCTTGAAGCATCTTTGGAACAAGGCAGCCTATTCTATTAGCAGACAGCTATAATGCTTAAATAGTTTCTCCTCCTACTAAGCAAAAAAAACCTATTTCGTTTTAACTCTCACCCACTGGCTGCTGTTCTCTGAAATAGTGTCTTCAACAGTTTAATTTGATGAAAACAATCTCTGCCCTCAAAGAGTTTACATTCTTAGTTGTTGGGTTTTTTGGGGAGACTGGGTCTCCCCATATCTCCCAGCATGCCTGAGCCTACTTCTGATTTGCTTAGGAGCTCCTGGTTCTGTTTGTTAATTCTTTGACAATTTGGTGGTTGACGCCCCCATCCTTTTCCTATTCCCCTTCCTCTAGTGAGGAAGGCCAGAAGCTGGTTGCCTCAATGGAGTGGCCAGAGGCTCAGTAAGGTACTGAATCCTAGAATTTTCTAGTTTCAGATTATCTGATTCAACCATCTCATATAAATGAGGTGTGATGGGTGATATGAATTGCCTGGTGTCACATAGCTGGTTGTGACACAGCCTAGACCATGGCTTTGGTCTCCTCACTTCTTCTCTGACCTGTGGATTACAGAGATTCATCCCTTACAGTATTCTTTCTACTTGACTCCTATTAAAACTTTTCTTATTTTATTGGAAGGATTATTTTCAGAAGGGAACACGAGGTCTTTCATCACCACCCCAACTTCTTAACCTCCCAACATCTCCTCAGGGTCTTCTCCCTGAGGAAAGAGGCAATCTGGTATATTCAATAGAATGCTGGACCTAAAATTAGCCAATCATTAAACGACTCTGACTGATATAATGGACATTTATCAGATGTCTAATCTCAGCTGAGGATATAAAAAGGCAAAAGACAGCCCTGGCTCTTAAGGAGCACACAGTCTATTGGAGGAACTCAGAGTCAGAAAATCAGAAAGACTTGGGTTTGAAACATGCTTCAGACACTTGCTAGCTGAATGACTGGTCAATTAACTTAACCTCTTCAAGACTCAGGTTCCTCCTCTATAAAATGGGGAAAACTACAAATAGCTCTTACCTCCCAGGGTTGTTGTGAAAAGCACTTAAAACTCTTTGCAGACCTAAGAGCACTCACGAAAGTGCTCTTTAAAGATGTTAGTACCAGGGCCTCAGAAGCAGTAAGGCCATACTGTTAGATATTCCTTTCTCCCTGGGCGCTCTCCATTGGCCTATTTCTCCTTTCCTGTGGCTGCAGCTTAATTTGATGGAACAACCCTTTAACCTTGTTAGTATCCTGGAACACCTTTGGCCATCTGGCAAGGTCTGTGGACCCCTTCTCAGAATAATGCTTTTAAATGCATGGTGAAATAGAATTCATAGGACAAAGAAAACCAAGTAGACTGAAATGCAGTTATCAAATTATATATGTGTGTATAGGTGTATCAATAATGAGATATTCACAACACCCATGATGGTTATGAATATGTTGGTGTAGTTTTGGATCACAAAATGTAGCAAACTCTCCACATGGAAGGCAGCACCAAGGTCTTTATTCAGAAACCATAACACTGAGTCCCAAAAC
>CM053595.1:291483390-291505274 GCA_028646575.1 Pseudocheirus occidentalis
CCCTTCCTGTTAAGGTGTAAATTACTCCCAAGGAGTTAACTGTAAGTAAGGAGCTAAGCCTTTGAGGTGCTAAGTGCCTTTAGTAGGTGCCAATAGAAAGGGGCATGGAAGATCTTCTGATTTCATTAACATTACAATAGGTATATGTGTGTATATGTACATACACACACATACACATTATATATGCACATGTGTATATATGCGTATATGTATAATGTGTGCAAACACATGTGCATATACACACATGCATATATACATACACACATATACCTATATGCACACACATACACATATATACATACACATTCATAGGCCAGGGTGAGACCTCCTGTTTTTGAGCAAAAACTCCAAATGGGGTCACAAAGACTCTGACACGACTGAAGATGGCTGAACAACAACCCAGGATCATTCGGTGATTACTCCCATCATGCTGTCTGGTGTTGCATCTTGGGAGTCAGAAGATCAGCGACTTCGTACGGGAGCAGACTTTAGTCTCATGTGAATTAGATCATAGGATTCCGAGCTGAAATGGATTGTAAAAGCCATCTAGTCTAATGCCCTCATTTCACAGAGTAGGAAGCTCAGGCTTAGTCAAGTGACTTCCCCCAGGTCACGGAATCATGAGATCAGAGATTCAGAGTTCTAGAGTTAAAAAGAATCTCAGAGGCATACACAGGGAGAAACTGAGGCACAGAGTGCTTAAATACTTGTCTCAGGACATATAACTAGCTGGTCAGTAAAAGGGTTGGGATTTGAATCTAGTCACTTTGGTCTCAAACCCAGTGTTTTTTCTTCTCTGTCACACTTGGCTGCTTGGCTGTTGCAGCATTTTTAGGGAAGCCACCTTATTCTTTTCTGGGTCTCAGTTTCTTCATCTGTAGGACAAAGTAGTTGGTCAATGACCTTACTGATCTTTCCCAGCTCTAAATACGGTGATCTCTGAACGTATACTTAACAACTATTTTTAAAAGCATCTTCTTTGAACCAACACTGTGCAAATAGACACTATGAGAGGTATGAAATATGACACTATCAGAGTCTTGGAGAGTCTTGACCAGAGTCATTCAGCTAGCAAAAAAACACTGCCCTGCCTTCAAGAATCCTATAATAGCTCATGAAACCATAAGAAAATAATGCAGGACAGTGGATCGTTGAGGGCTAGACCTCACTAGACATGCAGCTGTATGGATCAAGCACTTGACTGGAAGTCAGGAGATGTGGGTTTGGCTGCTCCTTCACATACTTAATGGGCAATTTCTTCACCTCTCAAAGCCTCCGCTTCCTATATGTAAATTGAAGATCATTGTACTTCCTGCCTCCCTCACAGGGCTGTTGTAAAGAGAGACTTATATAAATGTGAGTTATGATTTTTCACATAAATTTAGAGTCTAACCTTGAGGAGCTGCTGCTGAGATTTGGGATCACTCTCTGTTCTGTATCCAGGAATAGCTGATAGCTTGGCTTCTAAGGAGATGGGGCTAGGCTCCCTGCTTTCTTACTATTTGGCTCATTAGCCACTCCCTCCCCTCCGGCAGATGATTTATTTATAGCTTAGGTTATAACTCAAATCCAGGATTTTCCCAAAAAGGAGAGTAGAAATGATATTTGATGTACCATGTGAATTAGGTATGGGACAGGTATTTTATTCCTACATACAAAAGAAATGCTAAATGTGAACAAAATATACCTTATATTGAGAGAATGTCTTTAAACAGGATTCAATGACTAAACTTATAAGTTCCGTTGTAGTCTGCTAGGAGTCTGATCCATAAACCTTACCACATCATAAGGTAGTCCATAGGACTGATGACTACAGGCATTTTTTATGTCATTTCATCTCTGTCCTGTCCGAAACTTTCCTGGGATATGTTTACTGGTAAAATGTCAAGGCTTGGGCCAATTTTCTTGTCAGCGTCTGTCCACTCCATTGCGGGAGCTTCCTCAGCTGCTGAGAAGTGGGGACCCAAGAGGATGTAGGCCTTCCAGGCCATTGGAAATCAAAAGGTTGCCTCCAAGGCTAGACCCTGCAACCAAACCTACCACCATCCCAAGAATGATGCTGGATTGAATGAGATAACATCTTTAAAGTACTTTGTAAACCACAAAATGCTATTTAAATTCTAGAAATTAATACTATCCCCATGCTCCTCCTCCTCCTCCTCCTCATCATTACCACCATCATCATCACTACGGCTCTTGTGGGGGAGATGGCCTTACCCAATTGCACTAAAATCTAGATATAATATTATGAAATGATGGTCTTGAAAGATCATACAGTTTAAAACTTAGTTACTTTTGCATATAGACCATCCTTTTGGTAGCAGCGTGGAAACAAAATAAAACAGCACTTAGATATCAAGAATAATTTGTTAAATTAGAAAACTCCCTTGCTAGGGAGGCGAAGTTCCTTCCAGACAGTTATCTGCTCACTAGGTGAGCCCCACTTTGCTTTCCACTAGTGGGTCCTTCATGTTCTCCTGAGGTTTCTTCTCCCGTAGAACTTATGTCCCAGTGTCTTCATCACTAAAGTCCTGTGTCCTGGGGTCTCAGTGTGAACGGAATGAGCAGTAGCACTAGGTTCAAATCCTATCTCTGACGTTTACTACCCATGGGACACTGGATAATTCAGTCCACTTCCCTGGGCCTCGGTTAACTCATCTATAAAATGCCTAGATGGTGTCTAAGGTCTTTTCCAGCTCTGGATCTGTGACCCTGGCTGCTCAACAGATTTGTTTCTCATGTTACTTTCACATCACGAATTACCAAATTGATTTGAATGAAGGAATAAAGCACTTACTGTCTACAAAGTTTTGGAGATACAACTAGAGAACAAGACAGTCCCAGTCCTCAAGGAGCTAACATTCAAATGGGGGAGGCTGGAAGGCTTCAGCTGCAAGTCAGATGGAACAGTCCCCTGGTCCTTCCGGTGTAGCAGGAAAGCATATGGCAATGCTTCTAATCTCATTTCCATTAATGAAATCACATCAGTCTCTGATGCAGAGTCACTTCACGTTCTTTTCTGGGACTTCTGCACCTGTACTAGGAGTACTTGGCAGGCTTTATCTCTCTGGGGATGGCTTTTCAGCACAATGTTTGAAGGCACAGGGCTGGGAGCATAGGCATTCCCAGAGCACTTAGATTCAGGTATTTAGGCCATCTCCATTAAGGTCTTGATAGAGAGAATACAGTGCCCAGCCTGGAGTCAGGAAGACTCATCTTCCTGAGTTCAAATCTGATCTCAGACACTTCCTAGCTGTGTAAGCCTGGGTAAGTCACTTATCTCTGCCTCAGTTTCCTCATCTGTAAAATGAGCTGGAGGAAGCAATGGTAAGCCACTACAATATCTTTGCCAAAAAAATCCCAAATGGGGCCACAAAGAGTCAGACGTGACTGAAATGACTGGACAGAGAAGTCAAGGTCCAGACGGTAGCTTGTTCTTCCCAGCTGCTTCATTCACATGCGGTCTCCAGAGTCTCCCTAAGGGTGCCTTACTTGCTCAGGATGCTAAAATGACTAGTTACTCCTCTGTGTCTTAATTCTTTTGTGCTTGTGCTGTTATCAAAAATCATCTTATTTCGGACATTGCATTGCTGTAAAGAAATATGTACACACAACAGAAAATAGACTTATTCCCTGAGGCAGGTAAGTGGGAGAAATAAAGAAAACAATTGTAAAAAGGGCCAAGGTGAGAGTAAAACAGTGGGAAAAGAGGGAGACAATATTGAGTTAATTAAAGCATGGATTTGGAGGTAGAGGGCTGGAGCTGGGCATTGATGAGAGGAGTGGAAGGAGATCTGGAAACGAGTAAAGAAGGGGCAACACTTTGGGATACTGGACACAGGACTGCTTCTCAGAAGAACAATTTCCATTTGGGGTTGTACATGAAGAGCTAGTTAAAAATACATCTACTTTTATCAAGGAACAAGGGATTGAGAGAAATAGGTTAGCTGACTTGGGTAAAGCAGATGTTCTCCAGATGTGACCTAGGAATCTTACGGGTTCCTAAGACCTTTTGGAGAGGTCCATCAGTTCAAAACTACTTTCATAGTAATAAGATATTTTAATTTCTAATATATTAAATATAGATTTAACCCACATAAACAGAAACTTGTTAGAAGGCCCTCGAAAATTTTTAAGAGCATAAAGGGATTGTGAGATAAAAAAGGTGGAGAAGATATTTCTTAAACTGGATAGAGCCAGATCCTATGACTAGGCTGTACACTTGTGATTTGTTAATTCCTATAGTTTGTAACATGAGATTTCTCCCATTGGAGGAAAGCACTCTCTTGCTCCCTAAATAGTTGGCTTCAATTTAAACAAGAACATTTTTTAATTCCTTGGGTGGTGGCCACAGACCAACAGCAGAGAGACTTGTTTCTGAGGGTGTCTCCCTCTGGCATTTTATCATCTCTCCCCTCCCTTCCTCCAGCCTTTTCTTCCCTCGTGACTCATAGAGGGAAGGGTGAGAAGAATTTAAATCATTCCATGTCAGCAAAAATCAATAAAGCTTCTATCCTGTGCAAAGTACCATTCTAGGTATAAAGGGTTTTGTTGTTCAATTCGATTTGGTCTGGTCTGACTCTTCATTCCTCTCTGGGCTCCAGATTTTTTCTTTTCCACCATTATCAGCACTCGTGACTCTAAACCTAGCCCTAAATGCCTCTCATTTGAACCCTAAATGCATTCTGGGAGATCATTCCATCCTGCAGCTCCTTCCTTTGATTGGTCAGCTCCTCTCAGAATGTCCGTCTTAAGGAAAATGCCCAGGCTAGCAATTCTTTCCCTATTATTCATTGGGCTCCACTCTTGACTCTCTGGATTTCATTCCCTTCTATTACCCAGCAGCCTTCTCACTCCTGAAGATCACTCCATTTCCCACTCCCTTCAATTTTCTGTCTTCCTTTTATGTATATTCTCTCCCGTTATAATGTAAGCCCATTGAGGGCAGGGTCCTTTTTGTTTGTACCAGCCCTTAGAAAAGTGTCTTCTAAGTAATCAATGCTAATTGACTTTTCTGAATCTATAACTATCCATATCTTTATTTATCTTTATGTTCTCATTTTGTCTCTGCTTATAGGCTTTCCTGTTTATGGAAATTTGTGCTTACTTAGGGATATGATTTCCTGATGTTTCCATTGTGTTTGTGACTTCAGAAAGGCTTCCTTCCCTGCATCTCAGCAATGCTAAAGCATAGACATATCTTCTGGAGCTTTGCAAAGCTCCAAACGTTCCCTTGATTCTTTGCTGGCACTAGAATTAATCATGAAAATAAAGATCAGTGGCCATCAATTTTCTTTTATGTAAATGAGGGGAAGAAACTGAACAGTGAGTAATGGTAGAAGAGTTCATTTATATAAGAAGAAGCCAGTGGCTTGTGCTGCTAGTGGCAGAGTCAGCATCAGCATCTGGTCCCTCAAGATATTTTTCCTTTAGGGACAGAAGGAGACATTAAATACATGGAGAATTTGGGGAGTCAATGTTTCCTTCCCTGGTGCAGGCAGGGAGGGGAAGGGAGATGTCTGCCTGAGCTTTGTATTTTGTCTTATGCACCATCACTGTCCTCTCTCAGTGGGTTCTCTGGTACTTTCCATTCTTGTCCCTCTATCCAGAAAGAGTAATCCTTCCACCTCAGAAGGAGCAGACACCCAGAAACTGGACACACTGTTTAGCTCTGCCTGCCTGTGTGGCTTTTTTCTCCCCCAGAATAATCAAAAAACAAAGTCCCACAAACTCAAATTCAGATGTCATCAGCTGGTGACCTCTGGGATAACATGTCACTATCAGGGTTGTCCCTACCACATGGGTAAGACATTGGTTAGTCCATTTTTAGGTCCCTTGGCTATTCAAGATTCTACCTGAAACTGATGTAGGAGGAAAGACCAGGTGGAATGGGGCAGCTAAGCTGGCACAGTGGATAGAGTGCTGAGCCTGGAATCAGGAAGACTCATTTCCTTGAGTTAAAATCTGGCCTCACACTAGCTGTGTGACTCTGGGCAAGTCACTATATCTTATTTGCCTCAGTTTCCTCATCTGTCAAATGAACTGGAGAAAGAAATGGCAAACCACTCTAGCCAAGTAAACCCCAAATAGGGTCAAGAAGGATCAGACCTGAACAACACTTCCTATTAACTGAATTGGCTTCCTTGATCTGATAAAGCAACCTGAAAGTTCCCTCGGCTTAGGAGCTAGAGTTGGAGTTTGCCCTTAGCTGCTCAGGTTGCTCAGCTTTGCTCTTTGACTGCAAGCTTGAAATGTTTCCAGTAAACCCACCTGCTTCCTATCACGAGGAGTCTGTCTGTGAGGAATGATCCCCGTTTTCCTAGAACCAGTGGGACTAAAAATGCCCAGGACGGATGAAAATCTGCCCTTCTTCAGGATACCTTCCTCAACCCTTCTTAATTCCAGTGCCTTCTCTCTATTCAATTATTTTCTATTTATCTTATATTTAGTATATATAGATATAGACATGTACACATACATTATATATAACACACATGTATGATTGTTTGCATGTTGTCTCCTCCATTCCATTGTATGTTGTAAGTCTCCTAATGTCTTTGCCTCTTTCTATTCCCATCATTTAGCATGGTACGTGGCATAATAAACATCAATAAATATTGATAGAATGATCAAAAGGAGTTAGGGCCTGCTCATGATCCCATTAAAATTCCTTACAAGATATGACTAGCGCTGGTCACTCATATCTTGTAAATATCTCATTTGATTCAAGTGTATGAATAATTATTGGGTCACCCTTGCACCTACACAATTACTAAGGCTGTAGAGAATGTGAAGGAAGAATTAAAAATGTATCCTTTGCCAATATTTGATCTGGGTGAAGGTGGTTCATGGATCATGTGCCAAACTTGAAGTAAGGAAGACTCATCTTCTTGAGTTCAAATACAACCTTAGACTAGTGACTATGGGCAAGTCACTTTACTATTTACGTCAGTTTCCTCATCTGTAAAATCTGCTGGAGAAGGAAATGACAGACCACTCCAGCGTCCTTGAAAAGAAAACCCCAAATGGGATCACAGAGTCAGACATGACTGAAAAATTACTGAGCAACACACAATAAAACCCCAATTAGAAAACAGTATGAGAGAGGAAGGACATGATGGAGGGCTAGGTTGCATGGTGCATGTCATAGGTTTCTCAGGGAAGAGAGATCACAGAGTCACAGAATTTGAGAGATACCTCAGTGGCAATCTGGGCCAACTCATCTGAGGGGATCCCCACTATATAACATACCTGCCACATGACCATCCAGCCTCTACTCGAAGGGCAAACCTTTCAAGGAAGCCCATTTGACTTTTGGACCTATTAGGAGGAGAAGGAGTTAGTGAAGGGGAGAGAAGACAATGGTTATACTCTGGGAAGAAGTGGGATAGCAGAATGTCATAGAAACCAAGAGAGGAGGGTGGCAAGAGGAATTCTTGCTCCTCTTGTAAGGAAAGATGTAATGATGAGAAAAGAATAATAAAATAATAAAGTGACATTTATTAACACTTAAAGATTTACAAAGGGCTTTAAACACATTATTTAATGTCAAAGACCCGGCATCAGCCATATTCAAGACTATGATGAGTCAGGATAGTGTCTGGTCAAGCGTACCTCCAATAACTCTCTATTCAATAAGCTCCCGTGACTCCTGGTAATAGGATTTTTTTTGATTTAGGATCAAATTTAAGACACTTTATTTGACTTCACAGAACCTGGTTCTTTCCCACCTTTCTTAGGTTTTTCTCAATGTTATTCTACTACATAAATCTACCATTCAGAGACACTAGCTTTCTTTCTATTTCTTCCATGAGACTCAATCCATCATGTCCTGACTGCTTTTTCACTGGTCATCTTCCATGCCTGGGACCCTCTTCCTCCTCTCCTCTGTCTCCTTGTTTCCTTGAAGACTCAGTTCAAATCTTACCATGTATAAGAGGTCTTTCCTGGATCCCCCCTCCAATTAATAGCTAGTGCATTCCCTTTGTCTGTATGGGGTGTTCAGAAAGGACTAACACCTTTGGAGAGGTTTTGCTGGGCCCTTTTCAGGCCTTCTCAGCCACCTTTCTTGTCTACCTGTCACTAAACTCTCACCTGTAGCATATGCAGGGCCCACACCTTGTCTTGGCAGGTTGAGTGTAACAGACAGATTACAAGGATGTCTACCCCAAGCATGTGGAATGGGTAGATGAGAACAGTTTGTTCCAATGGCCACGAAGGTGGCTGAAACACTTTGGAGTGTTAAGAGCGTGGTCAGACACGGACAGTGCCAAGGGCATCCACTGTGTTCCAGGCCATTGCCAGTCATCCTAACTGTTGTCTTGTCCCTGAATTTTTATGACTCAGGAAGAAAGAGTGGGGCTGATGACTGTAATTCTGCCTCACTTAAATCCAATTCCCTGGAAAGTCAACATGTCTCCTATGATGTCATTGGTCCTGTTTAAAATGAAGGGTGAACAACAATAACCCTCCATTTGTACTGTATATGTCTTGTATGTACATAGTTGTCTGTGTCTTGTCTCTCCATATTAGAGGCGACTAGGGGGTATAGTGGATAGAGCACTGGGCTTGGAGTCAGAAAAACCTCACTTCAAACCTGGCCTCAAAGATCTGCTATCTGACCCTGGCCAAGTCACTTAACCTGTGCTTTCTTAGCTGTAAAATGGAGTCAGTCATAGTACCTGCTTCTCAGAGTCGTTGTAAGGATTGAATGAGGCAATACTTATAAGGCGCTTAGCAGGGTGCCTGGCCCATAGTGATTGCCATAGAAATGCTATTATTTTTATTATTATTATTGTTCAGATCTAGACTCAAATATTTACTGATTGTGATCAATAAAAATTCAGTTATTTCAGTCCTGTCTGACTCTTTGTGACTCTATTTGGTTTTTTTCTGGCAGAGATACTGGAGGGGTCTGCCATTTCCTTTTCCAGCTCATTTGACAGATGAGGAAACTGAGGCAAACGGGGTTAAGTGACTTGCCCAGGGTCACACAGCTAGTAAATGTGTGAATCCAGATTTGAACTCAGGAAGATGAGTCTTCCTGACTCCAGGCCAGGCACGCTATGCATTATGGCGCCCCCTAGCTGTTCCTAATTGTGTTACTCTAGGTAAGTCACTTAAATCTCTGCCCCAAAACCAATGTTTCTGGTAGTCACTATATAAATGCTTATTCCCTCTTTCCCCAATCATGAATTAGAATGTGAGCTCCTGGAGAGACTATGTTTTTGGACTGTTTTGTATCCTTAATAGTACTTGGCCCATTGAAAACACCTACTAAATAAATGCTCGTTGACTGACTTGCTAACTGAACGGCTACACTTGATTCCAGAGCACCATGGGTCAGTCTTGTTGACCAAAGGCCGCTCCCTCCTCGCTCCCACCTCTTAGATTTCCTCTGTTCTCTAAGATCCCTCCCTGCTTTCCCTACCCCCCCCCCCCACTTCTACTGTCAGGACCCTCCCTCCCTTTATTGTTTTGGATTCCCCATTATTATTTCTGGATATACTTATGTACGTATGTGTTACCCTTTCCCATAGAATGTAAGCTTCTTGGGAGCAGGAATTTCTCCATCTTTGTGTCTGTATTTTCGTTGTCTAATACAGTGCCTAGTACACAGATGGTCCTTAATAAATGTTTGATGACTGGTTGATAGGTAGCCCGTAGTCATCTACATAACAGGCCTTGGACAATTGTGGAGTGATTTTGGTATAATTGAGTGTCCTGGAAACTCTTAGGGTTGTTATTCCAATGAGGATGACATTCCAGTGGGCCTTTCTTTGTCAAGTCCATTGTCTTTGTGTTGGGACTGCCTTTCTTCCTCTTTGTAGATATCTCATGCCCCGGGATGGGGGCATCTGCAGTTATCCTGATCTATATGTTGACCCTGGACCCAGATGGTTGCAGAGGATACCGTGAGGCTGGTAACCCTGCACAGCCCTCCTTCACTTAAATCCAATTCACTTGCAAGTCATGGCATCACCTTCCTGATGTCATGGTCTTCCTCAAGAAGAGAGGACAAATGACGTCACAACCTAACCTGTACTCTGACCCTGCCTCTTCCTTGTGTGGAGTTTGTGTGCTCCTCCTGGGGCTCAATTTGACCTACAGGTCCTGTGGGTTTGTCCTATCTGTGCACCTTGGGAAACATGTGTTTCTCTTTTGAAAGTGGCCGAAACAGCCTAAACCCAACTGATGCAAATGGAAATGTTATTCTCAGTTCTGTTGGTCGCTGGCCAATACTGGATGAATCTCCCTCGTTTTAGATCCTTTTTAGAGGGTAAAAGAAAGGCCAAGTTTGTTTCCTCCTTGAGACAGAGGAAGCTGCTCCCCAGATATCTCACTTCTAATCTCAGAAACCCAAAGAGAGACATAGACTGAGTGAATAACCTCTCCTGAGGGCCAGTGGGACAGGATCTTACTTAGGGGAAATTATAAAGGAAGTACAGACAAAGTCATCACCCGGGGGCAAAGTGTAATAAAAGATGATTGCTTAACACAGTCAAGTCATGAACCCTGAATTTCCCTGCACGGGTTTCAATCTTTCTATAGCCAGCTCATTGTAGAAACATTACTCTTGTCAGAAAGAGAAATAGTTATAACTAAAACCATTTATTTTCCTTAAACCAATGAAACTTGACCAATTTTTTGGAAAGCTGCCAGGCCCTCCTTCATACTTTCCCTTGGGTGTGAGGGCCATTGTTCCTTCTCTTATAGACCATAAAGCAAGCTTGTTCCTTTCCTCATGTCCCACTTATCTCAAAGAGAGAACTGAACACAGGGTGTGCCTAGTCAGATCTGGGGAGGTAGAACAGGATTGAGATTTTGCATTCTGCACTTAGGTGGGCCAGTCAACACAAAGGAAGGGTCTTTTGTAGTTTAAGAATATATCCTTAACTCTGGTCAGCCACCTTACAAGGAGAGTCAAGGGAAAGGATATAGATAACTCTTTGTAGCCCAGCAAGACTGAAAACCCAAATTCTATTTTAAAAAGTATTTATATTTCCCCAAAACACATGTAAAATAATTTTTTATACTTGTTTTTAAAATTTTGAGTTCTCAATTCTCTTCCTCCCTCTTTGAGAAGGCAAACAGTTTGATATGGGCTATACATGCGTGGTCATGCAAAACATCCTTCCACATTAGTCATGTTGTAAAAGAAAGCACAAGCCAAAAAAAAAGAACCCCAAGAAAAATAAAGTTAAAAAATTATGTTTTGATATGTATTCATGAAGACGTTACCCATAAAGGGGGTTAGAGTTGCTCTGGAGACCCCAAAATACCAAGATGCTGGGTCCTGCTGAATGAATTCAACTCAAGTCTTCTCTCAGCCAAAGAAAAGTAAAGTCCATTAAAAGTTTGCCACACGGGGTTGACTCTTAAGGAGCCTAGGTATCTGTGATGCTTGCATTGGGCAAGAGCGAGTCTGACAATGTGCTAGGGCATTCTATGGTGCTGTCACACCACATGGAGGGAAGATGGGGTCTTATGTACAGAGGATGGACAATGGAGGGCTAGGCTAGTAACAGAGGTTTGGGCCCAGCCACAGTGAAAAACTTAGGGCCTCTGCAAATGCCTCATCAAGTGGGAAGATTTAATCACACTTCAAGGGGTTTACCAGAGCCTATACCTCAAAGATTCAAGGAGAGCTCAAGGGGGTTCCCAGAGCCTGTACCTCATCATTCAGACTCCATGAGTTCTTTCTCTGGAGATATATCATTTTTCATCATATGCCCTTCAGAGTTGTCTTGGGTCATTGTATGTTACAATATTGTTGTTACTGTGTACAATGTTCTCCTGGTTCTACTCATTTCACTTTGTATCAGTTTATGCAAGTCGTCTTAGGAAGAATCCCCATTCTCTCTCTTAGCTTCCTTCTAGGGGAGGAAGGATAACATTAGAGTCACATACAAGTATGGAAACGCAGAAA
Organism: Pseudocheirus occidentalis; assembly: GCA_028646575.1. Taxonomy (NCBI): domain Eukaryota; kingdom Metazoa; phylum Chordata; class Mammalia; order Diprotodontia; family Pseudocheiridae; genus Pseudocheirus; species Pseudocheirus occidentalis. Next base: position 291,495,320 of record CM053595.1, read on the forward strand.
ACCCTTCCTTTAGCAGCCTGTTGTAGTGCCCCAAACCACTATTATGATGTCATCATTTTTGATTAAGGAATTTTTTTTTTCCAGAAAAGCTGTTGACCTCTTACTTAGAAAAGCTAGATTCCCTAGAATGGGAGAGTTCTAGGAGACCTTGGAAAATATACTTATCATTCCTCAGATAAGGAAAAATTGAGGACCAAATGGGTTGAGTGACTTACTTTTTAAAAAATGCTTTTAAAATGGTCTACTAATTTTTTATTATACATTGTTGTCCCTTTCCAAGGGTTGTTGCCCATGCCTGGAACACTCTCAGTCCTCATCTTTACCTCTCAACATTCCTGGCTTCCTTCAAATCAGCTAAAGTCTCACCTTCTGCAGGAAGCCATTCCTCATGCCCTTAATGCCAACGCCTTCTCTCTGCGGGTTAGCTCTGATTTTTCCTGTCTCTATCTTGTTTGCACTTAGATGTTTGCATATTGTCATCCCATTAGAAGTGAACTTCTCTATGGCCATTTATTATATCCCCAGAGCTTAGCACAGTCCCAGCATACTGCAGGTGTCTAGTAAATACTTGTTGGTTGCTCGACATGGAAAGGGAGGTGGGAGGACTGGAAAATCCAACCTGCTTTGGAGTTAGGAGCCCTGGGTTTGAAGATTGCCTTTGTCACTTACTGTTTGAGTGACCTTGGGCCAGTCCCAAGCTCTGTACCCTGGTTTTCTCATCTGTTGTTGTTCGTCCTTTTTTTTTTTTGATGAAGACCATGCCATTGTGAGGATAACATCTTCTGTGAGTAGGGGAAATAGTACCTGCAATATTACCTAGCAGGACTGCTCTGAGGAATGGATAAGTTAATGGATATAAAATGGTTTGTCATTGTAAAGTATCATATAAATATAAAGGTAGCACAGTAGATAGAGCACTGGGCCTGAAGTCAGGAAGACCTGAATTCAAATCCAGCTTCAGATACTTAGTAGCTGTGTGACCCTGGACAAGTCACTTAACCCTGTTTGGGCCAGTTTCCTCATCTATCAAATGAACTGGAGAAGGAAACAGTAAATCATTCCAGTATTTTTTTGCCAATAAAACCCCATGAAGAGTCAGATAAGACTGCAAAAAAAATTATCATTACTCTACAATCTGGTTTTAGTTGCACAGTGCATAGAGCTCTGGATTTGGACCCAGGAAGACCTGAGTTTGAATCTTGCCTCAGACATTTAATATCTGTGTGACTTTGGGCAAGTCAATAATCTTTTCTTAACCTCAGTTTCCTCACATGTATAGTCATAGTAATAGATATACATATATTTATTCTATAGATAATAGATACAATCATAATAGATAATAATAATAATAATAATAATAATTACAATAGATAATAGATAACAGCACCTATCATCCAGGGATTTTGTTCTTCCCGTGTCTATTTCCATTGTCATTGGATATGTTAACCTTGCTGGTTCTGCTTATTTCATTCTACACCAGTTCATCTGAGCTTTCCCGCGCTTCTCTGAATTTTAAGTAATGACATAGCAATTATTAATGGTCAATAAATAATATTATGTAATTATATGTAATATATTATTATATAATAAAATATAATATATTATAACATAATTATAAATAAATTATAAAATAATAAACATGCATGTACCACAATTTGCTAGGTCATTCCACAGCCCATGGTGGCCTTTGAAATTTCCAATGAATTTCCTTTGAAAATAATCCATTTCTCTGTCTTTGTAGACTTTAATGCATTCTCTTCATTTTCCTCAGTTTTAGAAATATCCCTTCTTGAAGGAACACTGTTAAATGTAAGCAGGGTTGTGTGGTGGGAGTCACTCTGTGGTCAAGTCTCGGGGCTCAGTACTACCCCTTCCCTTATCACAATCAGCATCTGCTCTTAAGGCTGTCATCCTATTTCTTGTTCTCATATCCCTCCCCCTCCTCCTCTGAATTCTGGACTCTTGCCTTGCATGGGATGAGGTTCTGTTAGGTATAACCCTTTCTCAGAGAAAACGGTCATCTAGGGTGCAAATCTCCCCCAGATGGAGACTATTTTAATGTTCCTGTCTCTTCAGGCAGACATGCCTTTATTTCTGCTTAGGAGTATTCCTAAGTGACACTTTCCTTCCTTCTTCTGGGGCAAGACCCACCAACTACTACTTCTATCCAAAGTCTTCTCCTCTATTGATTTTTTCTTTCAAGTTCCAATCTTGTTAAGACTAAAGAAATTATTGTCTTTGCTGTTCACCTATGGATTTCAAAAGGGAAGGGGGATGCATCAGTTACGCTCTCTCTCTTTAAGGATCACCTTCTTACTGGGCATTTCCTCCCTCCATTCCTAGGGAGGAGCCGCTTACACATTGAATGGCTCAAACTTTGGATCCAAAGAGAACAACATTAATGTGCCTTCTACCTGGCAGTCAGTTTGAGCAGGTGGGGGAGGCTGAAACCTTAAGAGGTCCCACAATTCTTGAAGAAGAAGGGGGGAGGGAAGAAAATAACCAATTATTTAACACCTACTTTGTGTCAGTTACTATATACTTCATTAATATTATGTCATTTGATCCTCACAATAACCCTGGGAGGTAGGTGCTATTATCAGCACCGCCATTTTTCAGGTGGGGAAACTGAGGCAGATTGCACTTAAGTGATTTTCCCGGGATCACACAGCTAGTAAGTTCCTGAGGCTGCATTTGAACTTAGGTCTTTTTAACTCCAGCACCAAGGTGCAGAAATTGAATCAGAATCACAGATTTTTTTGAGCTTAAAGGGACCTTTCTTGGTTCAATAACTTCTTTATTTTACAGATCAGGAAACGGAGGACCAGAGAGGTTATTCTAAGTTAGGTTAGGACCTGACTGGGAGGAAAATCCAAATCTCCCTGCTTCCTGTTGAGTGTGGATTTTTTTGTGCTGTACTGTGGGCAATGACTTTGGTATGGCCCTTTCTTCTGCCTTTCTCCTCCTTGGCCCATCTGCAGGATCTCCTAAACCTTCCTCTTGGTCTTAGAGTTGCACAACAGAGATCATGGTGAAAAGGTCAGGAAGTTGTCAAGTAGAAAGAGACCAAAGAGGAACCCTTATTTCTGGACTTCTCAGGCTCCAGCCTAGCCCAGACTGAACCCACAGCCTATTTTTATCTCCAGAGGCTAAATATCTCCCTTGGGTGGGTCTCAGCTGAGGTACAGAGAGGCTGCCCTGATTCCAAAGCCCCAGAGGATAGTGAAGCTGGGATGGTGGCCAGTGCTGGCTTTAACTGAGGGCCCAAAGGGAAAATTTTTAGATAATATGAATATATGAAGGGGATATTCATTGTCTTCCATAAGGAGCAACATTCTAGGGGATTCTTGTTTTCTAAAACTGTTCTTCCTCAAGAGGTTTGAAAGGCCTCCCTAATCACTAATATCTCCTTACTCTTTCATGAAATTCAGCATTAGTGCTTCTCTTTAAGTACTGTCTTGAGGAGGGGCAACCTGGTATATTGGAATGAGAAATGAACACATGGTAGAAAGACCTGTGGCCAATAAATAATCTCTCTCATAGCTCCACTCTCCTAATCTGCAAAATGGGATTTGAACTACCCATCTGATAAGGCTAATGTCTGGAAAGCATTTTGTGGACCTTAAAGCACTCTAGGAACACATGTTTTGGGGCCAGACCTATGTTTTCATTGGCATGGAGAATTCCCAGGAAGGAAACTTCTTTCACCAATGCAGATCATCTCTGCAACTTCCAAGTTTAGTGTGTTACCTGAGGAGTTGAGTGACTTGTCCAACATCAAATAGCCAGGATGTCAGATTCAGAACTTGGATCTGAGTGGTCCTGACTCTGAGGCTGTCTCTCTGTCACTCATACACATATAAGCTGTGATTTACTATTCTTGAGGAGACAATCATTTCCACTGTACCATCATTTTGATTCAGAATCTCTGAATAGATTGTCTGAAAGTGGTGACAATTGAAGTTAATACCATTATGGTTTTCTACTCCCTTTCCCCCATTCCTCCTCTCCCCACTCCTCAGTAACCAGGCTCACTTGATAGCTGGTAAAATGATTCTCTTTCTCTTCCTAGTGCAAAGAACTTATTCTAGGAAGAATGGTGCCACCCTCCTGTCTTGTCCAGAGATTTCAAGAAGTCGTTGGGGAATACGAATAATATAACCGAATGGACCCAGAGGAAGGTGGCAGATTATCTATCTATCTATCTATCTATCTATCTATCTATCTATCTATCTATCTCTCTATCCATCTATCATCTATCTATTTATCTATCTATCTATCCATCTATCTATCTATCTATCTATCTATCGATCTGTCTGTCTGTCTCTCTCTCTATCCATCTATCTATCGTCTATCTATTTATCTATCTATTTATCCATCCATATCTATCTATCTATCTATCTAGATTGAGAGGGATAGAGACAGAGACAAAGAGAGACAGAGACACAGAGAGAGACAGAAATACAGAGAGAGAAAGAGGGAGGGAGGGAGAGAGAGAGAGAGAGAAAGAGAGAGAGAGAGAGAGAGAGAGAAAGAGAAAGAGAAAAATTGTTACCCCTGAATTTCCAGACTCAGAAGAAAGTGTTGACATGAGCAAGAACACATATCGTCTGCTTATTGAGAGAGAAAAGAGAAATGGTAATAAGCCACTGTGCCTTTGTGGGGTTGGAAGCAGATTCATTTCTAAGGTTCTAGAAAAAAGCATTTCTATGGATTCTGTGTGAGTTCTAGGATTGTGGGGTATTTGCAAAACAAAATGTATGAATAACATCAGTGAGTGTTTTGGGGCTATAAACAAACCCGAAGGTGCTTCCCATATAGTTGTCAAGAAATTAATTTCCTAGAACAGTGTGTGAGCACTACTTAGGCCAGTTGCCAAATGTGCTCAGGGCTGCAAAGCAAATATGCCCCCCAGAACTGTGTCTCTCCCCAACCCTATCTGTATACCCCAAGCAGGGCTACCTGGAGGAGAGCTGTAAATCCTAAAGCTTATACAGATCTTTGTGGGGAGGGCTGAACGCTATGGTGATTGCTAATTTATGTGAGGGTGGTTGGAGTACTACCTGTTTCTTTAGTTAAAAAATGTATTTCATTTTCAATTTATGGAACAAAATAAGCATTTCCATAACACAGTACAATAAAAAAGATGATTGCACATGAACCTGCAAATCTACTGTGTATAACTTGTTATTCACTCCAAATATAAGATGTTATCATGTAAATGTCTTTATTTCACTTTTTCTCTTTCCTGTCCCCCCTCACTAGAAATGGTTTCCATTAGACACAAATATATGTGTATATATATATGTATGTATATATATGTAAAATTATTCTTCCATTGATCAGTCCTTTCTCTAGGTATACATAGTGTCTTTCTTCATTTGTCCTTTATTTTTAATTTGAAGAGTCCAAATGACTTAGTCACTTAGTTATGAGTCCTTTCTATTTCAGTTAAACAGTAGTGGATAAAATTCTTGACTTGGAATCAGAAAGGACCAGGTTTGAATCCCACCTCTTATAGTTTTCTTAATTCAAATTTTCATTCTTCATTCTCTCCCTCCCTCCACACCCTTCCCCACCCATTGAGAAGCCAAGAAATAGTGTACATTATGCATACACAGTCATAGAAAAAATATTTCTACATTAGTCATGTAAAAGAAAAAGGAAGGAAAAAATATGATTCAATCTGCATCCTGAGTTCATCCGTTGTCTCTCTGGAGGTGGATAGAATTTTATATCATGAGTTCTTTGGAGTTGTGAGGGGTCATTATATTAACTGGAGTCAATCAGTCTTTCACAGCTGATTTTCCTCACAATATTTCTATGTAGACTGTTCTCCTGGTTCTGCTTACTTCACACTGCATCAGTTCATGTAGGTTTCCCAGGCTCTTCTGAAACCATCCCCTTCATCATTTCTTACAGCACCATACTATTCCATCACATTAATACATCATAATTTGTCCAGCCATTCTCTAGTTGATAGGCACTCCCTCAGTTTCCAATTCTTTGCCACCACAAAAAGAGTTGCTATAGATATTTTTGTACATACGGGTATTTTTTTCTTTGATCTCCTTGGGGTACAGGTCTAGTAGTGGTATTTCTGGGTTAAAGGGTATGCACAATTTTGTCACCCTTTGGGCACAGTTCCAAATTGTTCTCCAGAGTGGCAGGACCAGTTCACCAACTATTCAATAGCTCCACCAACAATGCTTTAGTGTGCCTGTTTTCCCACGTCCCCTCCAGCATTTGTCCTTTTCCTTTCTGTCCTCACCTCTAATAGTTGTTAACTTCTTGTTTGACTATACACAAGTCTTTTATAAACCTCTCTTGATCACTCATTCTCCAGCTGCAACAGGATCTCCAGAGCACAAAATGTTCTCAGGGATGACTAAGTCATGATATCAGAGAAGAGCCAGAGTGATGTGGGTGATTCCTCAGCAGGCGGTACCAGTTCTGCCTCTCACAGTGGCCTGGGGCTTTGAGTCTCAACACATCTTCTGCTTCTATTCATTTTTTGTTTTTGCCTTTCTTTCTAACCCCAGTATTTAGCACAGGGACCGACAAATAGTAGGTGCTTAATAAATGCTTGTTGATGAATTAATTTTATTGACTTAAAGTGAATTTTTAAAAACTAGGAGATATTCAGGTGACTTCATAAGCATATAACACTATTTCTAGATGTTCTGGAGAGGAAATCTGGTATCTTTATTTTCTTTTAGACTCTTCATTTGAGGGCTAAAGGCATTATTATCGAAAGAACTGAGTTGGAGCTGGGAGGAAGTCGAGCTGTACCACCACACCCCTGTATAAGTAGGCATCACACCCATTCTTTTAGGGCTACCTTGTCCCATAACTTCCAGTAGGACTGGATGCAAGGGTGGGGAGTGGGAGGGCATGCGTGTGTTTGTGTGTGTGTGTGTGTGTGTGTGTGAAAACTTGCTGTGGACCCGCTCCAACATTAATGAGCTTGGTATCCTTTCACTCTTTTCTCCATACCCCAAAGCTTACTTCAGTAATGCCTGTGATGATTTGTTGATTCTATTACTTGGCACGCTTGCTAGATTCAGAGACATATGGAGTTTCTTAGTTTATTTGCAACATGTCTTAATAGAATCAAATCATTTTAAGGCGGAAGTGACCTTAGAGGTCATTTAGTCCAAACTAATGCTTGAACCTAGTCCCAAGGCATAAATCTCTCCATTCTGTTCCCTGAAGGGGTCGTCTGGCCCCTGCTTGAACTCTTCCAGACATAGAGAAGGTATTACTCAAGAGGCAGCCCTTTTTATTTTCAGACTTTTAGTGTATTTTAGTATAATTCTTAGAGGAAATTCTCTGTATCTGGCTCTGTCCCTATCCCCAAATCATGTAATTTTTGAGAGCATGCATTTTTGGTTTTGCCAAAACTTGGGAAGTCTAGTACAGAGAAATGAAGGCTCGGTCCTCAGGAGAGAACAGCCATTGTAGCTACTCAGTTCAGACATGCTCTGGCTTCTGAGGACTGACTCTGGTACCCACATTATCCTTGGGGAATTGTGAAAATGGCTTCTTGACCAGATGTAATGAGAGGACCTTGTGTCTGACCCTCTCTCTGTCTATGTCAGGACCTAAGGGGAAAAAAAATCCTGTATCACACAGTCAAAAAGGGGTATCCAAGGGCAGTTATATCTTTTTTCTCTAAGCCAGTCCATTGCTTTTCTTTCAGCCATCACACTGATACTCAGCCCTAAGCATCAGGGTCATCTCTATCCCAGGTGGACCCCGTAGTTTCTCTGGAGTGTGAGTATAAAGAGCACAGGGCAAGGAGTGTATGAAGATTGTGGGGCTTTCCCATAACCAGCTATGCCTAGGGAAGAAATGTTAGGAAAGGAAGTGTTCAATAATTGCTTAGTGAATGAATGAATGAATGAATGAGGGTCTTGAGGTCTAGGATTGGAGTTCTAGAATAGGAGTTCTTAACACGACATCTGGGAATTTACTTTTTAACATTTTGATAACCATTTCTGCATAATTGGTGTCCATTGTAATTCTAGATATTTCATGTGTTTTCCCCCAATTTATTTATTTTTAGTTTTCAACATTCATTTCCACAAGATTTTGAGTTACAAATTTTCTCCCCGTCTTTCTCCTACCCTCACACCAAGATAACTAGCCTACTGAATACTCCTTCCCCACATCTATTCTCTCTTATCTCATCCCCCATCCCCTTTCTAACTTTCTAGTAGGGCAAGATGGATGTCTATACCCCAGTGCCTGTATATCTTATTTCCCAGTTTCATGTAAAAAACACTTTTTAAACATTTGTTTATAAAACTTTGATTTCCAGATTCTTTCCCTTCTTCTTCCTCACCCATCCCCACTGGGGAGACAGGCAATCAAATATAGATTGTACATGTGTAATTACACAAAATGTTTCCATAGTAGTTGTATTGTGAAAGACTATACTTCTCTCTCTCCTCTCCTGTCCCCCACTTGTTCTATTTTCTACTTTGACCCTGGCCCTTTTCAAAAGTGTTTCCTTCTAAGTACCCTCTCCTGCCAATCTTCCTTCTCTTCTGTCATCCCCCCTTTTATCCCCTTCCTCCCTACTTTCCTATAAGGTAAGATACCCAATTGAATGTGTATGTTATTCCCTCCTTAAGCCAAATTCAATGAGAGTAAGGTTGACCCATTCCCTTTCACCTTCCTGTTCTTCCCTTCCATTGTAACAGTTTTCTATTGCCTTTTTTAAAAATTTAATTTAATTTTATTATTTGCTCTTTTGGAGGGGAGAGGGAAGGGCAATTGGGGTTAAGTTATTTGCCCAAGGTCACATGGCTAGTAAGTGTGTCAAGTGTCTGAGGCTGTATTTGAACTCAGGTTGTCCTGACTCCAGGGCTGGTGCTCTACTCACTGTGCCACATAGCTGCCCCTCTTACCTCTTTCATATGAGATAATTTACCCTATTCTATCTCTCCCTTTCTCCTTCTCCCAATATATTCCTCTCTCACCTCTTAATTTTATATTTTAGATATCATCCCTTTCTATTCAACTGATCCTGTGCACTCTATGTATACATGTACACACATATACACATACTCACACATATTTATACACACGTACACCCTCTCTTATATACATATATTTACGTATACATACACACACACACACACACATATATATACACATGTATACACACACACACACATATATATATTCCCTTCAATTATCTTCATATTGAGAAAAGTCTCATGAGTTACAATTACCATTTTTCCATGTAGGAATGTTAATAGTTCAACTTTAATAAATTCCTTGTAATTTATTTTTCCTGTTTATCTTCTCATGCTTCTTGTAGTTGAAAGTCACGTTTTCTGTTCAGTTCTGTTTTTCATCAAAAATGCTTGAAAATCCTCTATTTCATCGAATGACCATATTTTCCCCTGAAGCATTATACTCAGTTTTGCTGAGTAGGTGATTCTTGGTTTTAATCCCAGCTCCTTTGACCTCCAGAATATCATATTCCAAGCCCTTCAATACCTTAATGTAGAAGCTGCTAGATCTTGTGTTATCCTGATTGTGTTTCCGCAACATGCAAACTATTTCTTCCTGGCTGCTTGTAATATTTTCTCCTTGATGTAGGAACTCTGGAATCTGGTTATAATATTCCTAGGAGTTTTCTTTTTGGGATCTTTTTCAAGAGGAGATCAGTGAATTCTTTCAGTTTCTATTTTGCCCTCCTGTTCTAGAATATCAGGATAATTTTCCTTGAGAATTTCTTGAAGGATGATTTCTAGGCTCTTTTTCTGATCATGGCTTTCAGGTAGTCCAATAATTTTAAAATTGTCTCTCCTGGATCTATTTTCCAGGTCAGTGGTTTTTCCAATAAGAAATTCCACATTGCCTTCTATTTTTTCATTTGTTTGGATCTGTTTTATAGTATCTTGATTTTTCATAAAGTCATTGGCTTCCATTTGCTCCA
>CM053595.1:291505774-291528274 GCA_028646575.1 Pseudocheirus occidentalis
TGATTTCTAGGCTCTTTTTCTGATCATGGCTTTCAGGTAGTCCAATAATTTTAAAATTGTCTCTCCTGGATCTATTTTCCAGGTCAGTGGTTTTTCCAATAAGAAATTCCACATTGCCTTCTATTTTTTCATTTGTTTGGATCTGTTTTATAGTATCTTGATTTTTCATAAAGTCATTGGCTTCCATTTGCTCCAATCTAATTTTGAAGAAATTATTCTCTTCAGTGAGTTTTTGAAATTTCTTTTCCATCTGACAAATTGGGCTTTTTAAGGCATTCTTCTTCTCATTGGCTATTTGGGCCTCTTTTGCCATTTGAGTTAGTCTATTTTTAAGGTGTTATTTTTTTCAGTCAGGTTGTTGACTTGCTTCTCATGATTTTCTTACATCATTCTCATTTCTCTTCCCAATTTTTCCTCCACTTCTCTTACTTGATTTTCAAAATCCTTCTTGAGCTCCTCCATGGCCTGTAAAAAATTCATATTTTTCTTGGATGCAGCTTTTGATGCAGGAGTTTTGACTTTGTTGTCTTCTTCTGGTTCTATGTTTTATCCTCTTTGTCCCCCAAAATTGATTCTATGGTCTGATAGTGCTTCCTCTGTTTCCTCATCTTAACAGCCAATTACTTAACTTTTGAGCTCTTTGCCATGGTAGAACTCTATTCCCAGAATGGAGAGAACTGTGTCCCAAATTTCTGGGGTTTTCACAGTTGTCAGAGCTGCTGTCAGAACTATGAGGAGGGTGCCCTCTCTACAGCCACCACCAGCTCTGGCACAGTGGCATTCCTTACCCCAAGATCACCACCCAAGACTGCCACCCAGATCTAAGCAAGTCAAAGCAAGACTGATTACCCTCTGAATGGTCACTTGGTCCCCCTACTCTGCACACCCCTCAGCTTCTGCAATTGCTATTTTTAAAAATTAAGTTTTTTTTTCAATTGATGGACATCTACTCTCTCCCCTGCTTACTTGCTTCATGCTTTCTAAGAGAAAAATTAAAAAAGAAAAACAACCTCTTCCTGCAACAAATACATGCAATCAAGTAAACACATTTTCCACTGGCCATGTTACCTCTCTGTCAGAAGGTAGGTGGCATTCTAAATCATCCATTTTCTTGGATCACGATTGATCATTGCTATCAAGATTTTAAAAATTGTTAGTTTTAACGATTTTTAAAAATTACAGCAAATATCATTCCTCTAGTTCTGCTCACTTGACTCTACAACAGTTCAAAGAGATGTTCAAGTGACTCTATCCCATCCTTTCATTTTCTATAATCTTTTACTTGTTCCCTTGATTATGTGAGATAACAAATCCCCTCTGCCCTACTTCTCACCTTTTCTTCTGTCATGTGTCCTTTCCCCACTCTCTTTCCCTTCCCCTTCCCCTTTTAAGATAATCAGAACACAACAAAAATCATTTCTAGGTCTTCCATCTTATTTGATTCCCTCTCTGACTCCAGATGATATCACAATTCTTAGGGAATACTTGTATCATAATACTCCCTCCAGCCTGGCAAAATCTTTCTGGTTGTTTTCTTATTTATGCCATTCTCTGTACATATTTTTATATTTCAAAATTTCAATTCAACTTTAGTCTTTTCATCAGTAATGGTTGGAAGTGCTCTATTTCATCATATAAATGTTTCTCCTCCTGTAGGATATACTCAATTTTTCTGGGAATGTTATCTTTGTTTATAAACCTATATCTTTTGCCTTTGTAATATCACATTCAATGCTTCCTGCTTCTTTATACTGTCATTGAAGCTGATAAATCTTGGGTGATGCTGATGATGGTTTCTTGGTACATTAACTCTTTCTTTCTGTAAGCTTGCATTATATATATATTTTTTGACCTGGAATTTTGATTATAACATTCCTAGAAGTTTTCATTTTGGAATTATTTCAGGAAGACACTGGTGAACTCTTTCTATTTTCACTTTGTCCTCTTGTTCTAAGAGATCTGTGCAGTTTTCTCTCATGATTTCTTTTAATATGATATCTAGGTTCTTTTTTATGGTCATGATTTTTAGGTAGCCAAATAATTCTTAATTTTTTCTTTCTCCTTCATTTCTTTTTCAGGTCAGTTGTTTTTGCTATGAGATACTTTACGTTTTCCTCTATTTTCCAACCTTTTTGGCTTTTATTTTTAACATTTCTTCTTGTCCTATGTAGCCATGGGCTTCTGTTGGGTCTTTTACATTACATTTTCAGCTCAGAGCTCTGGACACTGAACTGGTGACCCTGATTCACCCCTTCTACACAATCTCTGACCCGGATGCTTACCTTCAGCTAAGATTTATGACTTGGGTTGAAAAGATGAACCAGTGAAGTTATTCTGATTTCCTATTTACAACTAAGTCCAAGAATGTTGTTGGGGTGATTGCAGAGGTAGCTTGACTGTATTACTTCTATCTTCTCTGCCTTCTTGGCTATATCACAACTAATCCTTTGAATGAAGAGCCTTTCACAACCCACATAAGCCTCACTTGATGGTCTTCATTTTATCAACGTCCTTTCTAGAATGTGGAATCCAGAACCCAACACAATATTCTAGCTGTGGTCTGACTAGTTTTGTTGTTTAGTCATTTTTTAGTCATATCTGACTCTTTGTGACCCCTTTTGTGGTTTTCTTGGCAAAGATACTGGAGTGGTTTGCCATTTCCTTCTCTGGCTCACTTGACAGATGAGTAAACTGAGGCAAGCAGGGTGAAATGACTTGGCCAGAGTCATACAGCCAAGAAGTATCTGAGATCAGATTTGAACTCAGAAATATGAATCTTCTTGACTCCAGGACTAGCATTCTTCCCAGCTGTCCATGGTCTGATTAGAGTATAAATAGAACACCACCAACTTAACTCTGGGCCCATTGTCTCTCTTAACACAGCTCAAGACCGATATGTTTCTTAGCCTCGCTCTCATATAGCTGCCTAATATTGAGCATTAAATCCACTAATTTCTCAAACCTTTTCTACACACCCTCCTAACTGTCCTTCTTTCATCTTTTAAATATGACTTTGGTATTTTGAATTCAAGGATAAGACTTTACATTTAGCCCAATTTGTGTCCATTGCATTAGAGTCCGAGCAGATAGTCCAAAGTATCAGGCGGTGTTGGTGCTTCTCTCCCTGGTAACTATGTATGCCTTGGTCAGACAGTTGCATCTGTCAATTGATATTTGCTAATTTCTCAGACAGTTAGTTGCCCTATCCCTTTGTCTTTTAGTTCTCTGCTTGTATTTTCTCAGAAGTTCAGGGTGCTGATTTTTCACATGAACTAGTGAATGAAATTAGAAAAAGATTATTGATACCTTAAATAGCTATCTTTCCTAGTAAAGCAGATCTAAAAACCTGGGCTAGCAGCCATCCTGGGTATGACAGTGTGGTTGCTCTTACACTATCGAGGTCATTAATTAAAATGTTGAATACCAAAGGGCCAGCGACAAAATCTTAAATAGCAAAGCAAATCTTTGTGGTACTCCCCTGGAGACCTTTTTTCAAGTTGACATGTACTCATTAGTGACAACTCTTTGGGTATTGCCATCCACCCATTTCTGAGATGCAACATGGCACCATGGAAAGAGCAAATTTGCATCCTAGCTCTTCTACTTACAACTGTAAGTACTTGTACTGCACTTGGAACCATTAGTTCACAGCTCTGAGCCTCAGTTTCCACATGAAGAGGTTGAATCAGGTGATCACTAATGTCCCTTCCAGTTCCACACTCATCATCCTATGTTTCCATGAAGAGGTGTAGTTGTGCTATCATCTTCCCATTTTCCTCCAAGCAGAGCATTAAAAACTTTTTCAAATGCTTGGCTGAAATCTAGCAATGTAATGTCCACAGTATTTCCCTAATATATAATTTTTGTTAGCTTGTCACCAAAAGAAATCAGGTTCTTCCCCCACCTCCTCCTCCTCCTCCTCCTCCTCCTCCTCCTCCTCCTCCTCCTTTTCCATCTCCTCCCCCTCTCCCTCTCCCTCTCCCTCCCCCTCCCTTTCCTCCTTCTCTTCCTTCTTTTTCTTATTCAGTAAAGAGAGACCATCAGCAGATGTCTGGATAATTGAAGTCCTTGATTATTATTTCACTGTGACAATGCATTGCACCTAGGGAGTCCTTAATAAATGCTTGTCATATTATTGCACTGGACTAAATTGGAGTGGGGTGGGGAACCTGTGGTCTTGAGGCCTCTTATGGCCCTGTAGGTCCTTGGGTGGGGACTTTTGACGGAGTTCAAGTTTTATAGAGCAAATCCTTTGATTAAGGGGATTTGTTCTGTGGAGTTTGGATTCAATCAAAGGGCTGCTCTTGAGGACCTAGAGGATCACATGTGGCTTTGAGGTTTCAGGTTCCCCACCATAGACTAGGTCTTGCCCTAATTTATTTCTTAAATTCCAACCCTAATTCTTTCTTCTTTCTAAATTGTACCTCATGATATATAACTCTATCTCTATATACGTATGTACGTACACACATACACACGCATACATACATGCATACATACATAGATTCCTGTTTAGAGTGATTGGCTTGGAATCAGAAAGACCTGAGTTCAGATATGGTCTTACTTACTAGCTGGGTGACTCCAGACAAATCACTTAACCTCTGTCTGCCTTAGTTTCCTCATGTGTAAAGTGGGAACCATAATAGCATCTCCCTCCCAGGGTTGTTGTGAGGATAAATGAGTTCATATTTTAAGCACTTTGTGAGCCTCTCATTATCATTATTTCTGTTTATCCATCTCTCTCCCTTCAAGTCCCTGATGTCCTACATGGGTATATCATCTTAGTTTATAATGTTGTTCTCCACAGCTTTTCATCTGTTCTTTTCCTTTGAATCACCTCTATGCTTCCAGAGTCACATTCTGCTCTAGAGTGTCTGAGACTTTTATTATGGAATGTCTTCTTGGAGAGAGCAATCTCCCATGAGCCACCAGTCCTCTCTTTTCCCTACATTTTGTATTCTACATGCTGCTCTTTCTAGTGTCTGACTTGGGAGAGAAGTGGGCATCTTGTTCCCCCTTTCTTTTTTTGCCTTGAATATCTCTTTATCTGACTTGCACAATTTCAGATAAATATATTTTAATTGGCAGCTCTTATCAGGTTCACTCTACCACTGGCTAAAAGCCCACAATTTGTATATTTCAAATTAGGTTCTCAGACACTGTATTCTTCCCAGATATACCTTTTTCTTCTGGTGCTCTTGCCTTCATCGGGGGCGGGGAGGAGAAAGGAATACTTCTAAGGTTGCCATTTTTTTTTGCCTGCAACTTCATATTATTTAACAACTATTTCTCAATTTTTTAGGGAGCTAGTATATTTTCCCACATGAATCATAGGCTACAAATTGTATTTGGATTAGGTGGGTTGTTGTTGGCAGTGAACAGTGGTTGTCAGACTTGATAAGGATCATTCAGGTCAGGATACATGCCTCAAATAAAGAATTTATGTGGTTTATATTATGTGGTTTATGTGGTTTTTGTAGGGTCAACAAAGAACTGCCTCAGTACTTTCGTGCATTTCTGGTAGAATCGCAAATTTAGAAACTATTGAAAAAGAACATGTCAGCATGGAGTGAAAGTAATAAAAAAACCAAACCCCAACATACCCTTTGACCAAATTCCACTTTTAGAAATTCCCCTGAAAATGTTATCAGAAGGGGAGAGAAAGACAGAGAGACAGAGGAGGGAGAAAGAAGAAGGAAAGGAAAAAGGGGGAAGAAGGAGAGGGAGAGGGAGGAGAAGGAAGGAGACACAGAGAAACAGAGGCAGAGAGATGAGGGGGAGGGAGAGGGAGGAGAAGGAAGGAGAGAGACACAGAGAAACAGAGGCAGAGAGATGAGGCGGAGGAGAGAGGAAGGGGGGAAGGAGAGAGAGGGAAGAGGGGGGGAGGGAGTGCTAGCTGTTTAGATATTTTATAGTAGCATTAATTGCTCTAATAAACAAAAACCAAAAACCAAAGCCAAAAATCCCTTTCAAAAAAAACCATGTCTGACATCAGAAAGAATTACTTGCATTCTACAAGGCTGTTTATAGTACTGTTAAATGTAAAAAGGCTCATTTGATGGGAGAAATTTCAATAATTGCAAACAACCTAAATGTTCAACAGAAGGAGAAGAGTTAAATTGTGTTACATTAATGGAAGAGAATGTTATAATCTAATTAAGATGAACGAGTATGAATAATATAGAGATATGGAAATACCTTTCCGTATGCAAAGGGGGGGAAAATCAGAATTAGCAAAACACTATATGCTAAGTCAATTTAATTCAATTTAGCAAGAATTTGTTGAGTAGAGAGGCACCTAGGTAGCATGGTGAATATTATGCTGGACTTGGAGTCAGGAAGACCTAAGTTCAAATCCAGACTCATATACTTATATAGCTCTGTGACCCTGGACGAGTCACGTAACCTTTGTCTATCTCAGTTTTCTTATCTGTAAAATGGGTATAATAACAACACTTATCTCCTGAGATTGTTGTAAAGACCAACATTCAAAAAAGTTTTTATTTTCAGTCCCAGTTCTTTCCCTCCCCTCCTCCACCATCCCACCATTGGGAAGGCAAGCAATATGATCCCTATTATACATATAAAGTTATACAAAGCATTTCCATATTTTCCAGGTTATGAAAAAAAAGCTAGAAAAAGAGAAAAAAAAATTGGTTTCCAAGTGCTCTCAGAACCTATCAGTTCTCGGGAAGTACATTTTCAGAGTCTTCTGCCTTGGTGGTGGGTCACTGTATCGATCCGAGCTACTTAGTCTTCCCCTACTGGTCCTTGTTACAATGTTGCTGTTACTACATACAACGTTCTCCTTGTTTGAGTGAGGTCATATGTGTCAAGTGCTTCACATACCTTAAATTGCTATATAAGTGTGAGACATTCTTTTCACCATTATACTATGTGCTAGGCCCTACGGATGAGCAAAAGAAAGTCTAGTTAGGAGGGGAGACCCTCAGGAGGGCCCAAAATACAGCCATTCAGTGAATAGGCTTCTTTTATTTTCTTTTGTGGAGAGGGCTATTGAGGTTAAGTGACTTGCCCAAGGTCACACGACTAGTAAGTGTCTGAAGCTGGATTTGACCTCAGGTCCTCCTGACTCCAGGGCTGGTGCTCTATTCACTGCACCACCTAGACGCCCCAGTGAATAGGCCCTTTAAGAAGAGAGTCAAGGGATGGTCCCTTTAATTATCAAAAGAAAAAAAAAGGTGTTATTATTATACCCATTTTACAGATGAGAAAACTGAGGTAGACAAGGGTTAAGTGACTTTTCCAGAGTCACAGAACTAGAAAGTGTATGAAGCTGGATTTGAACTCAGGTCTTCCTGACTCTAGGTCCAGCATTCAGTATGCCACCTAACCTCCTCTATACTTAAGAAATTCTTGCTAAATTGAATTAAATTAACTTAGTACATACTGTTTTGCTAAAAGTTTCTGGCTACCATTAAGGAACCCAAGGAGAAAGGATGACCATCTTGGCTCTGCTAAAAGAAGAGGGAGTTTTCAGCAACATTTGGTCCCAAAATTCCTCACTCTAGATCTGCTCTGCTTGCTTGCACAGTCCTGACCCTTTGTGGTAACTGCTGTTTCCCTGGTGTCCCTCCTCTTAGCTTTGTGCAGAGTCTCATGAATCTTTTCAGAAACAAGCTTCCTCTTTTAGACTGTTTCCTGGATGCCGTGAACTGGCTAAAAGGTCACTGTTGGTATTAACTTTTCTTTTGTCACATGAACCTTTTTATACTTAGAAAGTCTGCCAGTAGCTTTGTGGTATGCAACCATCTCCTTCGATGTGAGACATGAATTTTGAATAAAGCATCTCTCCCCCTGCTTTTTTTTCAGAAAAATGATCTTGGCTTGAGAATGTGTTCTATCTGTGTACTTTTAAGATATTGCTTCAGTTTATTAGCTTTTTTTTTTTTTTGCTATCTGTAGCTAAAGCTGTTATGCAGGGAAGGAGAAGAGAGAAACAATTATACAGCATCTAGTACGTTCCAGGCATTGTGCTAAGCACTTTACAACATTATCTCACTGGATCTTCGGGTGCTGTTGTCAAACTCATTTTACAGTCGAGGAAACTAGGCAAACAGGGTTAAGTGTCTTGCCCAGGATCACACAGCTAGTAAGTATCTGAGGCTGGATTTGAATTCAGGTCTTCCTGACTCCAGATCCAGCAGTCTATCCACTAAACCAGTGGTTCTCCACCTGTGGGTCCCGACCCCTTTGGGGGTCAAACAACCCTTTCATAGGGGTTGCCTAAGACCATCAGAAAACATATTTCTGATGGTCTTAGGAACTGAGACACGGCTCCTCTATCCATCTCCAGGCAGGTCCACCCACATGCAGATACGCCCACATACGAGTATTAAAGGATCACGGCATTAGGAAGGTTGAGAACCACTACACTAAACCAACTAGCTTTCTCAAAGCAAACCGACTCGTCTTTCCTCTCTATCAGTAACTTGTGAATCTCAATAATAAATATAGCAAGTTGTATTTTCTGACTATGGGATTTTTATTTTGTATTTCTTGTCTTACTAGACTGTAATTTACTTGAGAGTAGGAATTATTCCTTGTATTTGATTCCCAAGATTTAGCACAATTATTGCCTAGCACACAGCGGGGCACTTAATAAATGTAACTGTCTCACTGCCTGAAGGTGGTTCTCCTTAGCAGGACCAAAGAGTCCTAGCTGGTAATTTGGTTGATGTATGACCTGAAATAGTGGTTCTGAGACACAGCCCAGTTTAGAGTGAAGGAGATAGCTCAGGAAGTGAAAGATACTTACAGAAGGACAAAAGTAAGTTTTCTTGAGATGAGTATGCCAGTAAGAACATTAATAATTAAGAAACTTTGTTCCCAGGTTGGGCACACTGTTTAGCAGTAGAAGTTGGGGATGAGATTCAAGCAAACAAAAAGATAATGGGATCCCTTCTTCCCAGTAACATGGAAATGGGATTGCTGTAATTTCTTTCTTTTTTAAAATTTATTTTATTTATTTTTGCATTTTGGAGGGGGAAGGCAGGGCAATTGGGGTTAAGTGACTTGCCCAAGGTCACACGGCTAGTTTTTTTTTATTAAGTGTCTGAGGCCAGATTTGAATTCAGGTCCTCCTGACTTCAGAGCCCGTGCTCTATTCACCATGCCACCTAACCACCCCGATTGCTGTAATTCCTATAAAAGCAGAGGAGATATCAGAGTTCCACGGAGGCTATAGGTCTTCTGTAACTTTTCTTGTCTTATATCTAAATATAGAAATCATAGCATCATAGACATTACAGGTGTAGCACTACCTTTGGACTCTTTCTGATAGTCTACATTTGTATTTACAGGTCTCTGAGGACTCAGAGAAGTGGCTGCTGTTTAATATTTTCAGGGTTCTAGGAGTAACCCTGAGGAATTCTATTTCTAGTATGGTTGTTCCTGAGCCCCCATCAGTGTGATCCCCATTAACAATCAGTCTTCCAGACTTTAATTAGTATTTAGAAAGGAAATTTTCTTGACACAGTAAGAACAGTTAGGATAAAATATTCCCCTCAGATCCTATGTTTCTCTTTCTCATACTATGTCTATAGGTAGAGTGGGTTTAAACTTAAGAATATGACAGTAGCAAGGAACATACTTAGAGAATGTGTCTGGTAAAGGGGAAATTTACAACTCCTATTCTGGAAGTACTTTTCTCCCTTAATAGAATTCCCATGAAGTTTTCTTGAGGTACAGCTCTCTGCTGAACTCTGAGGATTAGTACTTTTCTAGAATGATAGCGGTCACATTTTTGGAAGCTGCCTTTCCTCAGGTGACTATTCTTTGTAGTTTTGTCTTTAGTGTATTTCTTGATTCCTGATGTAGTGGTCTATTGCTGCGAACCATTACTGCTTCCATGGGCACTGTGATGGCTGCTAATCAGCTCTGATAGCATGACTTCTGATTGGACTTCTGGATCTGTACTAAGAAGATCACCTGGACACACTCTCTCAAATACTCATTCACCTAAGATGAAGAAAGAGCAATCACAAATAGACAGAGATGAACATAGATTCATGGCTTCCATGGCCAAGGGGTAGATAGGACAGCTGCCCTTCTCCCCATCAGGATCTTTTTTTTTAATTTTTTAATTTTTTTTTATTTATAATTTTTTTTTGCTTTTTTTTTTGGAGGGCAGTTGGGGTTAAGTGACTTGCCCAAGGTCACACAGCTAGTTTTTTGTGTTAAGTGACTGAGGCCAGATTTGAACTCAGGTACTCCTGACTCCAGGGCCGGTGCTCTATTCACTGCGCCACCTAGCCGCCCCCTCCCCATCAGGATCTTGGTAGCAGTTAAAAGAACTTCTGCTTCATGACAGATACAAAGGAAAGAGCACAAGTTAGGAGGGGGTGGTTCCTTTTTCATATTCCAGAGTCCTGGCTCAGAGTCTTTAGCTGTCTTGGCATCAGCAACAGATTAGACAACTCTTTGTCATCGCACAGTGCAAGCTCCTGAGTTGTCATGCCCAGAATGATGACTCCGACTGGAGCCAGGCAGGGAATATTGGGTTATGTTCCAAGAACTGGCTCCTATGGGCCAGTCCCCTCTAATTACATAGGGATTAGAGACCCTAGTGCAAGATGCCTTTTTGATATTGGTTAGAGAAAAGAAACCCTTCTTAATCATGCAGGAAACTTTATAGAATCCTGCCTCTAAGAGAGAAACTGCTAAAGATGCTGAGATCCCTTCATTCTAGAACTCCACCCTGCAACATCTAGTGGCTAGCCCTGTCCCCTCTCACTTTCTTCTTGGGACATCATTTTGAATTTGGGGCAGGGGTAGGGGTTGGGACCAGCATGGTATTTTGTGTCCCTGGGAAAGTAGAGTTCTTATAAACCTTCCCTTGTCTGTGGGTCCCTATGGGGTTGGAGGGATTTGGAGGTGGGTCTCAAATAAGTCACTTTACCAGGATTTGACAGCAACTAATGAGAGTTAATCTCAGTTTAATCCAATCTCAGTGTAATCCACAGACTCATGTCACAGGGGGCTCAATAATATTCCCTTCCCCCTTCTCGCGTTCCTTGTAGCAGGGAAGATAGATGATTCTTTCACTTTCACTCACACCTCAGAAGGCCAGATATAGACAACGAATAGGCAAACAAGTCCATATTCAATCTAAGTTTATTGTAGAAACACTGAGATTATCAGGTCATGCTTCTCTCATCATAAATATTTACCCTTCAAGAACACATGGGTACATTTCTAAGTCCTCCGAGTAGACCGTAGCATAATAACATAAATTAATTCAGTTTTACAGACACAAAAAGCTTTACTCTCTTTCTGACATTGGCTCATCTTGACCTTTTCATTCAGAGAATTAAATAGACAGGAGCATCGACAGACAGACCACATAATAAATAAATAAATAAACCAACAGACAAAGACCTGAGAGAGCAGTATTGGAGGAGTTTGGAAATAACCCAGGCTTGGCGAGAGTCTTGGCAGAGGTTATTTGCCAAGAGGTTATTTGGGAAGTAACAGTCACAGCTGACAGGGCTCAATCATAGCCTAGCTCATTTAGAATCAGCAATGCAGGAGAGCCTTGAGTTAGTGATTCCACAGTACTTCCTACTTCATACCCTTACGAAACTTCACAGGTGAGAGGCCTCTTTTACCCTCCTACTCCATGGACATCTTCTCTTTTTCCAAATTTCCTCTTTCTAAAGCTCCCTGCCTGGCAACCTTCCAGTGCTCAAACCTTCACCTTGAATAGCAAAATATCATCGTGATTTCCCCAGAATCTACTTAGTCAGACATGGAAATGGGCCATGTGGGCTTTCCCTGAGCAAAGTCAGCATCTGGATGGTAGCAATAAGAATTTCCAAAGAACGTATTAAGGGCCAAGTTGAATACATGTCATATGTGTAACATATTAACTCCCAGATTCCTTTTCTTCTCCCCTCTGCCAAGGTTCTAGAGTACACAGCATACATGCATTTGGTGCTTAAGAGAGATCTTCCAAATTCCAAATTCTGAAATCAGTTATATTCCCGCCCCCTCTGATGTCCCCCAGGAAGACAGGCTGGCCGTCCACTTTGGAAGTGCTGATGTACCAGTTGGGGTATTCTGCAGACTCAAATTCAGTTGTATTATTGACTTGTATCTTGTTGAAGATGAATCGCTTTTCCACATTATTGCTGGGGAAATTGGTGATTTGCTGTAAACGAGT
Organism: Pseudocheirus occidentalis; assembly: GCA_028646575.1. Classification (NCBI taxonomy): domain Eukaryota; kingdom Metazoa; phylum Chordata; class Mammalia; order Diprotodontia; family Pseudocheiridae; genus Pseudocheirus; species Pseudocheirus occidentalis. The sequence continues at coordinate 291,517,959 of CM053595.1, forward strand.
AAGGCAGATTTCCCTCATGAGAAAAGGAACAGGGGAACTTCAGAGATGTATTTTCAAAAAGCATAAGGGCTAGAGTGCTGAGGTTGAATTCAGATCCTATCTTTGACACTACCTATGTAAACTTGGGCAGGCTACTTATCTGCACTGGACCTCAGATTCCTTCTCTATAAAATGAAAGCTTTGGACTAGATAGCTCCTAAGGTCTCTTTTAGCTCCCAAACTTCATCTCTGGTACTTGAATAGGAGACAGTTGAGAAATCCTCAGGTTGACCAGAGAATGGGATATGGGCAAGAAAACAGGCTAGAATTCCTAGGTTCTGTTTGTAGGTTTGCATTTTGGGGTGATTGGAAGGAGAACTTCATTCTTCTTTGTGGCTAAGTCCCAAATATCTAGGGACATCCTACTTTGAGCTTTGTACAAAGCAGAAACTTAATAAATGTTTATTCAAGTAAGGATTAAAGAGTCTGGAAGATACATGAATGAGCCAATATTATTTTCTCATTTGGAATCAGAAGCTTAGGAAATTTATGCAAACGAGTCAAATCCAGGTACTCCTTGATGGGAAAATTTGACTATCTCAAACTACCTGGCTGTGGGAAACAAGTGAATTTTTTAAAAATAGAAATTAAAGTGGTCTTTATTTCTAGTATGCTCACCTCCAGCTGCAGGATGGGCTTTTCACCACGCTTCACACAGGACAGATAGAGATTATTTTTCTTGATACACAGGACAACATGTGTTTTCTGAGAGCCTATTTCACCAAGAAGGTTCTTCATGCTGAAGATTACTAGAAAAGGAAAAAAATAGGAAGAGTGTGGTGAATGGAAATCCCAGAGCAGGTGTTCTTAACCTTGCTTGTATCATGGACCTCGTGGGTAGTCTGGTGAGGTCTAAAGATCTCTTCTCAGAATATGTTCTTAAATATGTAGAATAAAATATGTAGGATTACTAATTCCAGTGAGATCAGTTATTACCTAAATTTTTAAAAAGTTCAGGGAGCCCAGGTTAAGAACCTCTTTCTAGAGAAGTTGTTGGACAAGATGAGCAACCCAGGAAGACCATATTTCTGAGAGTATGGGTAATAAATGGGTATGGACAGGTGAAGTGTAAAATTGAGAAATGGGGGAGGAGTGGTGGTTAAATTGAGCGTGAGTGTTAGGTTAATGAGCTTGCATTTCTGAGGCTTTTGAGTCAAAGATGTCCCATTCAGAAGCTCCAAGATCACTTTTACTCCTTAGTGGGAAATACATCACACTTTCCTATTTCCAGATTCATGTAGAAAGTAGGAAGCTTCTTTGCTCAAATGACTGACTTTCAAGGAAGGTAGAGGCTCAGAAGAGAAGGAGGTCACTCACTCCTCTCACTGACTGCCCCTGCCAACACACCTGCTTCTATCCTTGGCTTTTACTTGCTGAGGAGTAGGGTAGAGTGGATATGGTTAGTACTTAGTAACTTCCACCATGGGGAAAAACTTTTTAGAATAAAAATTCAGTCCATCATGGTAGATTTCCTAAATCAGATCACTTATAGTCATGTTTTCCTTCTTTCTTTTATTCCATTTTGATGCAATTAGACTATTAGAAATTTTAGAGATAGCTCATAAGAGAGCCAGGAATGTCGAGTCCAAGTTTGAAACCTTCAAGAACTTTGCCTACTTTCAATCTTATAACTAATTTCCTTTGGAAATTTAGATCTTTGGGACAGAAACTTAATTTCTGGAAGAGGAGTGAGGAGATGATCTACAATGGTTTTTCTAACAACAAATGCTCTGCTTACTCAAATTGAACCAAACGAAATGAAGAAGTAACCTGTAAGGCCTCAAACTGACTGTCATTTGAACCAATCTGAATTCGAACAATCACTTTCCATGGGAACTAGCACAGTGTCTTGTACCACTGGAGGATAGTTAAATAGCTATGTGGGTAGAAGCAGTGAGCATTAGTCTAAGTTGAGAGACCAACTATAGAGACTAAGAGTTACAAACTTCAAGAAGGAAAAGACAAAATGTCAGAAATTACCTTGTTGGCTTATGTTGCGTCCATTGAGATGGAGAGCTTGCAGTTCACTGGCACTGGACAAGGCCAGACATTTTTGATTTATGTCCTGAATGGTGCAATCCTGGGAGGATACCAACCGAAAGGTGGCATCAGACTCATAAATATCACAGTTCGAGTAGGTGATGGGTTCTGAAAAGTAGAATGTGTATACTATTTAGAAGCATTGAATCAGAGGTGGCAATCTGTCAAGATCATCCCTTCAGGTCATGAAGAACCACCTAAGCTCACTTCCTAGGACCTTTCTGTGAAGTATGGCTTCACCTGGAAACTCTGCCTTTTGCTCAATCCACTATTTTTTTTTTTGCTCCTTTTCTTGTCCTAACTATTTGTAGGGAGTTCCTTTTCAATTGAACTTGAGATTGGCTGATTGGGAAAAGCACCGAATCTGGGAAAGCAGCAATTAAATCCTACCTTCAGTAGTTATTAGCTCTGTGACTGAGGGTAGGTCACTCAAGCTCTTTCTACCTCAGTTTTCATCTACAAAAAGAAGGCAATAATAGCACCTAACTCCCAGGGCTGTTGTGAAGATCAACTGAGATATCATTTGCAAAGTGCTTTGCAGACCTTAAAACATGATAGAACCACTGGTCATTTCACCATTTCTTTATTTATTTATGCATTCATCCATCCATCCGTCCTTCCATCCATTCATCTGTCCATCCATCCATCCATCCATCCATTCATCCATTTATTCATTTATTTATATTTATTATTTTATTATATATTATATTTTTATTATATATTTTAATGTTTGTGAAATACTTTCTAAACCTCAAAGCACAATATAAATGTTTGCCTAAAATATTAGGAAAAAGAGAAATGTTTTGATTAGTGTTGGGGAGGGGCAGGGAATAGGAAAGACCCAGCATCTGTCTCTCAGTTTTCTTACCTTCTTGAAAGATGCTTGTAAAAATAGACATCAAGTCATTATCCTGGAAGTATTGGGAGCAGAGTCTATTCAGATGCCTCATCTTCTCAATTGCAACAACTACCATCACAGTTCGATGGAACTGATGGGGATGAGTGGTGAATTTCAGTTGGATGTCATCCTCCCCCAGATGACTTTCTTTGGAGCAAAGATCAGGATACTGGAAGTAACCCTGCAGAAAAGTAATGGAGTTGGTGGTTTAAGGTTATTGAGCTCGTTTCTTCTCTTAGCAATCATCCCCTTTAGGGATTTAGTTGGATTGGGAAGAGATTCCACTCATCACTTAGAATGGTAGACTGGGTAAAGAGTTTACAAGTCATCTAAACCAAGACTCACTTCACAAATGAAAAAAGTGAGACCCAGAGAGATAACTTGATGAGGACACGGTCTCCTAGCTTAGTACAGCCAGAATTAGAATTCAGATCTGCTCTTTTTATGCTGGTCCTTTTCTAGTCCCAGGTTTCTATTTCCAATGTCATAATCAGTATATAGCATGAATCTGCTTATACAAGGTCCATTATGGTCTAGTCTGCTGCCCCATAATGATAAATATATTTTCTAGGAAGATAGAGATAATTCAAAGGTGAGTATATAGCTTGTACTCACCACCTCTGAATTTTTCTGGGTCCCATTTATGACATTGGACCACAGATCTAGAGTTGGACTGGACCTCAGAAACCACCCAGTCCATCTGACTTCTTCCTCTCTATTTTGTAGATGAGAAAACAACTGGAGAGAGGTTAAGTGACTTGATTATGGTCACAGAACTGGGATTCAAACCTAGGCCCTGAGGCCACATGGCAGATCTCATGAGGAGATGAAAAAGAATACTGCTTACAGACTTGTCCTGTGAGCTCAGAGTAGTAGAACCTGGGCTTTCACCATGACAAAGTCCTCCCACTCCCTACACTCTTACACCCCTTGACTCAGAACTTAGCTCATAAAACTAGCTAGCCAAGAACCTTACCTTCTTTTGGTTGGGACCATCAGCCTCATAAAATTGGCTGTCATCATTGTCCCTATAAACAAAACCGAAGAAATTGTTAGGTTACTCCTCCTAAGTAGTGACCTTTCTCCTTGCGCAAAAGCTTCTAATATTAAAAGAGAACTTATGATCAAGTCCTTGAGATCTTTCTGACAAGCTCCATTAGAACAGGCACAATATTCTCTATAGGGTGACCAATCTGTGAGCCAGTTTGAGTAAGGAGTGGTCAGTGGGTACTGGACCCCAGCCAGGCTGTGGGAAGGCCCTTTGCTACTAACTTTGATCATGTTAAGAAGGGACTGGGAAGTGTATATCAGGGAGGGGGAAGATCTAGTGACTGAATCCTGCATCAGACTCAAGGATACTAAGGAATAGCCAGCGGAATGAAATCAAAGTCCAGACTTCTAAGCTAGTCTTTGCAAAGGAGTCCCTCTACAATCCAATACCCGGCTCCCCATGTCTTCCTTTTGTTCCCTTCCCAACTTAGTCCCACTATCCCAACCCATTTCCCCCCAGCCTTTTCCCCTGAGCTCCATAGTAGATGGCCTGATGCCCAGTTGACAATGTCCATGGCTATCACTGGTTATTTTGGCAGGCAAAAAGTAGCAGAGGGCCACTGGGTTAGAATTTTTGATCTGGAAAGGACCATAGAGATCACCATATGCAATCCCCTTACTTTACAGATGAAGAAACTGAGGCAATATTAATTTTTGATTGCCTTTTGCCATGGGAAGATTTAATTTTTTTTTAAAGATCCTATACAACTTTCTAAATCTTTGATCCTGGCCTGCTTTCCTGGTATAGGATGACCCTTCAGTTGACCACCACTTGTCATTCAGCTCAATTTTTCTACTTACCTGTAAAAATCCACCTCCTCACAAGTCATTTCAGGTACCATTGCCATGATCACTTTGTATTCCTGGACAAAGAAAATAAAGAGAGTCACTAGCTGCAGGTAGCTGAGCAAGTATCACTCCCTATGGAGTTGCTGCTCCCTAAATGACTAGAGGCTCCTTGAGGGTAGAGATCGTATTTTACTCCTTTTTATAATCTCATGACCCCTCCCTATTGTCTTGACTTGCACTTTCATTGAATGATCAAATGAATCAAAGAATTTCATAATTGGAAGTGACCTAGTTCAAAAGATCTTAACCAAGTCCATAGATTCTTAAGAAGATTGTGGATTGATTTTGGGGGCTGGGAGGATGGGACTTTGTGGACTTTTTTTTTCTTTTTGGAGGGCAGTTGGGGTTAAGTGACTTACCCAAGGTCACACGGCTAGTTTTTTTTTTTTTGTGTGTGTGTGTTAAGTGTCTGAGGCTGCATTTGAACTCAGGTACTCCTGACTCCAGGGCCGGTGCTCTATTCACTGTGCCACCTAGCCGCCCCTTTGTGGACTTTTTATGGGAAAATATTCTATCTTTATTTTCACTAACCTTTGGTTTCCTTTGTAATCCTATGCATTTCATTTTACACATTTAGAAACCTTAGTCTGAGAAGGGATCCATAGACTTCACCAGACTACTGTCCAAAACATCCATGACACAGAAAGAGGAAGAGCCCCCGATCAAGTCCAACCCACAACCAAGAAGGAACCCATATTGTAGCATGCCCAAGAACTGATTGTCCAGTGTTTGCTTCAAGCATTTGAGGGGACCAACCACCCCAAGTGGCAACTCAATCCCTTTATAGAAAGCTCCAATTGTCAGAAAGCTGTTTCCTGTCATTGAGCCCAAATTTATCTCATTTCAACTTCCAACTATTGCTCCTGGCTCTGTTTCCTGGAGCCAAACAATTCCACTTCAATCTCTTATTCATGGGACAGCCCTTCAAATGCCTGAAAGTTGCTATCATGTTCATTTTCCCAGGCTAAGAACTCTGGTTCCTTCAACCAAATGCACCATCCTATTGCAATCTTAGTGATGGTGGCAGCATGAAATAAAACATTTGTCACACAATGTCTCCTGTTCTCTTTTTGGTAAGTTATGTTAGATTGGATACTTCACAGTCAAAGAGGCAACCCCTATCCAATTGGGACAGTCAAAGGGATATCCAAGAATGGATACTATTGTATAGCTCAAAGACTCAATTAAGAACAGGGGAAAGAGCACAGATTTTGGAGTTCAAGGGAATAGATTCAAATAATTGATTTTTACCACTGGTCTGATCTAGGGCAGCTTACTTTTTCTTTCTGTTCCTTACTCTCCTCACTTGTGAAGTGATGACAAAAAGATTTTTTTTTTGTTTTTTGTGTGTTAAGTGTCTGAGGCCGGATTTGAACTCAGGTCCTCCAGACTCCAGGGCCGGTGCTCTATTCACTGTGCCACCTAGCTGCCCCGATAAAAAGATTTTTGAAGTCTTTTCTGAGATCTGTATCTATAACCCTATGATGCCCCTTTCAGGAGCATTGCCCCAATTTAACCACATGCACACCAAGTCTTTAGAGGGCCAAAAGAGTTCTGAAAATAAAACAAAAATGACACAAAAACAAAAAAATCGGTAAGGTGTCAAGAGTTACTGGATAGAAAGTTGTTTTCACATATTAAAATGGCATTTAATTATAGAACCTATTACCCTAACTCCTGGACCCCTTCCCCCCAACCAGAATAGATTGAGAAGTTTTCCCAGGCAGTGAAATTGGGAAGAATTAAGAGAAATGGTACCTTTGCTGGTAGGAGTGATGAGAGCCTTCTGTCAGTTTCAGCTGTTAAGCGGAGAAATGATTTCTCTGCTGCCATCTGGGCCATTTTATTCACTGTCAAAAGCAGAAGTAAGGTACAATGAAATTTCCCTTGTGGTCAACTAATTGCACAATTTTGTAAAACTAAGAAAAGGGAATAGTGGGAACTTTGAGGGGCAACTTGAAATGACACCTTAGACTTTCAGGAAAAGAAGGGACACTTTGGATTCTGTGATGATCTAACCCTTTTCAAATATGGTTGCAATGAATACTGTAGTATTTCTAATAGCAATCCTGTACTCGATTACAATATAATGAATGATTAGACTTCACTGGATTTGCAGGATGTAGTTTGGGATTTGTAGGATAGCAGGGAACAAAAGTATGAATAATACTTTCTTTTTCAAATCTTCCTTTTTATTATGAATATTTTCAACAACAAACAAATATTTCAATATGTAAAGGATAAGAAAGATTTATATAAGAAACTATAAACTTAAAAAATATAAAATAATTTAGTAAAATAAACTATCTGAACTTCTTTCTGTTTATAACTGTGTATTTTTAAAATTATCTTATTGATGCTCATTTCTTTCTAAATTTTATGTATTATTTCCCACCAGCCCCCCTCCCTGTCCTCTCTTCTAACAAATGGAATGCCCCCTCTGGATTCACTCCCCCAACTTGTGCTACCACTGGTAGGTTGGAGTGTCAACAGGGCAAATGCTACTTAATTCATTCAGGGGGAGCTATTACTGTCACTCATGAAGCCCATTCACTTTGCTCAGTTGATGTTAATTAGTTTTTCCAAAAGGGGTATTTGTTGAGAAGGTACAGCAAAGAATAGCTGTTATTAAACAATGCCCCCTTCCTCCACCCCATCTCTTCCTGTCAGTGGTATATTTTCCTTTTGCACACACACTGTTTCTGGAGAAAGTAGGCTCAAGCCTAGATAGCCATAGGGTAAAAGAATGAAAAGTAGGAAGTCCCATTCTATTTTTGTGGCATTCTCCTAACATTTCCCTGAAGCGTATCTCTATGCTGGCTTCCAAAGTCTAGCATCCTTGGAGAGCCTGAAGCTGGATCTGGTTTGTTTTCTGTGTTTCCCTACACTGGTACTGCCTGGGCTCTCTGCTAGCAGTTCTGTTATATTCAGATGGGAACTTCAGCTTTTCTGACCCTTTGAAGTTCACAAAGTTGTCAACTGGTCATTGTTGGGGGTGGGGATAAATCTGGGTTTATCCCCTACCCTCCTGGCTGCCCTTTTGTCTAGGCTCAAGTTCTATCTCTTCAAGGTGCTTCTGGTCTAGAAAATCCTGGTGCTTCACTGATAGACCAACCAAACTCCCAGACTGTCATGTTGTTTTATGCATAGTCTCAAATAGTGTGACTGATTCTCTTAAACCAATCACAAAATAGTTCCCATGTGGCATCATTTGAGAAACCCAGGCTTTCCATGTTTATATTCACCCCAAACTTTACACAGATCAGTAGAGTCAAGCAAAATAGATAAACAAATTTTGAGATGATATGTCTTGTTCTGCGTCTCCTGTCTTTTATGCTAAGAGCCAGAGCTATACTTCTTTCTGAATCTTCTCAAGTCATTCCTTCTTGGATGAGAGTCCCAAGGCCTTTCAAAGTGGTCTTCTTTGACATTAATGTGAACATCAGGTAAATAGTTCTTGTGTTTCCTCTAATATCACTCTCTATGAGTTCATACAAGTGTTTCCAAGTTTCTCTGAATCTATCATAACCATCACTGCTTATGGCACAAGGATATTCCATTCATTCATATGTCTCCCTTTCACTCTCATCTCTCTTTGCTGCTATATATTTTTGTACCGATGAGTCCTTTCCCTCTGTCTTTGATCTCTTTAGGGCTGTCAACCTGAAAGTTTGGTTAAAGGAGACAGGCTAGGTGATATTTATTTTTATCATTTATTTCCTTAAAGCTAGCAGATATGTGCTGCATGGAGCCAGAATCTAAGTTCTGACTGCCTGATATAAGAATGACAACGTTATTTTATATGTTTTAGGACAATCCCAGGACATCTGTGTCCCTCAGATTTATGGTCTCCGTATGTTTTTTTTCTCCATACCATGAGAAAGGAAGTTTCTTAGTTGTAAATACAGATTGACCACACAATTGACAAAGTAGTGTCAGTTGGAATTTATGATCTCAGGATGTCTGTTTCTCTCCCTCTCCCCATCTGGAATATGACCCCAAGATAAGAGAAATTCCATGATTCTGAATTTCCAGGCATCCTGTCATAAATGGTTAAATAGCCATTGTCGACCTTATCTGGTCTTTCAAGTTGCAAACACAGGAAAGGGCATTACAAAAAAGTAAAACAAAGCAGTCTGGTTGATTATTTCAGACTTTGGACCTTATTAAGGGTCAAAAATTATATTTAATGATTATCAGAGCATATGCATATAGGGGAGTCAGTGGATCAAAGGGTATATCATAGATTAGTAGCTTTTTGGCATGGTTCTAAATTATTTGCAAGAATGATTGGATCAAGCCATAGCTTCACCAGTGGAGTGTTAGTATCTCTCCAAAGATTGCTCTTATATGTTTATTATTACCAGTTTTCTCTATATTTGGGATATCAGATCATTATCAGAGAAATGAGCTGTGAAACTTCTTTCCCAATTAGTTGTCTGCCTTCTAATTCAAACTTCACCCATTTTCCACATGCAAAAACGTCTCAATTTTGTAATTAAAACTATCCATTGAAATTCCCATGGTCACCTCTATGCCTTGCTTAGTCAAAATATCTCTCCTTGTCATACTTGTGAAAGATAAACACGACTTTTTCATTTGTGGCATCTCTACTGTTCACTACATCCAATTCAATTCAACAAGCATTTTAAGTGTCTCTTAAGTGTACACATTTCCTGTTGTACAACAGGTGCTTAAGTGTTTGATTGCTCGATAGAGATATAATAATCTCAGGAGCAAGGGATCAGCTGGATCTATGGAGGCTTCCCATGGCCAGAGGCACATCAACTGAACTTTGAATGAATTTAGGGACCCTAAGAGTAAGTAGGGAAATTCTTGACTTGGGGGAAATCCCCTGGGTAAAGGCACAGAGACAGGAGTTGGAATGTATCCAGAGAATACGTCCGAGACCAGTTTGGCTATCATAGAATTTGTGAATGATAGTAGTAAGAGAGATATATGGAGCCAGTGTGTGAAGGGCATTCAATGTTCCTGATCAGGAGAATGGTGTAGTTAGACTTGTGCTTTAGAATAATTGTTTCAGAGCCTATGTTGAGGACTCTTTGGAGAAGAAAGAGATTAGGAGGAAGGCAATTCATTAGGAGGCTATTGGAATAGTCCATGGGGGAGGTGACGAGTGTCTCAGATTGTTGAACCACTTTCAGGGATATCTGAAATATCATGGAAACAGAAGAGGCACCACTAGATTGGAGAAGGACAAATGTCATTATTTAAAAAAAAGGAAGAGAACAGAGTTTGGCAATTATAGAATAGTGAATTTGACTTGATTTCCTGGAGGAATTATAGAATGGATTATTAAAGAGATGATTGTTGAACGCTGAGAGAAAGCGGGATTATAAAGACCAAGCCTGCTTCCATCAAGACTAACCTCAATTCCTTCTCTGAGAGGGTTACTAAGCTGGTTGATAAGGGGAACGTT
>CM053595.1:291533274-291540480 GCA_028646575.1 Pseudocheirus occidentalis
GGAAGAAAGAAATGATAGGACTCTATGGTGAGGTAAGTTATGAGGTATGAGTTATGGTGAGGTAAGTTAATCCATATCAAAGTCTACACCCAAGAAGAATCTTTCAACATAGTCATAGTTGGGGAAAAACCAATGAATACATTTTGGAGAATAGAGAGTTATATTACAGATCTCTGCCCAAATGACTTATATCACATATTGTTTTGTCTTGTGTTGCAGTTGTATCTCCCAAGTTAGTTGTATAGTCTGGGATTGTTAGGGTTATGTTTTATGCTCTCACTTAGGATCCTATCGCTTACCAGTGCTCAGCAAGTATTTGTTGATGGAATGTAGGACCCATGAATGGAACAAATGAATAAATTAAAGAAACAGACTAACTGAATGAATGAATATACTAACAGAAACCAAGGAAAATGAGTGTGGCCAGAGGGGCATGTTGCTTCCCTTTTTCATTCAACCAGTAAACATTTATGAAGTACCTACTATGTGCCAGACATTGTGGTAAGGATATAAAAAGAGGCAAAAGACAATCCCTATCCTTAAAGGAGCTTACTGAATGGGGAAGATGACGTTCAAACAAATGTTTCCTCGTATCCTTGTTGTTCCTTGAACCCGACTCTCTATCTTTTCACTATGGGTATTTTCCCTGGCTGGCCGCCATGCCTAGAATGCTCTACTTCCTCATCTCTCCCTTCTGACTTCCCATGCAGGCTTCCTTCAACCTTCGGCTCAAATCTCTACTTCTGCAGAAAGCCTTTTCTGACTCTTCTTAATTCTGATGCCTCCCCTCTGTTGATCGTTCATGATTTATCTTGTCTCTAGCCTTTTTGTACATCATTGTTTGCATGCTGTGTCCCCCCATACGATTGTGAGCTCTTCAAGAGTAGGGACTGTCTTCTGCCTTTGTGTGTATCCCCAGAGTTCAGCACAATGCCTGCGGTGTAGTAGACACTTAATAACTGTTTATTGACTGACAGATTAATGTGCACTTATAACTTTCCTCAAATCAGAGAAGATCTTAACAAGGATCTCAAACCAAGTGGGAATGGGAAGATAGAAGAGTGACTAACAGCATTTGCATATTTGATGTGCCACTGTAATTGTCACTGGAAAATCCCACTGCATTTTGCAGGACTAAGAGCTTATTGACTGACTGACTGATTGCTTTTATGTTTCACGTTTTTGTGACATCACACCTGAAATCGAATCTTTCCTCACACTACCTGTCTCAGGTTTACTTGTCTGCTGCTGGAGTTTCTCAGTCATCATTGATTCTGTTTCCTACTGTTTATAATATTTTGAAGGGGAAGGGACTTCAGAGGTCATTTGGTCCAACTCAGTTAACAGATAAGGAAACTGAGAGTTGGAAAGGTTAAGGGATTTGTTCTAGTTCCTTCAGATAAATTGCTTGAATGAGTGGTAATAGATCAAAGAGACAGGTTATGCTGAGGAAAAAGAGTAGGTTTAATAAGAGTGAGTGAGGGGATTGGAAGGGACTGGAGTGGAATCTTAATGTTCAGGATCTTAGAGGTGGGTCAGTTTCAGGAGAGGTCAAGGTCAAAAGAGCGCAGTGACTATATGTGGCTATAGCGGGGTGGGGGGAGAGGAAGAAAGAGCATGATATAGTAGAAGAGGTATTGGACTTGGAGTCAGTAAGACATGAATCAGACAGTTACTAATTGTGTGGTCTTTGGCAAACCACACAGTCTCCCTGTGCCTCAGTTTCCTCACTGTCAAGTGAGGGGGTTGGATTTGATGGCATTGACGGTCTCTTTTGACCCTAAATATATGATCCCTCAAGCCTAAGAAGGTCTCTAAAGGTAAGGAACTGTGTGGTCAGATCATTAGATACATGAAGATCAAAGCACCCAAGGATGAAGAAAGGAGTAAGGGTTGAGAGGAAGATGATGAACTAGTCACTAAAGTCACTGAGCAAGTTGGGAGCTTTACATGGAGGTTGGTAGATGATAGCACCAAGGATGGGAAAAGTTCCTAAGACCATGGTCCCCAAGGTCTCGGCTTAGATTCCTGTCTTGGTAGCCCCAGTCCATTACACAGAACTTTGCACATTTTTTGATACTTCACAGATTTTTCATCTTATTGGTGTGGGTGTCCCCTATATTCCTCCTCCATATAAATTATGTAGATGGTGGTGATGGTAATCAAGAGTGGCTATGGACAAAAATTCATCACCCTGTTACTAACCTGATTACAACCATGATGGAGTTAGCTAGGCTGATCATCAGGACAACAGAAATCCAGTCTACCCCTAGACACTGACAGCTTTTGGAACTCAGAACCCAGAGTCACCTTTAGGGCACAGGGAGGAATTTGGGGTGCCTACTCAGTGCTTGATATACAACAGCTACTTAATAAATGCTTATTTAATGAATAGGCACACATCCTCTTACCCACCTGAAGCTGAATAGAGATTTTTTTTTGCTTTAAGGCAAAAGAGTAATAAATGAAAAACCGGTGTTAAGGCCAAGGGAGTTTAAACTCTTACCATGTACAAAGCACTCTGCTAAGTGACGTAAATGTAAATGAAAGAGTAAGATAGTTTTGGCTTTCAAGGAGCTCACAGTCTAGTGAAAAAAAATAGTAACTGTGGAATATTAACTGACAGCTAAATCCTGTTGATTCACATCTCTTTTTTTTCTGGCAGAGCTATTGGGCTTAAGTGACTTGCCCAAGGTCACGCAGCTAGTAAGTGGAAAGTGTCTGAGGATGGATTTGAACTCAGATCCTCCTGACTCCAGGACCAGTGCTCTATTCACTGCTCCACCTAGCTGCCCCAATTCACATCTCTTTTATCTCTCCCCTTTCCATTTACACAAACATCTTAGTTCAGGCCCTTAGCATCTTGACCACTGTAATAGTGTCCTGAATAAACTTAGCTTCTAGTCTCTTCATGATACAATCTATCCTTCATTCAGTTGTCAAAATCATCTTCCAAAGGTACAGGTCTGACCATGTTATTTTCTTGCTGCTCAAAAACCATCCATTGCTCCCCATTGTCAATAGGCTAAAGTATAAACCTTTAGCCTGGTATTTAAAATCTTCCACAATCTGACACTCATTTCCAGTTTCAGTCTTAGTGCATACATTCATGACTTCTTTGTTGTAGTCAGAATGGACCACTATTCCTTCCCTGAATTCAATGCTGGATTCTGCTCTTCCTTATTAACACAAGTTGCAACCTATGCATTGAAAAGAAAGTTAACCAGCAAGCTGGTAGTCAGGTAGAGTTGTGGAAGACACACTTTCAAACCTGCCTTGTAATTGGGAGGCTTCCTGGTTGACTGAGGTATTATGAAATAAATCAATGAATGGGATTCCTCTGGGCAGATGAATTGAAAACTGATTTGAGGGAATTGAGGGGATGAAGATAGAAGCCTCTTTAGGGGCCTAGAGAAGATCATGGGATAAGCCAGATCCGGGTAACTTTGATTAAGTATTGGGTAAACCAGTTAAAATAGGTTTTATGCAGCTGTAATTGTTCACTTGTTTCAGTCTTGTCTGACTCTCCATGACCCCATTTGGGGTATTCTTGGTGAAGATACTGGAGCAGTTTGCCATTTCTTTCTCCAGCTCATTTTACTGAGGCAAACAGGGCTTAGTGACTTTCCCAGGATGACACAATTAGTAAGTGTCTGAGGCCAGATTAGAAATCAGATACTGTGTAAGAAATCATTTCACCACTTTAAACCTCAATTTCCTCATCTGTAGGATGGGAATAATAACACTTGTTCTCAGTACCTCATGGGTTGTCGTGAGGAACCAGTGAAAGCATTTGCATAAAGTGCTATGCAAACTCTAAAGTGCCACATATTTCTATCATCATCATCAATCATCATCGTTGTTGTTTTCATTACTCAACTATTTCCTTGGATATGACTTATGTCTTAGCTTTCCAGCTGACAAAGGCTTAACCATCGCAAACATAACCCCCCCTGAGGCAATGCTGATGTCACACAAGCTCCTGAATGACTGTCCTCCAAGAGGCACATAGAAGATCCCATACAGAGACAACAGGGAAGCAAGTAGGGGAAAATTCTAGCCCACTATGGCCCAGCTACTGTAGATTTCTTGGAGTCTTACCTAGTGTTCACTCTCTCCTCTCCCACCCAGAAGTGATTCTGGCCATTGTACATCAATTCTGAAGACGGGGTTGAGTAACTTGTTTCCTTAGTCTTCTTTTTTTTTTTTGGCTTTTTTTGGGAGAGGGGAAGGTAGGGCAATTGGGGTTAAGTGACTTGCCCAAGGTCACACAGCTAGTTTTTGTGTTAAGTGTCTGAGGCCAGATTTGAACTCAGGTTCTCCTGACTCCAGGACCAGTGTGCTATTCACTGCACCACCTAGCCACCCCGATCCCTTAGTCTTCTTCAAAGCTGATACATACACCAATATTGGTTTCACGATGTTGAACGCTGAGTCTTGGGCATTAATACTATTTGGGGATGAATTTCTCTTGGTTATCTGGAGACAAGCTCTCTCACATCACTGTATGTCAGTAAGCCATGCCCCTCCCCCCCCGTGTTCTTGAAGATTTAGGAGCCCCCATAGGCTGGGACACATGTCTCTCCCTCAAGAAAGTGTTTCCATACTTAAGGTTAGACTTTGAGGAAGCCAAAGTCAAGATGCTCAGTAGCTTCAGAAGTAAATTCCTGTTGTCTGAGAGGAAACCCATGATTCTGTAAATATGCATTTATAAAACCTCTGACTGACTTTTCTAAGTAACTCAAAGTTGTTATACAGAGAGTGACATTGAGAGACAGGAGTTAACCAATCAATCAATAATATTTTATTAAGCAACTATTATGCTCCAGGCACTGTGATGAGTGCTGTTAGGTCAGGGTGGACAATATATTCAGCTTTGGCAATAAAAAGTATCCTTAGAAGGATCTTAATGGAAATGAGGGCTGCCTTAGGATGAGGGGAGGGCTTTTGAGAAGTCAAAAGGAGGGCAAACTTATGAGACTAAATGGCTGTACTTCGAAGAAAACTATGGACCCTCAATGCATCAGCAAAAAAGGTTACAATAAACCACACTTACTACCAGTGTTTTTTCTATTTAGGAAAGAAGTCTCTTAGAATGGGGGTTGGACTTCCCATTTTAGTGTATAGTGAGCAAAAGTCGTAGTAACCATAGCAGCAACAACAACAACAATTCTGACTTGACACATCAGTCAGCATGTTATTTATGGGAAGAAATTCCTATTTCTAGTACCTCAAACCACAAGGTAGGGGCACAACCAGGGATGTTCTGGTAAATGCTTAACAAATTATTATTTTTTGCTTTTTGGAGGGGGGAAGGCAGGGAAATTGGGGTTAAGTGACTTGCCCAATGTCACATGTTTAGTATGTCAAGTATCTGAGGCTGGATTTGGACTCAGGTCCTTCTGATTCTAGGACTGGTGCTCTATTCACTGCACCAATAAATGGTTTTCTAAAGACTCACTATATTTTTTTGAATAATATTTTTTCCAATTACATGTAAAAACAATTTTTAACATTCATTTAAAAAAATTCGAGATCCAAATTTTCTCCTTCCCTCTCCCTGCTTCCCTGAGATAGCAAGCAATTGAATATTGGTTATATATGTGCACTCATACAAAACATATTTCCATATTGGTCATGTCACAACACATTTTAAAGTTTAATCTGCTGGTAAATATTTAATGACTGACTCTGAAAAAGTCCAATATACTTTAAAATTTAATCTGATTTGTTAATATTTCTTGCACCATTTTCTTAATTTAGATCATCAACAAAACAATAAATCAAGCCTTGGTTTGTAGCTTTTGTCATTTCCCAGGTTTGAATGCTGACAGTGTAATTTTAATAATTAGCTCTCTTGAGCTTGCGTGATTTGCCTCCAGAACATTGCTGGTCACAAACATCAAAATAAGGCTCTGATTAATGAAAAAAGGCCACCTGGAATACAAATCCTGGATACAAAATCCCTCTTTAATGCTGATATTCTTCTGGTGACATTGTATGGGTCTGACTGGAACACTACAGTCTCCAAAGAATTCAAATTCATGGACCTCTTGGGGAGCCAATGGGAAAACACTCAATAGACAAGAGCAGCATGCAGAGGTGGGGTTGTTTAGGTGTTTCCATATGACCCCATTTGATGTTGGTGGAGATACTGGAATGGTTTGCTATTTTTTTCTCCAGCTCATTTTAGAGAGGAGGAAACTGAGGCAAACAAGGTTAAGTGACTTGGGTGAAGGTGGTGTGGAGTCAAGATGGTGGTGTAGAAGCAGGAGAACTCTGCAGCTCCCTCCCTAACCACTTTAAATAACTATAAAATATGACTCTAAACAAATTTTAGAGCTCCAGAACCCCCCAAATTACAGAAAAACACATCTCCCACCGAAGGCAGCCTGGCAGGTGGATGGTAAGGGCTCATTGCAGAGCACTGGGAGCCAAAACCAGCCAGACCTGAAACCACGGCTTGGCTCCAGGGTCGGCTAGGACAAGCTGCAGCTGGAGCATTCGGGAGAGTGAATCACTGGCAGCTGTGGCAGTTTCCAGAATTATCAACCCATAAGAACCAAGGACAAAGTGAAAGGTTAGGCTAAATTTGGGGGAGAGAAGCGGGTCCAGCCACTGGCCCCCAGGGCAAGAAAACAGAGGAAGTGGTCCCTGCAGCCTCGTCCATGTGGCTGCTTCAGAACTCATGGCCTGCAGATTGTGTGTGTGTGTGTGTGTGTGTGGGAAGCGGGGCGTGGTCAAGTGATCATTTAGAGCCTAAATGCTCTTGTATTAACATGCCTGGATCAGAATCATGGTCTTCGGTGGTAGTCCTGAGGTGTGTGACCAGTGAGCCAAAGTTGGTGGGGGTTGCAGAGATGGCAGCCCCCTAATAGCTCTGGCAGCTACAAAAACCCTGGTAATTTGGGACAAAGCTCTCCCCCTGGGAAGCAGAGATCTACTGTGGCTCAAAAACCAAGTTCATTGACTGTCAACATGAGCAGGCAAAGGAAGCAAACCAACCTCAGAAATCTAACTTTAGATTCCTTTTTTGGGGACAAGGAGGATCTAAGCATGGAATGAGAGGAAGACAACACAGTCAGAACTCCCACACCAAAAGCTTCCAAGAAATATGAAGACTGCCTACAAGCCATAGATCAGCTTTAGATGGATTTTGAAAACCAAATAAGAGAAGTGGAGGAAAAATTGGGAAGAGAAATGAGA
>CM053595.1:291548278-291603995 GCA_028646575.1 Pseudocheirus occidentalis
TTCCTTCCTTCCTTCCTTCCTTCCTTCCTTCCTTCCTTCCTTCCTTCCTTCCTTCCTTCCTCCACCCTTTTTTCTTTTCTCCACATATAGGGTATCACACCCTTACCTTCAGGTACTCTGTCCAAAGGGAATGTAAATTTTCATCTCTGAAATTTGTTTTTTTTTCTCTTAAAGACCAGCTTTAACCCCAAAACAGTGGTCCCAGACTGAGCCCTACCTGGTTACTGTTTGGTCCCTGATCAGTTCGGAATGAATGTAAATAACAATTGTTTCTGTTTTGGCCAGAAAACTCAAGGATCTTCCCCTCCCAGATCTTTTTATTTTTTTTTAAGAAGTCATTCTTTGTCTCATTTTTATTAAGCCTTAATCAATAAATGGGTGCTGCCTCAGTCAAACTGAGATCTGTTGAAGACCTCAACTTGAAAAAGCCAAGGTCCCTTACTACATCCTGGGCCGTTTCCATGTGTCCTTATCTATATCTGGGACAAAGTGAGGCTGGTGCCTTAGCACAGCCCTTCCTCACTTAAATCCAATTCACTTGCATATCATGACACCACCTCCCAGATGTTGTGATCCTCTTTGAGAATGAAGGAGTTATATCAGCAGCATCTCCCCTGTGGCTCGGCAGGTGGTGAATTAGAAGAGTTCTGTATTTTGAAGTTAAGTTAGATGGATTCTGGAACAACACTCACACCCTCTTTCACTGGACCCACAGGGGAAATGTTTGATATTGTGGCTTTCACTCTCCACCCCCTAACTTGGAATGCTCGCCTTCCTCATCTCTGCCTCTTGGAGCCCCTAACTCCCTCCACAGCCCATCTCAAATGCTCCCTCCTTCAAGAGCTCCTTCTTGATTCCTGTGACCATTAGTGCCCCTTCCCCTGAAATGATACAGGTTACAGATCTAGTTCTGGAATAGTCACAGAGACTCTACTGAGTGATGCAGTGGTTAGAGCAGTGAACCTGGGCTCAGTCAGAAAGTCCTCAGTTTTCATTGGGCTTAAGATCCTTACTAGTTATGAGATCCTGAGCAAGTCACTTAACCTTTCACTGCCTCAGTTTCCTTATATGTAAAGTGGGGAAAATAAAAGCACTGAACTTCCAGGGCCCATGTTAGATTAGGACTAGTCATTTGTAAAGCACATGCTTAAAGCATTACAGAAATAGTAACTTTGTTGTCTCCGGTGCTATTACCCCCATACTATACAGAGACATTGGAAGAAAACTTAATTGGAGTTATGTCTTTGTAAGATATTGTCATTAGTGCCATCTAAACTGGGTCAGAGAGGTTTCGCTGTGAGCATTATCTCAGAACAGGACTCAGTCTAGAAGAGGGCACAGCTTAATTCAAGGAGTTCTGTTCTTTTTAATTGGCTTCTCCCAGGAAGTTGTGAGTGAAAGGTTAGGGGGTGCCGTGGCTACTGATCAGGTGATAAAATGCCAGCTGCCTGAGCCATGATGGGGCAGGAACCTGAGCATTTTTGGACTGGAGGGCAGAGGAAATTTTTGCTCAGACTTGTCAGGGCTCCCTTCCATCATCTTAATGAGGTCACATATTTTCCCTCTGGCTTGGAAACATATTCTGCAGAATTCAGGGTGCTGAATTTCCTTTCCTATAATTTGACATTTATTTCACTTTTAATAAGCTTTGACCTCTGTGTAAGGCTATGGTGGGCATTGGGAACAGAAAGTTGGCTCATCTGTAAAATGGGGACAAGGTTAACCATAGAATTGACCTCTGAGGTCTGTTGTGGTGATCCAATGATGCCTCTGTCTATAAAAATGCTCTGGTTTCCCCTGTACTCAAAACTTTCCTCCATTTTATAGTCTACTAAAACTCCTGTTGTAGATCCCTTCCCTCACAAAGCACAGTGCCAGAACAGAGTAAACACTTGTTGATTGATTGGTAGAACGAGTGCAGTTTTCTGATTCCAAACTTATCTGGTGCCTAATCCCAGTTTGGATTCATTGGCACCATTTATGAGCTGTCCAGCCTCTACTTCCTTTCCTTCTCAGCTACGTCTTTGGAGCTCCAGCTCCAATTTAGAAGACATTGATATATGGCAATGCTTTTTTTTTTCTTTTTAAATTTTGTATTTAAATTTTAATATTTAAGCTTAAAGAATAAGACATCCAAAGAGTCACCCAGAAACTAAACTTTTGGAAATAATCATGCACTTTTAACTGCCAATTCACCCTGAGTTAGTCACTCATTAGCCCCTCCCCATCTGGCTAGCGAGTCTGTAATACTACAAAAACTATTCTTTCAAAGGTCACTGATGCTTTCAAAACAAGATTTAATGATGCCTTTTTTATTTATACCATAGTTACTTCTGGATGTAGCAAATTCTCCCTTCCCTCTTTTTTTTTGCTTTTTGAAGGGGGGATGTCATGGCAATTGGGGTTAAGTGACTTGCCCAAGGTCACATGGCTAGTCAGTATTAAGTGTCTGAGGCTGCATTTGAACTCAGGTTCCTCCTGACTCCAGGGCTGGTGCTCTATTCTCTGTGACACCTAGCTGCCCCCTCCCTCTTTTTTTTTTTTAGCTTTTAAAAAAATTTATTTGGCATTTCATCTCCCCCCTCCTGTTACATGAAAAACAATTTTTAACATTTGTTTTGAAAACTTTGAGTTCCCAATTCTTTCCATTCTTAGCTCCCCTCATTGAGAAGGCAAGCAATTCAATATAGGTTATACATGTGTAGTTATAAAAAAAACATATCCAATAATAGTCATGTTGTGAAAGAAAACATAGACAAAAAAAACCTCAAAAAAATAAAGTAAAAAAGTATGCTTCAATTGGTATTTTTTCTTCCTCTTTTGTAAAAAAAAGTTAAACAAAACCAAATTATACATAACTAACAAAATATGCAGCATTGTGCATACATATGCAGTCCTCTATCTCTTTACCAAGTAAAACACAAATACAGATTTGAAATGGAACTTAGAAATCATCTAGACCAGAGGTGCTGAACATCCAGTGACCCACAACTTTCCCTAGTGCAGCCCAAACCAGATTAAAATTTAACTGGGAAATAGTTAACAAAAAAAGTCAAAATTCAATAGGACACAAATGATGTTAATATGAGGTTTTCTAAATCAATATGCAACCTTCAGGGATCCTTGTGTACAGTTTAGTGACTCTTGTTCCTACTTGCTTTTGACACCACTGATCCAGTCTACCCTCACTTGAGGAAACTGAGCCCCAGGGAGGCTAGGAGACTTCTCACCTGAGTGACAACAGAACCAGGATTTGGTCCCATTTCTTTTGTCTCTGAATTCAACAGTCTTGTCTCTACTCCATGTTGGGGGGAAATGTTTCATCATCTGAGGCTAAAACAGCATTTAGTTAACTTGATGTTCGTTCTACTTATATTACTGTAGCCATCACCAATATTCTTTCATAGAAAAAGGAACTTTTATTGGAAATGTTGCATTAAACATCAATACAATTAAACTTGCTTAGAAACTCTTTACATTTTAAAATGAATTAACTCCCACCAGTGACCTATGTAGTCTGATAATTCTGATGACTTTTTCTCAGTCTTCACTGCCCTGACCCCTCTGAAGCTTTGGACGATGGTGGCTCTCCTCTCTTCTGACTCTTTTCCCCTCCCTTGGCTTCGATGACCCTTCTTTCTTTTAGTTCTCCCCCAGTTTGCCTATTCCTTCACCCTTGCCTTTGCTAACTAATCTTCTGCGCTGGATCCCATTCATTTCCTGTCTTTCATACTCTAAATTTGTGAAGAGATGACTATCCATTAATAGAACAACTTCCATTTCTATAACCCAATGCTTACATAACTACTAAGTACAGGAGTCAGAATTTGAACTCAGATTTCTTGACCCCAAGTTTACCATTCCATGTTAACTTCTTTACAAAGATACAAGTGGTGCTGGGAAAAGAGGGAAGGCAGAGACTTCCATGAGCCCATGCTCTCAGCATTATTGGGAAGACATTCTCTGTCTTCCTAAGTCAAGGGGAATTCCTGAGAGAAAGTTAGAACTTAATCATAAAGAATTAGCGTGAGAGCTTGAGATCAGCAGTGACAAGCTGACGCAGAATCTGCCCAGAGAGACAAAATCTGGCTAGAGAGAAGGAGGGAAAGCCATGAAGCAAGCTTCTGGCTGACCCTGCCTTTCTTGAAATGCTCCTTGCGAAATGTGCCCAATGATTTATCTTTGGAGAATGAGAAGTAGGTAAAAGGCCCTAAGGCACAAGTTAGCAGTGGGGCATTATGCTCAGGGCTATTTTAGAGAGCCCTAACACATCAAGTTGAGGGTGGGGCTTTTGTGGTAGGTGTCACTGAGCTAGGAGCATCATGATACAGCAGGAAGGGCACTGAAAGATGCAGGTTCAGATTCTGCCAGCCTTTTGCCACTTGTGTGAGTTTGGGCAAATTCTTATGGTCTCTGAGCCTCACCCTTCTCATCTATAAAATGGAAGGGTTGGATTACATGCCTCTAAGGGTCATTTCCAGTTCTCAGTGTGATTCTATAACCTTAGACAAATCGCTGAAGCCCCAGCACTCTCTTTCCTCACCCATAAAATGAAGGGGTTGGATCTGAAGTCCTGTAAGTGGCCTTTCAGCTCCAAATCTATGATTTTATGACTTATTCCCAATAACTCAAGGGATTATGGTTGTCCCGAACCTAGAAAGGGAGTTCTTAACCTTGTTTGTGTCGTGGACCCTTTGGGGAAGTCTGGTAATAGATTCCCTTCTCAGAGTCATGTTTTTAAATGCATAAAATAAAATACATAGCATTACAAAGGAAATGAATTATATTGAAATAATTGTCAAAGTATTTTTCAAAAACACAAGTTCTTAGACCTCAGGTTTGAAAACCGTCATGGGGGAGGCTAGGTGGCCCAGTGAATAGAGCACCAGTCCTGGATCAGGAGGACCTGAGTTCAAATGCCACCCCAGAAGCTTAACACTTAATAGCTGAGTGACCTTGGGTAAGTCACTTAACCCCAATTGTCCTATCTTTGCACCTCCAAAAAGCAAAAAAAACCCCAAAACAAAAACCCCTTTATCCTAGAACAACCTTAGGGAGAAGAACTCTCTCCTCACCCTTCTCCCCTGTCTTATGTAGCAAGGCTGTTCTCCATATGTAGCACGATAGTGCCATTATGTGGCCTGGAGTTAGAAGAGACATCTCTAAACTCTTCTCCCACCCTTCTTCAGAGAAGTATTTTTTTCCTGCCTGAAGGAGAAGCAGGAGGACACTGCTCTGTTCTCCTCAGAGACAGAGATTACCGGACTAGAATTACATATTTTTTTTCCCTTAAATAGTACTAGTCCGACTCTCAGGGATGTAGTTTTCAGGTTTAAGCTAAATGTCTGGTTGCTTCTTATTAGGGGAGAAAGGAGGATCCAGGTTTTCTATTCAAGACTTGACTTCCCACCAAATACCTGTTCCATGTTTAAAACATGCAGTAAGCAGTGGTTAATCCGTTTGTTTAAGCTGATAGCAAAACAGAAACCAGAGAAAGTATTCATAGGGGGATATATATCAGACACCTCAGAGTAAAGGGAATCTCCTATTGAGAACAAAGTAACTCAGCTCAACCAAGAGTGAGTTCAAAATCTCATCCAAAGGGGAATGTCTTGAAGCTTCAAGTAGCGTAAGCTGGGGACAGAAACATAGTGGAGACTGCTGGCTCCTCTCATGCCAGATTCTTAATCTGAAGGCGGGTTGGCATCCTCTACCTTTCCCCCTCCCTCTCTGTCTCCCCTCCAAAGGAAAGTAAATAGTGATGGCTGGAAACTGCCTAGGGAACTAGTTTACTGGTTATATTTGTCAAAGACCAAGCCTCAAACCCATTTCACTGGGGAGCTTGTATATTGGACAACAAGGCCCCGCCCAAGGACCACTTAATGATTATTTATTGGGCCCTCCTGGCTCAGAGTGCATGTAAATGGTAACTGTTTCTCCTTTAGCCAGCAATTCTGAGGCTCTTCCCCTCCCAGTTTGATTTCTTTGGCCTTTGGGACTCAGGTTACATTCCTCAGTAAATGGTCATAATAAAGACAGACTTGTTTTAGCTGGCTTCTCCCTTGGCCACTATGGCCCCCTTCCCCCATAGATGAATTATTCCTGGGTCCCTTCAGTCTCTGAATCACAAGATAGGCCTCTCTCTCATCCCTCCCCCCCAGCTCCCTTGTACATGTTATCTCCTATTAGAATGTAGGCTCCCTGTGGGCAAGTACTCTTCTATTGCTTGGATATGCATCCTCAGCTCTGGGAAACACACACACACACACACACACACAGAGAACAAGAAAGAGAAAATGAGAAGGTCATTCAGTTTAATGGGAATAATTCTAACAGACTATGGAGGTAACCTTGGGTTTTTGAAGGCTATTATTAATGATATGCAAATTTTGAAGACAGGCCCTCATGCTACACTGCTTATTTGGTCTCCTCATTCACCCCTTCAGAACTCATACTCCTGCCCCTGGCACCCTGGGCTCTGAGCTTTTATCTCATCTTATCTGGTCCTCAGTCCTCCATGTTACTCCCTGGCCATCTCTAAGCCGTGATACTAAGAGGGTACACACACTCTCTTCTTCCTCTCCATATCTCTCCCCATCCCTTTCTCCCTTATATATCTTTCCTGGTTCTACTAGAATATAAACTCCCTGAAGACACAAGGAACATGTCACTTACATTTGTATCCCCAGCGATTTGCACAGTATCTAGCATCTAATAAGTGCTTTGTAACCACCTTTCCAGTCATTCATACTTTTTTTTTGTTCACTAGTGTTTGCAGACAGACAAATGTACAGAGAGTTTGTCCATCATAGCATCACAGCTTCAGAGCCAGAAGGGGCTTTAGAGGCCATTTGGTCCGACCCTCTTCATTTTACAGATGAAGAAACATAGAGAATTAGGTGACTTATCTAGGATCACACAGGTTCTAAGTGGTAGAACTGGAATTCCAATCTAGGTCCTCCAACTCCAAATTCACCCCTCTTTTCACTGTGCCACAGTACCTCTTAATACAGCAAAAGTATTTATTAAGGACCTACTATGTACCTAGCATAGTACTAGGCACTGGGGATACAAAGAAAGGAGCGAAAAAGTCCCTGCCCTCAAGTAGCTTACATTTTATTAATGACCCCGTCCTTTTTTGCAGTAGAAACTCCTCTAGATCATTTGTTAAGGGTTGTTTTTGGCATCTGTTGGTGGAAGGATTCCACACATCAATAAAAAAGAAATCACCCTTTCAAGATCTGGAGGATCCCAGCTACAGAAGCCACTTGGAAACATAGGAGTGAGGAGGGTGGAAAGCTGTCATTGCTGAAGCATTTGGTTTTAGCAAGGGAATGGGTAGGTGGAGAAGCAATCCATTGGCCGGAGAGCAAAGCAAAGTGTACAAGAATTGGAACATTTTGTCCTCACCATGACCAAGTCCTTTGGATTGGAGCTGGTGCTCCAGGATCCTTCTCTCTTGTGGTTTCTTTCAGTCAGAAGCTCTTGCTGGGCTCTGCTGGGTCTCCCCTGGTGTGTTGCCTGTGGTACAGTACATTAAGGAACTCGCTGGAAGTAATTGTCGCTTGGTGACAATGGGGAATAACAGTATCCAACTTCAAGGTTGAATTTGAGCTTAGGGTAGGATAGGTTTGAAATCAAATCCAAATAGATGGTTAGTGTCATGCAAGGAAGACCCAAGTTCAAATCCTACTTCTGAAACTTACTGGTTGAGTAACCCTGGGCAAAGCTCTCAACTTCTCTGAACCTCAGAAAATGGGGATAATCCGGGTAATGCATCTCTCACAGGGTAGTTTTGAAGCTCAAATGGGATAATGTATGCAAAGGGATTTGCATGCTTGAAAGTACTGTGTAAATGTCAGCTATTACCAGATCATGATTTAAATGACTAGTCAGGAAGACTCAATTTGATTCTGCAGAGGATGAATTCCTGTTGCTTGATAAAACCTTTGTACATATGCTTCAGGAGGCAGTCACAGATGTAGGCTTCATTTTTAGAAGCTACTGACTACACATCTTGAAGCAGAGAATGACTTCTGGTATTTTCTCAGATTAATTCTGTCATTACACCAGCAAGCAGAATTCTCATCTGACTATCTGATTTACCAAATCAAAGTAAACTCTTGGAAAATTAAAATAATCAAGTGCCAGAAGCATGAGGGGTCCTTAGTTGGCCTCCAATTCAACCCCTTCATTTTACAGACGAGGGACATGTATCCCAGAGAAGAGAAATGACTGATTCAGAGTCACAGGTAGTAAGTGTCAGAGATAGGATTCAAAATGATTTCTCCTGACTTCTCATGGGCTCTTTACACCCCACCATGTTGACCAGCAAGGTGGTATAAGGGGAGCTAGGTGGCACAATAGAGCCCTGCACCCGGAGTCAGTGCACCCTGCACTCCCACTGAGACCATTCTACCTCAGTCTTAGGCTTAGGCCATTGAAAGAGCCTCCTAATTGGTCTTCCTGTCTTCAGGCTATTTTCTCCCTGATCCATTTTCCTCATTGCTACTGGAATAATCTTCCTAATACACTACTTTGAACAAAAGGAAAATTAACCGAAACTTCAGTGCCTCCTGAATATGTCCTTCCTTCCATTGTCTGAATAATCTCTTGAATGGTCTCAAGAAATCCTCTAGTTTGAAATAAACCTACCAACCTGTCCAGCTTTAGTTCTTAGACCTGTTATGTGTTCTAGTCAAAGTGGACTACAATTATGTCCTGCTCTTTCCCAGATTTGAGATTCTTTTGAAAACTTGCCTTCCCCATCAGTATCCTGTAGTGTTTTTGTGGGGCTATTCTAAGTCCTACTAAGCTAAAAGTGAGGAAAGTGTGCTAACTAGGAAAGTTCGTACTCCCTTATTATAACTGCTGTTATGTGTCCATGCTAAATCCGTCTGCTGGGTCAGGGAAGTAGAAATTAGAGGATTGTTGTAAGCACAAATGGCTTTCATAGAATCCTTAAGTCCTAAAGATCAGCACCTTGGACAGCTTCAAATGACACTATATTTTCAGTACTGAGCAAAATCAACCAGAAGATGCCATTCCTCAAGTACTTGCATTTATTAAAGCATAAATATAGTATATGTATATGTGTATGTCTATACATGCTTTGATAAGTATCTAGATCTATGTATATAGGTATACATACATACATACATACATACATACATATATATATATGCGCATATGTGTTTGGAATCAGAAAGACCTGAGTTCAAATCTGGCTTCAGATACATGTGACCTTGGGCAAGTCATTTAAACTCAGTTTTTCTTAGTTTCCTCATCTCTAAAATAAGGATGATGATAGCACCCATCTCCCAGGGCTGTTGTAAGGAGCAAAGTAAATAATTATTTAGTGTGCTTACTACAGTGCCTGGAACATAGTAAGTACTATAGACATGCTGATTATTCCT
Organism: Pseudocheirus occidentalis; assembly: GCA_028646575.1. Taxonomy (NCBI): domain Eukaryota; kingdom Metazoa; phylum Chordata; class Mammalia; order Diprotodontia; family Pseudocheiridae; genus Pseudocheirus; species Pseudocheirus occidentalis. Next base: position 291,557,695 of record CM053595.1, read on the forward strand.
AGTACTGTGTGTGTATTTACTTCCTGTTTAATCAGCTGATTTTGGTTGACCAGTGGTTTAGAAAAAGGGTTCCCAGATGATATCTAGGAACTGAAAAGGACATTGAGAGGTATAGAGAGGGATGAATGATGAGGAAGAAGGGAAGTGAGACATTTCAGGGAGCTAGCAGGTTGTAGGGGGGGCAGGCAGAAAATAATGGCTAGAATGGGCCAAGAGATGTTTGTACCAAGGTTCTGGTGGATGTGGGACCTAGGTGGTAGAGATAATGAGGTGTCCAGGAAGGCATAATATTTACAAATTATCATGTGACTTATAAATAAAGAGTGGAACCAAGGCACTAGAGAAAAGGCACAAGATATGGTTATAAGGAGCAAGGTCTGTTGGTCAAAAGACATTGGCTTTTTCCCTCCCTCAGTTCTTTCTTTCTCTTGTTTCCACTGGATATCCGTCCCTCATACTCACTCTCTGGTATCTGATATCCTTCTCATTTAGCTATCTAAAACATATAAAACATATAAAAAACATATCTTTTGTTACTACAATTTTACATATTGCATTTTGGAGACCTAGAATTTAACAGTTTTAAGGAACCCAAATGGTTGTCTAGTCCAAATTATATACAAAGGATTCCCCACCATAACATGGTGACAAGTAGTTATCTAGCCTTTTCTTGAAGACTTCCTAGCCACATCTTGAGGTAAGCTACTCATATCTACTCATGGACAACTTTAATTTTTAGAAAGATTTTCCTGAGAGCAATTTTACATTGACTTCTTTACAACTTTGACTCCATTACTCCTTGTTCTGACCTCTGAGGTCAAATGGAATATCTAAGTGTCATGTAATCTTCCTACATACCTGTATGTAGCTTTCATAGCCTCACTGAATCTTCTGTCCTTCAGGATAAACATGACTATTTCCTTCAATTGAATCTGATATGACATGGACTCAAGGCCGTCCACTATTTTGGGTGCCCTCCTCTGGACACTCTCTAGCTTATCAGTATCCTGCTTAAAGTGTGGTATCCAGACCTGAACATAGTACTCTAGGTTTGGTCTGATGAGTACAGAATACAACGGAACTGTTTCTGCAGATTACTGTTGTCCAGTTATTTTTCAATCATGTCCAATTTTTCATGATCCCATATTTGGTCTTCTTGGCAAAGATACTGGAGTGGTTTGCCATTTTCCTTCTTCAGCACATTTTACAGAAAAGGCAATCAGGGTCAAGTGTCTGAGGTCAGATTTGAACTCAGAAAGATGAATCTTTTTAACTCTAGGTCTAGCACTCTATCTGCCTTGCCACCTGGGCTGCCTTTCTGCAAGTTATCCCCCTTTTAGTACAGCTCAGGATCACATTTCCTTTTTTGACTGCCTATGCATATTGAGCTTGTAGTCCACTAGACCTCCAGATCCTTTTCAGAACAGCTGCTGTCTAACCATTTCTCCTTCTGATACTTGTGCAGTTGATTTTTTTGTACCCAAGTGCAAGACTTAACATTTTTCCTTGCTGAATTTCATCTGATAAGACTTGGTCCAATGATGAAGTCTAGGTAAATTCTGTCTGTAGCATTCCCCTTATCTACTAGTTTGGTAATCCTGTTAAAAAAAAGGAAGTGAGGTTTTGTCTGAGATGATCTGTTTTTGATGAAGCCAGGCTGGCTCTTTGATATCACTACTCCCTTTTCCACTTTTTATCAACCATATCTTTAATGATCTGTTCTAGGCTATTGAGATGAATCATAGTACAGCTCTCTGTCCTATAATTTGCTGTCTCTGTGCTCCTTCCTTTTTTGAAAATTAAGATATTTGTCCTTATAATGTAATACAAATGTTAAACAAATTCCTTCACTAAAACCCTATTCTTATCTTTCATTGTGGCATGAAGGTGACTCTGGGTTAGAGACTGCCTCAAATACTCTATTATTATATGCTATAATCATTGTACTTTTATAATATATTTGAGCTTTAATGGACCTTAGCCTTCCACTGAAATTCGACTCTGATGCCTCATTGTGGCATGGAGGTGACTTTGGGTTTGCTAAGGATTTGGTAGGTACACACAAGCCCTGAAAGATCCTCTCAAGCTGCCAGAGCCTCATGGACAGCCTCTTGATAGATTATATGTTTGTTTTCTGGGGACCAATTCAATGGAGCTTGCAATTGTTATCAGTTTGCCAATAGACTGACAAATTTTTGACTACACCACCTTTCACAAGAGACAGCATGACATAATTAATAGAAAGTTGTCCTTGGAGCCAAGAAGACCTGAGTTCGAGTCATGCCCTTGTCATATACTAGCTGAGCAAGTCACTTAACCTCTAAGTGCCCTAAACAATTCTCAGGGTTTCAGAGAAGATGCTGACTTGACTCAGTAAATGAAGCTTCCTCCTCTGGAAATTTCTTATACCAATGAGATCATAGACATTGATTGTCTCTATCTCTATCTCTATCTCTATCTCTATCTCTATCTCTATCTAACTCTTAAAGACTATCTATTAAGTTGTAGAAAGGCTATTGTGTGTGTATCTATTCATATATCTCAATATATATTGAAAGGGGAAGTACCCATATTAAAATCACAAGTTCTTTAAGTACTGATGAAATACTTAGTAATTTAAAAGGTGGATGAGCTGGATCTCTTAATTTTCTTCCTGCCTAAGTACTTTTTACTTGTGTCTAGGCTTGTGATGTTTGCTAACTTTTAAAATTTTAGCTTCACAGATTCAGCTTTCAAAGGATCGATTTGCCCCAAAACTTGATTATGACATCAGAGTATGCTGCCAGTATGTTGGCAGTAGTGTCTAGATCATGGTCATGTGGCACAAACATTAAAGTTTCCATCACTGGTGTGTGTTGACTTATATTGAGCACTATGTGAATAGCATTTGGGAAGTGCTCTCTAGCTCAAAGAGTGAATCCCCCCAAATAAGATTACATCAGTTTTAAGGAATTGTGTGGCACTATATCTCTTCAGAACCATAGCTCATGAGCCCCCACCAATGTTTACCTTTTATCTAGCAGTAAGATAACTTAATTACTTCAAATCAAAGGCATTTAATGCAATGTAAGAACAGTAGAAATAACACCTCTCCCCTGTTAACATGTGGTCTGCTCCTCTATATATCCATTCACCATCAAATGGAAATATGTAAGGAGCATTCCTGATGAGACATACAGATAGGGAAATCATATGGAATAGCACACATACAGCAAGGCATAAGTGTCGAAGACATGTGTCCTAAATATTACATGAAAGGACAACTCATGCCTTCAACCTCTCTGTTAGACTGTCAGATCTCTGCCAGGGATTGCTTTGCTGAATGTGGAGTCTTTGCTGGACACAGAGTGCCTGGCAGACACAATTTCAATAGATACAATTTCATTGTTTTCACTTCTGGCTACACTATCATTTCTTTCTCATGAGGAGGGTGGTCTCTGCCATGCTCTTTCAGTTTGGACCTTTGAGGCTTTCCATAACTCTCAGGGCATTGACCCTAAGCCCTGACACAGTAGAAAATTTTATGGGAAAAAGAATCCTTATTACTTTTTTTTTCTTTGGCTTCAAGGAGTAGCATAGAAGTCTTTGGCTAGAAGAAACTTTTTATTTCTAATATTCGATTCTTTGCCCCAGGCACTAAGCTCTTTAGAACATAGATCAAAATAATTTCTAACCAAAGAGCTAAAGTCTTTAGGGTCAAGGCCTTTTGGAACCAAATTCAACTTCTTGGTCACCAGGCCTGCCCTTTCCAGTCCTTACTCCAGCTTAGGTTAGAGCTTATGCCTCCCAATTTTTTTTTTTGCTTTTTGGAGGGCAGTTGGGGTTAAGTGACTTGCCCAAGGTCACATGGCTAGTTTTTGTGTTAAGTGTCTGAGGCTGGATTTGAACTCAGGTCCTCCTGACTCCAGGGCCGGTGCTGTATTCACTGTGCCACCTAGCTGCCCCAATGCCTCCCCATTTTAACCTCTGATTGCAAAACTCCACCTAGTCATTCCCCCTTAAGGGACCACTCTCCTAATGAGCTTTTATTTATTTTAGCAGGGGCAATGGAAAAGTCAATCAGTCAATAAATACTTATTATTGTGTACTATGTGTTAGGCACTATGCTAAGCCTGGAGGCTACAATGAAAGGTAAAAGTTTCTTCTCTTGAGGAGCTCACTCAGGACAGACAATATAAAAGTAACTACGCACAAATGAGCTCTACACAGAATAAAATTAATTAATTAATTAATTAACTGGGCATAATCAACAGATGGAAGGCCCTGTTATTAAGGGGGTGCAGGAACGGCTTCTTGCAGAAGGTGGGATCTTAGCTAAGACCTGGAAGAAGTTAGGGAAGTTGGGAGGCAGAGATTAGGAGGGAGAGCATGGCAGGCATGGGAACAGCCAGAAAAAATACCCCAAGGTGGGATATGGAGTATCTAGTGGGAGCAAGGGTGAGGAGTCCAGCGTCACTGAATTGAAGAACACAAGACGGGTAACGAAACACTGGTAAGGTAGAAAGGGACTAGTTTATGAAGGACTTTAAAAACCAAAAGGATTTTATAAATAAAAGGCACCGGATCTGGTGTCAAAGGACCTGCATCAGAATCTGGCTTCTGGTACTTGCTTCCTGTGTCACCAGGAACAAACCATGATTCTCTGGGCCTCTGTCTTCTTATCTGGAAAATGAAAGGGTTGTATTACATGATTCTGAAGGTTGCTTTTCAGCTCTTGATCTACATCAAAACAAAATTTAAATAAGATTCTCACATCTAGATTGAAAATGTTTCTAATCACATATTATCCCAATAGTATATAACTTTTGTTGTTCAGTTGTTTTGGTCATGACCCCTGAGGCATAAAAAAGGGAAGATGATCACAGCAGGACAAGTTCCTTCCGTCACTGTTTCGCTTTTTGGGTCCTGCCACTTAATACCTCTGTGCTTTTGTTGTTCAATCACTTCAGTCCTATCTGACTCTTCATGGCCCTATTTAGGATTTTCTTGGCAAAGACACTGGAGTGATTTGTTGTTTCCTTCTCCAGCTCATTTTATAGATGAGGAAACTGAGGCAAACAGGGTTAAGTAACTTGCCCAGGGTCATACAGCAAGTGTCTGAAGTCACATTTGAACTCAAGTTTTTCTGACTCCATGCCTTGACACTCTATATACAATACCACTTAGTTGCCTAAGGTATCTCAGGTTATCCCTGAAAGTCCTCTGTTGACTCCATAAAAAGAAATTGACCTCAGATCCCTGAAGGCACTTCCAGTGGTGTGTACATGCTCTGGCCCATGGAGCCAGAGGAGAGATCTGGCAGTAGACTAGATGCCTGCTTTCAAGGGAGCAGCTTAGTTAAATTTAGAGAGGTTACTCTTGAGATTGGGCCTCATAGTTTGTTAACTCTGCTGCCGGATGCTGATATAGAAAGACGTGAGAAAACTCACCTTCAATCCCCAGAGTCTTATTAGGGATCTGCAAAGATGTAGCTGGAAATAGGCTCATGTCAAAACAAGGCATACAGGTCCATGGGGGTGTTGTAAGTTGCCAAAACAAAGAAGGTTACAAGAAAAGAATTATACAGCCTTTGTGATGCTGACCAGCCCTTGGTAAAGAGAGCTGTCATCCAACAAATGTGTAGTTATATGGTATTGAAAACATGGGATGGAATGTATGTTCCTTGAGGGCAGGGTTGCTTTTATTTTTGTCTTTGGGTCTCCAGGGGAAAATCCCAAGCACCTACCACAGTGCCCCAATCAGGGCAAATGTTTAATAAGTACACATTGATTTATAGATGTATCTCATTTGTTTTGTAAGGCGGGTGCTCTGGAGTCTGGGCCGGTGGTTTTTCTCTTAGTTGGTCCTTAGCTGTAGAATTCCAAAATAGTTGTCCTGAAACCCAGCTATTTGAGACTCATAGTGGTATAGTGGAGAGCTGCTGCTAATGACTGCTCTCTGCCTGTATAAATTTACAAGTCCATTTTTTTGCACATTGTCTTCCATGTCAAGGGAGCTTTTTGATGGCTTTTGTTGTTGCTTTTCAGTTGTGTCCAACTCTTTGTCACCCAATTTGGGACTTTCTTGGCAAAGATACTGCAGTGGTTTGCCATTTCTGTCTGCAGCTCATTTTATAGATGAGGAAAGTAAGGCAAACAGAGTTTAGTGACTTGCCCACAGTCACATAGCTAGTAAGTGTCTGATGCCGGATTTGAACTCATGAAGGTGAGTCTTGTTGATTCCCAGCACAGTGTTCTATGCACTATGGTGCCACCCAGCTGCCTTGTCTTTGAGGGCAGGGACCATGTTTTCACCTTTATTTCCTTAGCACTTAGCACAGTGCCTAGAACTTAGTAAGCTTTTAATAAATACTTGTCAACTGGCCAACTGGTTAAAGAAGGTAGAGAATAAGCATTTATTAAATGCCTACTATATACTAAAGTACAAAGTCCTCTTTTGGCCCCATGAAAAGAAATTGACCCCAGATTCTTGAAGGCAATGCCGGTGGTATGTATAAGCTCTGGCCTATCAACTGGGCTGGAAAAGCTTAGAGTAGAGAACTGGGAGTGAATTAGATGCCTGCTGTCAAAGGACCAGCTTAGCTAATTTTAGAGAGGTTCCTCTTGAGGTTGTACAATGTACAACTAAGTACATTGTACTAAGCACTTTACAAACATTATGTCATTTGAGATACTGGTCTTGGAATCAGAAAGACTTGGGTTCAATCCTGCCTCAGATATTTACTTGCTCTGTGACCCTGGGTAAGTGACTTCCTCTCTTCCTTATCTGTAAAATGAAGGTATTGGACTCAATGACCTCTAAGGGCCTTTTCAGTTCTAAATCTATGATCCTGTGGTCTATGTGCCTACCTATTCCTGGGTAGCTAGGTGGCACAGTGGATAGAGTGTTGGGCCTAGAGTTAGGAAGACCCAAGTTCAAATTTGACCTCAAACACTTACTAGCCATATGACCCTGGGCAAGTCACTTAACCCTGTTTGCCTTAGTTTCCTCATCTGTAAAATGTACTGGAGAAGGAAATGGCAAACTGCTCTAGTATCTTTGCCAAGAAAACGTCAAATGGCGTCACAAAGAGCCTATTGTGATTGAAACTACTAAACAACAACAATTCCTGGAGATAATTTTAGCTTTGGATTAATTAAGATTCAAGATAAGACATCATATGGTTCAGTGATTAGTAGCTGATCAGCTTCACTGTGCTTTTGGAAATTTGCTCTTCCAATTTCGTATTTTACCATTTGTTAAGACAGGTTACCTTCTACCTAATGGAGTAGCTTTTTTGATGAAATTCTAAGCAGTCATCTGAGTGAATGCCTGGTGTTGGCCCTGATCAAATGATGGTGATGGTGGTAGTATTGATGGGAAAGGGCTTAGGAAATGTCTAGGTAGAAATCCCCCATTGGTTAAACTGAATACGTGAATGTCATAAGTAACAAAACAATAGAATTGTGTGACAACCTGAGTCTATTACACGTTACACTAATTTCCCTACCCAACAGAGGTGGGCTGGATTTGACAAACAATTAACAGCGGCAACTCTCAAAGACCACCTACTAATTTATAGAGGCATTATCTCCATTGATTGAAGGAGCACCCACATAAGGAAAATCACAGATTTTAAAAGTATGGAAGCATAAAATAACTTAGATATTACATAGGTGCTTTTTATCAGCAGAATTTTAACAAGAGTCCTTAAAACCTCCCATTTAAGCTAGAAAAAAATTAGCTTTTAATTTTATCTTAGAGTCAAGTAAAATTATCAAGCAAACCCTATTTATTCAGCCTGATTTCCATCTTGTCTAGACCTATTGCGTGGATTTGGGAAAGCTTTTTAAGTGATTAGGGAAATGAGGAGACAGGTTTTTGGAGACAAGTCAATAAGAGTTAGGTTTGTTCAAAATGAAGCCAAAGAATGAGTCAGAAGGAATAATTATATAATGATGGATGTTAGAAATGGAAGGAGCCTTACAGATGATCAAATCTGACCTGTTTATCTTCCAGAGAAGGAAACAGAGTCATGGTGAAGTTAAGGCCCTTGTTCAAGTCTGTATGAATAGTCTCAGAGACAAATTTGCACGTGACATTTGTAATATTTGTTCCAAATTTCTACGATTTGTTTGACATTTGTATATGATAAGCTGGGATGGAAGCTAATTCTCAGGTGATGATGAGGCTATTCACAGGTTGAAATGATGGTCTAGATTGAAAAGAAATTCAGCGGAGAAAAATGTAAGAGCCTGCATTTAAAAAAATCAACACAAGTGCAGAACAAGGAAGATAGGACTGGGACCATGGAGCATGGTGGGAAAAACACCTGAATTGGAGCCAGAAGACTCAAGTAGACTTAGCTTTGACACGCATTAGTTGTGTGACCTTGGGCAAGTCACTTAAGCCTGAACTTATTTCCTCCTTTGAAAAATGGGGGTAATAATACTAGAATTGCTTATCCCTCAGAGAGTTGTAGGAAAGTGCCTTTGTAAACCATCTGGCCAGATACAAATGGGAGTTATTATTATAATGATTAGTCAGCAGCAGTTCATGGGAAAATGAGCTGGGTGTTTTAATTGACTGAAAGCTCAGTCTGAGTCAGTAGTGGGATATGAGTGCTTCAACAACAGCAACAGAAACAACAGCAACAGAAACAACAGCAACAGAAACAACAGCAACAGAAACAACAGCAGCAACAACAGTAACAACAAGTGTGAGCTCAGGGTGTAGCAATAAAAACAAAGTATCCAAAACAAAGGCTATAAATCACTCCACATATTCCTTGTATTCCTTGTTCCTTAGGCTGCAGAGTGAAATTGGGAATGTGAGCTCCTTGAATTCAGGGACTAATATTTTTCTATTTGTTTCCCTAGTACTTATCCTAGTGCTTTGCTTAAGAAACAAATGCTTTTAAATTAATTAATTAATTAATTGATTGATCGATTCATTCATTCATTCATTCAGTTCTGGGAACCAACCAACAAACTGGAGAAGTTTCGGAGGCTGGCTTTTTGACCTTTTTTTGTATCCCTAGCACTTAGCACAGTTCTTGGCATGTAGGAAGTGTTTAATAAATATTCATTGGCTTGATTTGAATGTGATCAGAAAAATAGTGTGACTTAAAATTGTATGTTAAGAGTTGTTGTAGTTATTATTGTATTGTTGTATTGTGTTGTTAATAACTATATTAAAAGTTGTTATTGTCATTTCTAGTTGTGCCTGATGCTTTAAACCCATTTAGGGTTTTCTTTTTTTTTTTTAAGGGGGGAGGGCAGGGCAATTGGGGTTAAGTGACTTGCCCAAGGTCACACGACTAGTAAATGTCAAGTATCTGAGGCCAAATTTGAACTCAGGTCCTCCTGATTCCAGGGCTGGTGCTCTATTCACTGCGCCACCTAGGTGCCCCTTAGGGTTTTCTTGGTAAAGATAACTAGAGCGGTTTGCCATTTCCTTCTCCAGTTCATTTTACAGATGAGGAAACTGAGGCAAACAGGGTTAAGTGACTTGTTCAGAGTCACACAGCTAGGAAGTGTCTGAGGCCAGATTTGAACTCAGGAAGATGAATCTTCCTGACCTTAGGCACAGCACCTTATTCACTACACCACCTAGCTGCCCTATATTAAAAGTAGCAGTCTTAAACTGGAATCTACACACCCCTGAGGGATCTGTGAATAGATTTCATGTGATATACAGAAAAAAATTGCACCTTTAGTTTAGATATAATTGATTTCTCTTGTAATCCTATGCATTTTGTTTTATGCATTGAAATACATTATTCTGAGAAAGGGGCCATAGGTTTTACCTGATTAGCAATGGGGTTCATGGTACACAAAAGGTTAAGATTCCTTGTATTAAGAACAGCCAAAAGAATCAAGGATGTTTAACTTGATGGAGCCAATATGAACCAATATATGTGTGTAGATACGTGATACAAGTATATGAAGGGCTGTGTGTGGGAGAAGAATTCTCATCGACACTGGTCATGATGCTTTTGTTGGGGTAGGTTCATGGGATTGCAGAGCTAAGGCTACAAGGGACTGGAGAAGTCATCTAGCCCAGCCCACTTAGTTCATGAACAAGGAAACTGAGGCCAGATGGTACTTGCCCAAGGTCATTTGAAGCCAAGGTCACTGACTCCAGAACCAGTGCTTGTTTATTAGAGCAGGATTTTTAATAGGAAGAGAGTGTTCAGCGGGAGTGTTCAAGTTAGAGATAATGGCATAAGCAGGCATAAAGATTTGTGATCTGTTCAGGTGGCAGAGGCTTACGAGGACGGTCTGGGAAATCCTGCCTGTTCCTCTTCCATGTCTCACATGGCCACAGCAGAAAGTAACCCAGAGAATCAATCAGTCACTGTGTTAAGTTCTGGGAATGCAAATAAAGGCAAAAAACAAGGAGCCCTTTTCCTCAAGGAGCTTATAAGCTAATAGGGGAGACAAGTATATGTATATGTATGTGTGTATGTGTATGTGTATGTGCACATGCATGTGTATGTGTATGTGCATGCATACATGTACATGCATGTGTATATGTGTATGTGTATATGATGGATGTATAGATAGGCACGTGAACTGTGTATATGTACATGTATGTGTATGTACAGGTGTATGTATATGTATATATACACATATAGATATACATTTATAGATAGATATAGATATATATGTAGATAGAAATAGATAAAGATATATACATATACATATATAGTGAAAAGAATTTGGGCCCTGCAGTCTGGAAAAGCATGGTTCAAATCATGCCTCTGACATTTATTAGTTCTGTAACCATTGGTTAGTGTATGTATGTATGCATATATACACATACATACATATATAATTAAGTACATGCAAGATACATACAGAGTAGATGGAAGAAGGCAGGTAATTATGGGAACTCAGCAGAAGAGTCCTTATTGTTTTTCAATGCATAAAACAAAATGCATAGGATTACAAGGGAAACCAATTATATCAAAATAAAGAGACCCATTTCATTACATTTACCTTCCTCCTTTTCTCACTACTTTGGAGGAGCTCTCCAGACTTTCCTCACTTTTCAGTTAGGAAGAGCTTCCTAAAATGAATACCAAAGTCATTCCTTGTTTTTCTTTCCCTTTTTTTTCTTTTGCTTCCATCCTGTGAGCCAGGTGGCTCCCTCTCCCCCAATTTTCCTTATATGCATTTCCTAAAATGCATCTTGGAGGCTATTCAGAAATTGGCCTTGAACAAGACGCTTAACTTCTGTGTATTCTCTAAGTGAATATTATGGTAACAATCCGTTAGAGGGAACCATTGCTTTGGAGTCCTTTATTTGCATGCTGGCTTGTTTGAGAGCAGATCTGTGCTCTCTTGGGTATAGGAAAGTCCCAGGTGAACAGACTCCCAGATGGACACCTGCTCTGCAATTTATGGTTTCAGAGTCACCGTAGGGGTGCAGAGTATCTCTACGATCTTCAAAGCATTTTCCTTTTCTCACTGGATCTTCGTAGGCAGATACTATTGTTCTCATTTGACAGATTAATTAATGGTTGAGAGTGATCAAGTGATTCGCCCAAGGCCACACAGCTGTTATCTCACTGAATTCTCACAACTCTGAGAGATTGTGCAGGGATTATAATCTTCCCATTTTACAGATGAAGAAATAGAAAGCAGTTCTATTTCTTATGCTCTAGTCTGCATTAGAGTTATTTATGTAAGTCTCATGTTCCTCCTATTAGGCTAAGTAGAAAGGGACAGGCTCCTCTTTTTGGACTGTACTAGAAGCCAAGAGAACTCAAATTCAGCGGCTATGCAACCTGGGCAAATCACTTTACATCTGAGTCATCCAAACAACTCTTGGGGACTATCATTTTCTAAGAGGTGCTAACTTGTATAGGTGCAAGGAGGCTCCTCACCTGGAAGTTCCCCATACTACTGAAATCGCAGATCCAATCTCTCTCCTCTCAGAATCTTTGGGGTATTATTAGATGCAATGGTTGCTTAATAAATATTTGTTATGACCGTATGTTGAGTCAAGTGACTAACGAATGGTTATAGACCTAATAAATGTCAGAGGCAGGATTTGAACTCTGCTCTTCCTGACTGCAGGGCCCAAACTCTCTCCACTGTGCTATAGTATCTCCACACTGAAGGCACTGGACTAAGTGCCTTGTAAATAAATATATAGTGCTCCAACACTTAAGAACATCAGAATCCAAAGATCAGAATCTCTACTTATAATTTTTTTTGCAATATTAATCTCCTTGTCTATAAAATGGTAAATGTATCCATTGTATTTATATCACAAGCTTGCATGAGGTTCAAAAGGGATAATATATATAAAGGCTTTTATTAGTTGCTATGAAAAGTCAAGTATTATTATTATTGAATGATTGTTGAATTGAACTGAATTTTTTCTGAGTTTCCTAATCTGTAAAATGAGATGGTAGGGTCTTCTACTATAGACTCTGAGATTCCTCCTTACTAGTCAATCAGTCAGTACATGATTATTCAGCACCTTTTATACATTGGGAACTATGCTAAGCCCAGACATACAAAGAAAGGTAAAAGGCAGTGCTTGCCCTCAAGGAGCTCACAGTCTAATAAGAGAGATAACAAGCAAACAAATATGTAGAAATAAGCAACAGACAGGATAGACTGGAAATAACCAAGAGGGGAAAGTGCTGGGATGAATAGAGACTAGGTAAGGCTTACGGTAGGAAATAGGATTTTAGCTAGGATTTGAAGGAAGCCAGGAAAGGTGAGGAGGTGGAGACAAGGAGGGAGAGAATTCCAGGCATGAGGGACAGACAGACAAGGAAAAATGCCCTCAGCTCAGTGCTCTTTCAGCTGGGCCTAGCACCATGCCTCACACATAGTAGGCATGTGATAAATGTTTGTTGAATGACTGACTAAGCTATGCTGCTCTTACAAAGGGTATGAGTTGACACATGTCAATATCCCAAACTGAAATCTCTTTGTGGCAAAGGGAGAACGGCATAGAACCAGGACTTCTTTCTCCAGGGGGACCTTCTTGCCATGAGGCATCAGTTGAAGGGGGAGAGTTGGACCTCTGTCCAGCTCCCTCTGCTAGATCCCAGCAGTACTGGCTCCAGAGACCTGGACCCTCATACTCAGTTATTTCTCTGTATCCCAAACCTGCCTCAGGGGACCTATTGACTCCAGACACAGTGGGGTCAGCGCCTCCCAAGTCCTGGAAGCTAGGCCTTCCCCCCATTCCTACCCCCCCGCCCCGAATGCCCTTATTGACCTGGAACATGAGAGCTGCCTCAGAGAGCTGCCTTAGGTCTCTCTTTCCTCTCTTCTTCTAGGTTCTCTTTTGGGCTTCCTTCCTGACAGACCAGACTGCTGGACTCAGGTCTGTCTGCCTCCTGCCAGGCAGACCAGACTGTGGGCTTGCCAGGCCTCAGTCCTCATGAGGTGTCTGAAGAGGGCAGACAGAGGGGGAAGTTCTGAGTTTGGGCTCAGCTTCTGGGAGTCATGCCAGGAGCCCTTGCCAGAGTTTGAGTCAGAGAAATGTGACTGTCTCCTTGATATTTCTCTGCCTGCTTCCATTACACCCAGAGCAGCTACTGGGCTCAAGAGATCCAACCCTCCAGGAGAATTTAGGTTATGCTTCATTGGTCACTAAACATGATTTAATCTTGACTGGATGACTCAGGATTATTGTCGTGAAAGGCCGTTATGGCATGACCCTGTAACTCAGGGACAACTTCAGGACAGTTAAGGACAGGGCAAAGCTGCTTGTCCTTATCATAGGAACATGAATTTGGGGCTAGAAGGAACCACTAAAGACCACTCCATCATCTTACAGATGGGGAAACTGAGGCATATAAAGGTTCAATGAATTGCCCTTTGTCACATAGCTAGTAAGTGTCTGAGGTGGGATTTGAACTCAGGTCTTCCTGACTCTGAGTCAATGCACTACATTTATTATTATTTATATGCATATATACATAATAACAACTAATACTTACATAGTGCCTTAAAATCTTCCTGTTCCAAAGTTTGATACCCTAGCAACTGTTCCACCTAGTGACCAGTATATTCACATATGTGCAGATATGTGTAGATAGAGATATATGGGCATGTGTATACATATGCGTGCACACAGAAATATGACTGTACATACATGTAGGTAGATATGTATATTTCAGCACTGCAGCTGTTCAGATGTGGTTGTTGGTATGAGCCAGACGGGCGTGGATTCTGAGTGTGATCTAAGCTACTCTACAATCTGCTGCTGTGTTCACATGTAGGGATGTGTGTTTGTGTAGGTATGCACACCCATACATATATGTATAAATATACACAATATGCACATATGCAGATGTCTATACATACATATAGTATGTACACAAGAACTCATATATTCATATGCTTGAGAACTCAGTCTGGGACCATCAGATATAGAAATAAATGAGTAGCCTCTCTCTCATGAATATATACTTATTCATATATCACATATGTCCACATAATCACATATACAAAATGCACAGGCACATACATATATACACACGTACACGTATACATCTATATTCATTTATCCATCCATCCATCCATCCAACCACCCACTGACCCATCCATCCACCCACCCACCCACCCACCCACCCATCCATCCATCCATCTATCCATCCATCCATCCATCCATCCATCCATCCATCCGTCCGTCCATCCATCCATCCATTTACAAATATACTGGCTTTCGAGACTGAAGCTTTTGGATGGGGTTAAGTGTCCAGAGGCTGGGCTGTGTTGGGGTCTGGGAGGTGCAGTCCCGGATAGATCTTGGTTTTTTTCCCATTCTGGGAGGGGCTGAAATGAGCTTTGAACTGTAACAAGTCCTGTTTGGAGGAGCTTAAGTGGCAGAATTTCTGCCATACCAGGAATTTTCCATCCAGGTGCTTTATCAGGGGCAGGGTTAGCTAAGTAAATTTGGTCAGTTTACATATTTTTAAACTGTGTTGTCTTATTTGTGAATGGGCTGTGGGGGGGGGAGCAGTAGAGAGGATCAGAGCTTGGTGAACGTATACAGAGGTACAGAAAAGATAAAAATTGGAACCTTGTCCCTGAGAGTGCTAAGCCTTCTCCTGACTAGAGGCTGAATCAAGTTGAGAGGGGATATTATGATTTAATTAATTAATCTTTTGATTTATTACTTTTAAAATTAATTTTTAACAATTTTTAAATTTCCTAATCCATAAGACAGTTTGAAGTTTTTCTTTCTTTGCTTTAACTAAAAACAAATTCAAGAATAATTTTCTTTTTCTATCTGAGACAAGGTTGCATTGTTGGGACATGGAACAGTCAATTCTTCCCACTTGTCCTGTCACAAATTCTCACAGAGAAAACTCTGCAAGGGTGGAGTTGAGGGTGATAACAAGGGAGCAAGAACTGCCCAATGGGAGGAGAAAAGGTGTGACTGACAGGGCCTACATTCCAAAGGTGGGGCCAGAAGTGGGAAAGGGATACTTTTTTTCCCCCTCTTTCAAATTCACCTCCTACCTTAAGCAGTTAGTGAGGTAGAGCAGTGGATGAAGTGCTGTATGGGGGCCACTTGGGTACCAGCCCCAAGTGTGAGCGAAGATAAAGACGTGGTAAAGAATTAACCAGGCAGGTTAATTTATTGGAAAGAACTCCCATTTAATGATGATTTGAACAAGGTTTTTAAAGATCCAAAAGACAAAAGTTCAAGTATTCTTATCTTAATCATATCCTGGAATTATATTACTAATAGAATAGTCTGCCATACCAGGGAAGTAGCTTGGATAAGACAAGGCTTGTTATCAAGGACCCAGGAAGTCATGGGGAAGGTCAGTTGCCCCTTATCAAAATGTATCTTATTGTACAAAGGATGCTTCTGGAGAGCAGACCACTATCTCAAAGACATTTGCATACAGACCAATCCCCTGGAATCAGGTAATCTGACTTACAATAGTCTTTAGTCTGTTATAATTTGGAAGTAGCATAATGTGATAAGGAAGAAGGTTGGGGGCAAAGGTTTTGATGAAGGGATATCAGACAAAAGTCCTTTAAGCGTGGCCCTGAAATTCTTTTCGGGGAGGCAGCCTTTGCAAGCTGCATCACCTCTCAAGGAATTAGGATACATAATTAAGGATCTGGCCTATTTGGCTCCCCACAGTGCTGGGCCTGGAATTCAGGAAAGACCCGGGCTCAAATCCAACATCAGCCACTTACTGTATGTGTGACCCTGGACAAGTCACTTAACCTCTATCTGTTTCACCTGTGAAATGGGAAGAAAAACAGTCCTTACCTCCCAGGTACTATAAGGATTGAATGAAATAATATTTAAAAAGAGCTTAGCATAGTGTCTAGTACCTAGTAGGTGATGTATAAATGCTTATTACTTTTCCTTCCCTACTTTAAGCCTATGCCCAGATACATGAAGAACGTCTCACAGGTGACACCTAGATTTTAGCTGTTCTGTGCTCATAGCTGCTATGGGGTCAAGGTGATGCCAGCTCCCCAACCTGCTCCTCAGTCATCTAGGAATGAGCTTGAGTTGTTCTGACAAAATCTAAAGATGGCTCACGAAGAGTCAGATACAATTGAAAAATGACTGAACAAAAAAACCAGAGGGGAAGGTCATTCTCTTTCAAAGATCTATTGCGTCTTTGGCTGCTTTTCCTCAGTGACCAATAAGGTGATTGCTTCATGATTTCAAGCATCAAAACTTCAGAGCTTCAGTCTGGAAGGTGTCAGATGAATGATGGCACATTCATATGTGACTCAATGGAATGGCTCCTACACATCTACTCTCACACATTTTTCATGGTGCTGCAATCTCTGTTATACATACATCATCTTAAAAGCTCACAAAATGTGTGACCTATGATGTAGGTCATACATGTATAAATATCTCCATTTTTTGGATTAGGGAATCAAGGTCTAGAAAAGCTAAGGGAGTGACTTATTTGCCATTGTCCACATAGCTAGTAAGTGTAAGGAAAGGATCAAATCCCAGGCTTCCTGATTCCAAGGCCAACGCTCCTTCCACTATACTCATAGTAATACCTTTATTTCTTTATCCAGAGGCTGGACATCTATCAACTCAACAATCCAGAAACCACCTAAGGACCTAGAAAGTAAGTGAGAAAAAGGCTTTGAGCAATTGAAATAGCTATCATCAATTCCATGTAATAAAAACAATGCACCTTCCAAGCCCTCACTCAGTCCATTTACTCTTATTTTTAGAAGTAATACCAATAAGCTTTGTAATTTAGTTTGCACAGTACAGCACAGTACTATGTAATTTAGTTTTCATGCTACAATTCAAAGTGGGGATGGGTACTTCCAGAGGCAAGCAGCGGAAGTAACAGTATATATGAAAAGCAGATTGGCAAAATGAATAGAGAAGTCATCCAAAAGAGAGGATGACCTGGGTTCAATTGCCACCTCTGATACACAATGATTATGTGATCCTCAGCAAGTCACTTACCTGCGCAAGGAAACTTTCTAAAGTTTTAAGTTACAGAGAAGGTATTGACCTGTAATGGTCAATGGAGTTTTCTCACTTGGGAGGTCCCTATGCTGATGAAACCACAAGTCCAGTTTTTGTTCCTATCCTACATATGCATCTCTCTCTCTCTCTCTCTCTCTCTCTCTCTCTCTCTCTCTCTCTCTCTCTCTCTGTCTCTTTGTCTCTCTCTGTCTCTCTGTCTCTGTCTCTCTGTCTCTGTCTTTCTCTGTCTCTCTCTGTCTCTCTATCTCTCTCTGCCTTTGTATCAACAAGCACCCGAGCATACCTAGGGCGGCTGCTAGCACAGGTTCTTAGATCTGCTTTTCTAAAGGAAAGCAACTCAAAATGGGTTAACAGTCTCACTTTAGTTAATCAAGCACATATCATTTACCTAGTTCAGGGGAAAAAGTCAGCACCCTGAACTTCAGAGAATACTAACAAGTTACAAGCAAACAGAGAAACAGATCAGCAGATGGGCTTCCAATCATCTGACCATCACATCCATACCTAGTTAGTTACCAGAGAGGGAAGCATAAACATCTGGGTTTTTCAAAGCTGGGGGGCTCAATGGCTTCCCAGAGTCTCGTCTGGCCAAATCACACAACTCTTCTCAAAGTGAGCCCCAAAGCAAAACCTCACATCAGGGCGTATATATAGCCTTTTCCTGGGTCACAGTCCTTTTGACCCACTGTCCAATTACAAAGTAACAAGATGGGCATTCCCAAAAAACAAGCCTCCCACCACAGGCTCCACATGACCACATTCAGCCTATTGAGGGGCAGAGTATATTTTCAAATCAGGGAAGGTTCTCAGAGCCACTTAAGCCTATCAAAGGGGCTAGGGGCAGGGAAGATCTTCAGATTCCCATTACAGCCTCTTCCTCTCCCTCTCCTCTTTCATCTCCCCTCTCCCCATCACCTCTCTCTCCTCTTTCTCTATCTATCTATCTATCTATCTATCTATCTATCTATCTATCTATCTATCTATCTATCTATCTGTGTATCTGTCATCTGGTATTTATACATTACTTATTTTGTCTATTTCTATTTGTCATTTACATAACTATCACCTATATCTATCTGTTAGCTAGCCTTTTCTTTTTTCTTTCTTTCTCAGGGGTCTGTTTCAAAAGACTGAAACTGTCTTTTGGCAAGATTAAAATTGGCTTTCACAGTCCTAGCTGCAAAAGACTATTTTATATTTGTTTCCTGAGTATGTGACTGAACAATCAATCTAAGATAAATTCGGTTGACTTTAGAGACTATCTTATGATTTTGAGCACTCTGGATCTTCTTGGTCCTTGGTTGGTGAGGGGGATGAGGTGACTGAAGTCACTACCTCAACTACAACATGTAACAACTGGACAGCGGATGAATCCAATACTTGGCCTGATTTGCCAGAAAACATGGACCTGGAGGGAATTGTTTGGACAGTGCAGAGCTGAGGTGAAATGCAAAATGCTTATGTAGCAGTTTTGGAAAGTATTTCATATTATTATGTTTAAGTCTTAACCTTCCAGGAGAGTAGAATCATAGGTTTAAGCTACTGTATCTTGTTTCAGGTTTTGTCAGTGTGAACTGTGAATCTTTGTGTTATTTGTAGCATTATTATTATTATTATTATTTTTGGTATGTGAAAGAAATACGTAACTACCTTATAGCAGATTTACACTGTGTTGAATACCTTCTACTCTCCCTTTTATGGAGATTCTAGACATAAGTCAAACCTAAACTTTAAATAATTTTTCCCCCTGGAGCTCCAGAGTGGGAATGTAAAGGGGTGAAAAGCACAAGAAAAAGAACCTGATTCTTCATTTATATGGTCAGCCTCCCCTAGGACTAAACCTGGTCTATTTATGTGAATCTAGAGCTGAGAGAAAGCCTTTAGAGGACAGGGAGAGGGCACAATGCCCAAGTCTCCTGGGTTTAGCAACAGATTTTTTAAAAACATAGTTATTTTAAACACTGTGAAACTCTACACACATGGCAGTTGCTGATGCTTTTGCTGTTATTATTTTCGACATTTTTCAGGTTCACTATTTTGGATCAAGTGAGAAAACATTTAGTCTGAATCAATGAAAATTTGCCATTAAGGATGAATCCAAAATCAGATTTAGTTTTCTTACTTTAAAATATAGAGTTTTCAAATCTACAATTCCCACCTGTCTTGGAGTCCAACCAGGCTAGACATAAAACGGCAAGACCATGGAACTTCAGAGAGGGGGAGTCACCTTTCAGGGGTCTGGGGAATCCCCTTGTTTCTTGATTTAGAGGATGCCCATGGTTCAGGCTGCCTTCTTAGCAGCTTGGTATAGCGGAAAGAGCTCTGGACTTGGAATCTGATGCATTAGGCTGGAATCCTGGCTTAGTGACTTACTTCTGTTTCCTATGTGACTAGTAGATCTTCTGGGGTTCATTTTTTCTCACCTGTAAAATTCATTCTTTCTTCATTTCTGCCTAGTGGAATCACCAGCTTTCTTCAAAGCACAGCTTAGATGCAGCTTCCTAATAATAACAACAACAATAGTAGTAATGATAAGGAGGATGATGATGATGATAAGTAGAAGCAGCAGCAGCATTTATGTGTTTCATTAG
Organism: Pseudocheirus occidentalis; assembly: GCA_028646575.1. Taxonomy (NCBI): domain Eukaryota; kingdom Metazoa; phylum Chordata; class Mammalia; order Diprotodontia; family Pseudocheiridae; genus Pseudocheirus; species Pseudocheirus occidentalis. The sequence goes on from CM053595.1 coordinate 291,577,746, forward strand.
AGTTTGCAAAGCACTTTTACAAACCTCATCTCACTTTATCCTTATGCCAAAGCTGGGAGGTGGGTGCTATTACTATTATCTTCGTTTTATAGAAGAGGAAACCAAGACAGACAGTGGTTAAGTGACTTGACCATGGTCACACATCTAGGAAGTGTCTCAGGCTGGATTTGAATTCAGGTCTTCTTGACTCCAAGCCCACTCTTCTAGCTGCTGCTTCCTACACAAAGCCTTTCCTGATCTTCTAGCAATTAGCACTCATTCCTTCTTGAAATTACGTTCTACTGCTTTGCATTTACTTACTTTTGTATATGGCTCCATCCATCAAGGTAGAATGTGAGTCCCTTGATAACAAGGACCAGAGGTGTCAAACATGCATCTCACAACTCTCTCCCAGCCAGATTAAAATGTCTTTGGGGAATCTTTACAAAATAAATAAAAATACAATAAAATATAGATAATGCTAATCTGTGGTTTTCTAAGTTACTATGCTGCCCATAGGGATCCTTATATAGGGTTTGGTGGCCCCCTCATTTCTATTTGACACCCCTGGTAAGGACTAATTTCTTTTGTCTTTGTCTTCCTTATTACATGTTTATCTCATTGAATTGAATCAAATAAGGTGGTTGGACTAAATGACTTTTCTAGTTATCAAGTTTATGAACTTATGATTATAGAATGATAGATTTACAGTCAGAAAGGATCTCAGAGGGTATCAAGTAAGAACAGAAAAGGAAACTGAAACCTCAGAGAGGTTAAAAAACTCACCAAGATAACACAGCTAGTCAATATCCTTTCTGATTCCAAGTCTGATGCTTTAACTACAGCACTATGACCTTGAGGGACTGGACGACAAGCGATCTCTTTAAGACCAAACTGATTAGGAGCAACTCTCCCAGTGCCCAGGCATAGTCAAATCCCTGCACTGCTGGGTAGATGCCCTTGGCAGCAATGTGTTCACCTTGCAGGGCTCTGCGGATTTCACTTGGCCTTGGCCCAACACTGTTCTGCCACATCCCAGCTCTCTGCTCTCATAGGCTTGGACTCTGCCTTCCTTAGCTGACTCACTATCTCCTGATTCAGACAGGTTTGAACCACATCTTAACAAGGTCTGTTTGCCTTGTCACTCTCTGGTATATCTGCCCTTGCCTTGCCTTGCCTGCTTGGCCCTTGCTACAGCTGGCTCCATAGGTGCCTTCCAGCCTGGCCATCTAGCCTTGACCCCTTGTTCCTGAGACTGGGAGGGGATCTGCTGCTGTTGTCAGGTTACCTGCTTGGCTGCTGCACCTGCCTCTGCCTGGTACCTGACACAGTACCCGGAGCCAGGATGAAAAAATGTAGCCTAGAGAAGGTACATAAGCAGAGGTGTTCTAATGATTTGCAATCAGTCCATGGAATGCTTGGATTTGATTTGTAAATTGTCATTGAACAAACACCCACTTGAATATAGAGAGTCCTTGAAAATAGTATATTCCCCCAAGAAGTTTAGGCTCTTCCCACCACTAGTCTTTTCCACAATTCATTTTTAATTACTTCACCTCCTTTTGGTGCTGATCTTTAAAACTAATAGTCCACCCAGCTCAGCCCCTATTTGAGTTATTTAATAGACTCCAACTAAGTGGGTAGCCATACAAATGCTGTTCCAGGGAAGTTGTCAGGACCAAGACCAGGTGGCTGCTTTGAGGCAATCATCTCAGGCAGCTCTCCCTAGCATTTGCCCCTTACAGCATCCTAGCCAGGAGCATGGACTTCCCACCCCTTGAATGCAATCATCAATATTCCCTGCCCCCACATTCCTAGACCCAGTTTCTATGCCTTTCAATGCAGCCAAAGGCTTCACTAGTTTTTGGCTTCACTAGTTTTTTTTGAACTGCCAATATCATGCACACTTATTTTAACTTGTAGTTCATTCAGATTCCCAGAGCTTCTTCAGATAAACTGTTGTCTATTCATGCCATTCCCATCTTATATTTGTGAAATTGATTGTTTGAACCCAAATCTATGACTTTGTATTTAGCCTTATTATTTTATTCAGTTTGTGCCAATGAAGTAACTGGTCAAGAACTTTTTGAATCTTGACCCTATCATTCGTTGTGTTAACCATTCCTCCCAGCTTTGTGTCATCAGCAAATCTGATAAACATATTGTTTATACCTTTCTTTAAGTCATTGATTAAAAATGTTAAACAGCTCAGGGACAAGCACAGATCCCTGGGACCCTCCCTTAGAGACTGCTTTCCAAAGTTTTTGTTGTTCAGTCATGTCCAACTAACTCTTTGTGACCCCATTTGAGGTTTTCTTGGCAAAGATACTGAAGTGGTTTGCCATTTCCTTCTCCAGCTTATTTTACAAATGAGGAAACTGAGGTAAAGAATGTTAAGTGACTTACCCAGGATCACACAGCTACTAAATGTCTGAAGACAGATAAGCCTTCCTGACTTCAGACCCAGTGCTCTATCCACTATGTCACCTAGCTTGTCCTTCCAAGTTGACATTGGACAATTGATGAGTCTTTAGTTTAGGCCATTCAATTAGTTTTGACTCTATCCCTATCCTACTATTGCCTAGCCTATATCTTTCAATCTTTTCTACAAGACAGCAAGAATGATTTTGTTAAATGATTTGCTAAAATATAGATAAGCTACTATCCTCATAATTTCCCTGATATGCCAGTCTACTAACCCTGTGCAGAAAAGGACATGGTCATAGGTTCCCTCTCATTCTGTCTGACCTTCCCCCATTGCTTGGATCTATGAAGCTTTGACTGTGGGTATAGAATGAATAAAGAATCATGCAACAGGAAGTGAAGAGATTCTGTAGCCAACAGAAATCCTGTGGTCAAGGTCGAAGCACTTAGCAGAGTGACTGGTACATGTAGGCACTTGATAAATACATCTGCCCCTTGTTTCCTTTATAAAAATTGGGACAATCGTCTTTTCCTGCTCTTTCAAAATCATTTTTTCCATCAGCTTTCAAAGTTCACTCACTAAAGAAAAGGAAGCATGTCTGCCAATCCTTTCAGTTTCCAAGAATGACGTTCACCTGGACCCAGAGACTTGAGGGCAGCAAGAATGATTGGAAAATTGGGTGTATAGGAGTTTGAGGAGGGAGAGAATGGAGGCTGGGAGACTGGTCTGGGAACTATAGCAACAACCCAAGTGAGAGGAATTAGTGTGCTCCAGGAGAAAAGGCACTGACTTATGAGTCACAGGTCCTGGGTTCAAAAGCTGCCTTTGACACTACTTGTTTAACCTTGAGCAAGTCATTTAACTTTTTTCAGTCTTAGCTTTCTCAGCTAGAATAACAGAAGTAATACTAGCCAACGTTTATAGATGCTTTAAATTTTTGCAAAGTATTTGTATATATTATCTCATTTGATCATCTCAACAATTCTGGCAGAATATTCCCTCTACCAATGCAGGTATTGGCTGCTTAGAGCATTAGAGAGTCATCTGGAGAACAAGGAGACCAAGTGACTTGCTCAGAGACACACAGCCAGTAGGTGTCTGAGGTAGAACTTGAACCCAGGCTTTCTTGGCTTCAAGGCTACCTCTCTATCCACTACATCATGCTGCTGAAAGATGGGCTTTGGAACATGTTTGGAGAGCAGGCAGCATCACTGGCATAAATGCTTCCCAAGGGTAGTCTTCTCAATACAGTCCAATGCACTGTCTAAGGCTATGAACTTAGTGCTGGGGAATCCAAAAAGAGATCCCACAGATGTGCTGCCCTCTGGGAGCTAATTAAAGGAAAAGAGTTCAAACACAATTAGATAATACAAGTGAGGGTACAAGAAATGTGAAGAATCCAGGCCAAATACTATGAGAAACTGGAAGCAGGAGAGATCATGTTCGCCTGGTGACAGGGGTAAGGTCAGGGATGAAGTAAACAAACCAACATTTAGTAAGCAGTCTACCATGTGCCAGGTATTGTGCTAAGGGCTTTACTCTTCCATGGATCAGGTGACACCTGGGCTGAGCCTTGAGAGAAAAAAGTTGTTTTATTAACCAGACACTGGTGGGGAATCCATTCCAGGTATGAGCAAAGGCACAGAGATGAGGGAGAATGGATGAGAAGAGGAAAGTGAGTAGTCTAATTTGTCTTCACCATAGAGTATGTATAAGCTATTAGTATGAGATAAAAATGGAAATATAAGTTAGACCAGGGAATCTTCATTGTGAGGGGTAGACATATGAACTTGGTTAGGAAAAAATGTACATGTTTATTTTCTCTAATTTCTTTAACATTTCCTTCAATTATGAATGAAAAAAAACATTATTTTGAGAAGAAGCATCATCAGACTACCAAAGAGATTCATGACACCAAAAGGGTTAAGAAACCCTGAGTTAGAATGAGACTATGGAAGGCCTTGAATGCCAGAATCAGGAATGGATAGACTTTTTGGTAGATAATGGAAAACTGGCACAGGTTTCTGAACAGATGAGTGATGTGTTCCTAGCACTTAAGAAAGATGACTGGCAGCAGTATGAAGGATCACTCACTCAGTCAGCAACTATTAATTAAATGTCATTTATGTGTTTGGCACCATCATGGATTGGAGAGAGGATAGACTGGGAAGGAGTGGGACCAATTATAAGTAGCTCTTTCAGGAATACAATCACAGTAATGAGGTTTCAAATTTAGGTGGTTGCAGTAAGTGGAGAGAAGGAAGACAAGTGCAAGAGATATTGTGAAGGTAAAATTGACATGACTTGGCAACCAACTGGATGGAAGTAAAGAAAGAGGGGAAAGTCAGAGATGACGGTGCCATGGACACAAATAGAAAACAAATACCAGATATCAGGCTCTATCATAAAGCAGTGATCATCAAAATAATTCAGTATTGGTTCATAATCTATGGAACAGATTGGCTACCTGGTATACAAAAGCACATATGGTGGTCTGGCATTTGATAACTTGATAATAAACACTAGCAAAGCAGGCACCAAAACTGAAATTGAGGGAAAGCCATCTAGATTCATTTACGTAGTCGATTAACAAGGAATAAATGGACCCTGTGATTAGACTGAGGTCAAATCTCAGCTATCCCAAGGAAAAGAATTTCATACAATTTCATCCATTTGCTTTGAGATATTTCTTGGGGTTAAGGTGCTGGATACTGAGGGATATGGTGGAGTGTTGGCTTTGGCTCCATTCATGGGACTCTGGGTCATTCTCTTTTCATCCCTTGTCTCTTTAATTCCTTCTCTGAAGTCTCCTTTCCTAGGAGTCTATCAATGAAGAGTCAAGTCCTAAATTCAGTTTGGACATTAGTTGCATAACTCTAGACTTAATGGCTCTCACTCTCAGTTTCCTCATCTGTAAAATGGAGAAAAAATATCTATCTCCTTAGGGTTGTGATAAAGATCAAATGAATTATAATCACAAAGTTCTTGGTGCATTGCAAGTGACTTAGTAAGTGCTATATAAGTATTATTATTGGATAAATGGGAATCATAACAGCACCTGCTTCTCAGGGTTGTTGTAACGATCATATGAAATGGTAAGTGTAAAGTGCTTAGCACAGGGCCTGGAGCATAGTAAGCACCATCTAAACAATAACTTATTGTTATTATTATTGTAAATGGTATTGTGAGAATCAGATGTGTTAATATTTACGAAGCGCACAGCAAACCTTAAAGTGCTATATAGAAGCAGGCAATTATTATTCTATTACTTACAAAATCCACTTAAGAGTGAAAGATGCCACCCCTCCCCACCAGGGCCCTTCATCCAGAAGCCCAGGACCAGCTTTCCCCTCTTTCCAGTGCGGAGAAGTGTCCTTCTCCCCAGCCTCCTTGCCGAACTCTCCCAGAAACCCAAGGGTTATGACTAGGGCAGGGATTGTTTCCTTCTTTCTGTTTGTACCTCCAACACCTAGCATGGTGCCTGGAACACTGTAGGTCCTTAATAACTACTCTTTGAGTGCTAAAATGTGAGATTGAGCACCCCGATTAGATATAGGAGGGAGTCAAAAGTAGAGATGTGGACCTTTTCTTGGTGTCTGGCTAGGCATCTTCTCTCTTGCCTTTTATGCTTTGTAATAAATGGGCTTCTAGCCCTCCCCGTAAATGGATATTGGGGCATGTGATGGGGCTCGAATGGGGAATTCTGGCTCTGAGGTAGCTATAGTATTATAGGATCTGCAGTTCATTTAAAAGTGAGCTTAGAAGTCATCTGCTCTAATCCCCTTACTTTCTAGATGAGGAAGTTGAAGTCCAAAGGCAGTAACTGACCTTCCCAACGTGATACAAATGAAAGAATGGCAGAGCTGGGATTGGAATCAGTTCTTATGGTCTCTCTCCATTGCCCTGCACTGCCTTATTGGGAAACGTCTTCTCTTTGGACCTTGGTTTCTTGACCTGTAAAATGGCAGGTTCTGTCTTGCTGTAGCATTCTCTGAATCTGCCTCAGGGTACGGTCTTTAGGAAGCTCAACTTGGCCTTCGGCACATGTAGTGTCTACTCTGAGCAAGGTGTCCTATAGGCACAGGTCCCTTCACCTTCTCCAGGTGACCCACCATGCTTCCTCTGAAGCCATAACAATATCAAATCAATGACTCAAGGAAGATCACCATTAGAAAGGACACTAGAAATTATGTAGTCCATAAACGGATGCCTGTTGAGATCAAGTAACGTCTCCAAATTGAAAAGGAGGGAAGGGTGCTGGCAATATCAGGCCCTTGGGGAGTTGAGAAGTTGTTCACTTCAAGAGGATGAGAAAGACAAATGCTGTACTTTCCCAATACCTCAGAGGCAGGAAATGGTGACATTAAAACCACTTCCTGATTCTTCTGCCAGTCAATGGATCATGGTAGAAGAAGGAAGGGGAAGAAGGCTCCCACCTTCAGGCCCACCACAGTCCTTGAGCTTTGCCCAGGATAATTTATCCTTTTTCCACCAGTCCGAGGTACCCTTTCTGACTCAAGCAATCCTAGAATATTAGAGCCAGAAGAGAAGTTAGAGAGCAAAGGAGCATGGTCAAATTAAGTCGACAAGCATTTATTAAGTTCCTGCTCTGTGCCAGCCACTATGCTAAACTCTGGGAGAGCCCATTCTAATGGGGAAGATGACATGTAAAAATCTCTGTATGTATAAGATATATACAGGGTAAAATGGAGGGAAGGGAAGACACCAGCAGCAGGAGAAGGACCAGAAAAATTACCTTGAAGAAGGTAGAATTTGAATTGAGTCTTGAAGGAAGCCAAGAGGCTGAGTGATGGAGGAGATCACTGCAGAAATGGGGGACAGCCTGGGAAAAGGTGCAGAACTGGGAGATGGGGTAGCATGTGTGAGGAACAACAAGCAGGTCAGTGTTGCTGGGGTAAGTGAAGGGGATTAAAGTCCAGGATTTAGAACTGGAGTTAACATGTTATAAATGAGAAACTGAGGGCTGGAGAGGTTAGGTTACTTATCCAAGGTCACACAGATAGCTGAGATTTAAACCTTGGTCTGCTAACTTGTTCAACATGCTCTGGAAATAGAAGGGCTTTTTGGCAATTTGGTGCCTTAGGTCTAAAAATGATGCTTGATCCCTAATTTGGACCATTCCTAGTCCCAAATAGTCTTGCTAGAGAAGGTCATACTGCTTTTACTGATGTTGACTTGTACCTTGGTCTTCTGAAGCTGCCAAGGAAAACATTAAATTGATTTAGTTTTCCGTCTGAGCACTTCAATTTCACCTCAATTTTTTTCAGCATCTTTCATCAGAGGGTCATTGAGCTAGACTGGGAAGAAATCTTGGAGGTCATCTAATTCAATCTCCTCATTTTAAAGAAGAGAGACAGCTGAGGCCCAATTAGGTTAAGTGACTTGTCCAAGGTCACACAAAGAAGAAACATCCCAGGCAGGGTTTGAATGACCAAGACTTTTTCCATTGGGCCAGTGGTGGAAGGGATCTTCAAAAGAGCCCTGTAATTTGGCTCAAGGAACACAATCATGGGTTTTGTTGGAGCAAGTACAGTTAACACACAGTTTTTTCCAGTGGGGTTTGGCCTCTATGTGTTGGAATGCCTACATCAAATGTGGGTGTAAGGACGCAGGTAGTTGTTTACCTGGGTTTAAGTGTTGTGTTAATGTACGTTGCTGATACACATATTTTAACTGTGTTTTGGTTTCTAACATAATAATGATAACTAACATTTATATAGAACCTACTATGTGCTGGACACCATGCTAAGTGTTTGCAATTATTATCTCATTTGAACCTCACAACAACCCTGGGAGGAAGGTGCTTTTATTATTCCCACTTTATAGATCAGGAAAATGTGAGGCAAACAGGTTAAGTGACTTGTTCAGGGGCTACCCAGCTCGGAAGTATCCCAGAATAAGGTCTTCCTAACTTCAGGTCCAGCACTTTACTCACTGTGCAACATAGTCCCTGATGTGCCACCTTGCATTGGGTATTTATGGAGTGAGTGGAAAAGGAAGCCTTAAAATGAATCTAGAATAGATATTAATTATGTGTATTCCAAGTATTAATCTATAGTACAATCAATATCCTGTTTTATATTTTTCTGTCCATCTCTGTACAAGTATCAGTCATTAGCCTAGCCATTATTAAATTTATGACTAAGCTCTGGTACTAATGGATATTGTACAATCACAGCAAGTAGGGTTAGGTTCCCCATCTATGAGGAGTGGAAGAGGGTGGAGGCTGTGATTGTCTTGTCTCCTTTTTGTTCAGTGAATGGCCTTTGAGCAATTACCTGTCTCATTGCCTTGCTAGTTTATTTCAGTAGGAACCAGAACTCTTTCTTCATACTGGCTCTGAATTTTTCAGTGGAATCTTAGGTGAGGCCCTTTTTCTAACCATGACTTCACGTGTAGGTGGATGTGCATATGCAGGAGATCACCAGCTTTGGGCTAATATAGACCTAACCAAGTTATCAACAGTGAGTGTTTTGCATAGTTAGATACCAGACCCTTAGGTGTGAAGGACTTTGCTGACTACCATTGGACACATCTCAAATTCTTATACACAAATTTGATTCACATGCTTCTGCAATTGCTTTGGTCTGCTTCATCCACTGGCATTTCCCTTAGGGCTCGTTGGTTCTGCATTGTAGATGAAGGGCTGTGCCCAGCTGCAGTGTCTACCATGGCATCACATATGAGCTTCCTAGAATTATAGGGTCATAGGGTTGGAAGAGTTCTTACAGATCACGTAGTCTGATTCCTTTCTGAAGCAAGAATCTTCTCTGCAACAGCTCTGTCAAATCTTCAGTTACCATTTTGTTGAGTATCTCTGAGGATGGCTGATTTACTATCTACTCTAAATACGGAGAGAATTGGTTTAAGATTCTTATAATAGATTTTTTTCTGTGGTTCTCATCATCTAGATGACAACAGGAGTCTTCCTTATTCATCAATGTCTCCAATATAGTATTTCTGGCTAAGTTGTCATTTGAGAGGACCTTTGCATATCATTGAAGTAAAATGATTGGAGGTGAGAACTGTTAAGGCAGGATGGACATCAGTAATAGAGTCTTAGATCCCAGAGACCCTTCTTCCTGCTACCTCTGCCTGGGGAGAAATGACAATAGTTCGTCTGGTAGTCTCTCTTCCACCTCTGCTAAGTGGGGTGAAGCTGGGGCATCTTTGGCATTTTTGAGACTACTCATGGTCTGAAACTAGATTCATCATTTTTCCCCCAAAGCCTGCCATTCCTAATGACATTCTACTTTCTGCCAGTTCTCTCTGGTTGAAAATCAGTCATTTTTTAGTCTATCCTCTCCTTCATGCTCCACTTTAGTCAATCAACAAACATTTATTAAATGGCTTACTACATGCCAGGCACTGTCTTAAGCATTGGAATGCAAAGGAAGGCAAAAAAACAGTTCCTGGTACTCAAGAAACTCACATTCTAATGAGGGAGACAATATTCTGTACATATAAAACATAAACAAGATAAAACAGAGGTAGCCTCAAAGAGAAGGTACCAACATTAAGGGAGACTGGGAAAGGCTTCCTGCAGAAGGCAGGATTTAAACTGAGACCTAAAGCAATCCAGGGAAGCAAAGAGATGGGAATGAGGAGGGAGAGAATTCTAGGAATGGTAGACAGCCAGTGAAAATGCTTGGAATTCGATATGGAGTGTCTTGTGTGGGAAATAGTAAGGAGGTCAGTGTCATTGAATCATAGAGTATGTGGAGGGAAGTATAAGAAGACCTGGAAAGGTAAGAAGGAGGCAGGTTTTGAAAGAATCCAATTATTTAATTAATTATTTTAAAATACAGTTTTATTTGTACCCCAATTGCATGTAAAAAAGTATTTTTGAAAATTTTTGTTTAAGTTTTGAGTTCCAAATTCTATCCCTTTTATATTTGATCCTAGAGGTGATAGGGAACCATTGGAGTTCACATAATGAGGCAGGATGCAAAGTAATAATAGATAGGTAGGAAGATAGGTGGATAGCATTCACATAGGACTTTAAGAGTTTCAGTGAGCTTTATGTGACATGATCATATCTGTGCTTTAAATAAGTCACTTTGGTGGCTGAATGGAAGACGGACTGGGGTGGGAAAAATCTTTGACGCACGCAGGTAGATTTCCAGAAAGCTTGGCATTTAAATCCTTTTGCAGAGGCATTTCAAATTCAACATGTTCAAATTGCTCGTTAACCACTCTTTTCTATCACCTGAGTTCCTAGCAAAGGACTTATCCTTGCCTCTCGGATCTCTCTCACCTGTTATCCAATTAGCCAAGTGTTGTTGGTTCTTGTTTCATATCTTTTGTACCTGTCCCTTTCTCTCAGCCCACAGGGCCATCACCCTAGTTCAAGATCTTTTCACCTCTCACCTGGAGTATATTCCAAATTTCACCTCTCTACATCCAGTATCTCCCATCTCCAATTCAGTCTCCACACACTTTCCTAGACCTACTAACTACTCCAACTACCATTGCCATGACTTTGTTTAGGATGTTGCCCATGTCTGGGAGTGTTCACTCTCTTTAATTTCACCTCTTGGAACTCTTAGCTTCCTTCATAGAGAAGCTTGGGTGTCAGCTCCTACTTTTCTTTTGATCTAGTTTTTCTCTGAAGCAAAATTAATCTGTGCATATTTATTATAAATATTTCTATTTTTGTATATTGACTTTTATATTTATATTTTATAACTCCTTAAGGGGAACAGAAATTCTGGAAGTTCAGGCACTATCTCCCTTTTGTACTTATATTCCTAGTGCCCAATACAATGTTTGTTTTTTACTAGTGTGAGAAATGACTATTAATAACCAATAATTTGGGGGGAGAGTCACAGCTCTTCCCTTTTTTCTAAATTCCTCCTTTTAAAAATTTCAGTTCTTTTGAAGAATATTACTGATAATGACATTGCATTAACTCTCCTCAATCTTAGTCAGACCGGACCCAACCTTACAAATGATTTAATCTAAGGTGGGGAAGCACATTGTGTTCTATTCTGCCTTGGGTGGAGAAAGATCCTTTTGTTTAGATCAATGGTTCTCAACCTGTAGGTTATGTTCAATTTAAATACATCCTGCAAATCAGATATTTATATTATGATTCATAACAGTAGCAAAATTACAGTTATGAAGTAGCAACGAAAATAATTTTATGGTTGGGGATCATCACAACATGAGGAAGAGTATTAAAGTGGCATTAGGAAAGTTGAGAACCACTGGTCTAGATAGCCCCATGTTGGGAGTGGTCTGGTATAGAGATATTTTCTCTGTCCGAAGGTGACATGATGATGGATGTCATCAGCCCCTTATGAGCCATGATTGACTCTGGTCTAAGAGAGATGGTCAAAAGGCCATCCTTTTTTTTTTTTAATAACCTGCTGACTTTATTAATAAAATGATTGAATTACCCAGAAACAATGTCTCTTGAACCTTTTAAAACATTACCCTGTGGGACACCTGTTTGCCTACTATGTGCCAAACATTGTGTGACTAGCAAGTCATTTAATTTCTGTCTGCCTCAGTTTCCTCAAATGTAAAATGGGATAATAGAAGCACCTACCTCCCATGGCTGTTGTGAGGGTCCAGTGAGATAATAAAGTACTTTTCAAACCTTAAAATTTAATATAAATGTGAGCTATGATGATGATGGTGGTGGCCAGCCACCCTATCCCAGGGTCTTGTTATCTCTTCCCTGGCCTAAACCCTCTCCTTCCTGTTCCTACCCTCTTGAATTCCTCTTTTCTGTGTCTACTGGCGTAATCTTCCTAATATACTGCCCCTCATCCATCTTTCACTTCCCCAGTGTGACTTCCCCATAGCCCAGATGGTAGGGTTCTCCAATCTAGTAACTCCAAAATCTTCATACCACTCATATGCAAATTACATTTTTTTCCCCTAAAACAGGACATGTCATTCATATTCATCCTTGGGAACTGCTGATATAGAGACAGATCACATCTCTTGTTCTGAATGTGAGGAAAATATACGTGGTAGGGGATTCCACACTGCCTTGCCCTCCTTGTACTGATGAAGTAAAGCCTGGAGAGCTTGACTGACTTTCCTGATACGTGGCCAGCTAGCTTCTGCCTGAAGATGTCAAATGAGGGGCAGCCCTTACCCTCTGGGATGGTACTAATTATAGGTGATTTTTCCTGACATTAAACTTAAACCTGTCTTTGTACCTTCTGCCCATTTTGTTCACTGCTCCTAGTTCTGTACACTGGGGCTATGATATTAAGTGATTCTTATAATATTAAGCATTCTCATTCTCTCTTGGGAGGAGGATGAGGAGGGCAGCAATTCAGGTATTGAAAATTGTTGATTTTTCCAAAACCTCAAATCTTATAAAACTGCCATTGAATGTCTTCTTTCTCCTCCTTTTCTTCCTTCCTCTTCCTTCCTTTTTCTTCCTCCTCCTTCCTCTTCCTCTTCTTCTTCTTCTTCTTCTTCTTCTTCTTCTTCTTCTTCCTCTCTCTCTCCCTCCTCTCCCCCTCTCTCTCATAGGAAAAGTCTTACCCCTAGGCAGACTAGTTGGCTGCCTTCCCACAACAATCTAATAGGCATTTACCTGACCATTTTCACCCCTCCTTTGGTTTCTGTTGTGGTTTGGAAGACCTTGGCCTGTCAAGTTAAGTCCAGGGTTATTCCCATTTTCCTAGGAATTCAGTTTTAGAAGATAATTGGGTGCTCAGTCTAACTTCCTTGTATCTGTGGAAGTCACCTCCATCCTTTTAGTATGTTAGATTCATAACCTTGGCATTATTCTCAACTCCCCAGTCTCCCTCACCCCACAGAGTCAGTCAGTTATAAAATCTTGCTCTTTCTGTCCCCATTATGTCTTTCTTCTCACTCCTACATCTGCCCCCGTGGTTCAAGTCCTCATCACCTCTAATCTAGATTATTGCAACAATGTTATAATCTTCCCTCTCAGTGTCTCAAGTCTCTCCCCATTCCAGTCCACCCTACACATGGCTATCAAAATAATTTTCCTTAAGCACACAGTGACTGAATCACTCCTCTATTCAACCAACTCCAGGGCGTCCCTCTGTCTCCAGGATAAAATAGGAATTCCTCTGTTTAGCATTTAAAATCCTTCACCGCTTGTTTCCACTCTGTCTTTCCAGTGTCATTGGACATTTAAACCCATTTCTCTCATGTTAAGATCCAGGTAAACTGACCTTCTTTGTTCCTCTCATGTATTACTCTGTCTCTTGTCTCTATGTCTTTGCCATGGCCAGCCTCCAGGCCTGGAATATTCTCCCTCTTTAACTCATCCTTATGGAATCCCCTCTTCCTTTAAATGCAGCTGAGGCGCCATCTTTTCACAGGAAGTCCCCAAACCTCTAGCGCCCTCCCTCCTTTCTGCTTTTTAGATTTGTGTGTATGTATAGATCGATGCATATCTATATCAGCTTTCTATTTGTGCTGTATATATTTTGATGTCTGTTGTCTTCTTCACTGAAATGTAAGCTCAGAGGCTGCTGGGATTCCTTCAGTCTTTGTATTTCTATCCCCAGTCCCTAGTTTAATACCTGGCACATAGTAGGCATTTAATAAATGCTGATTGGTTGATTGGAGGAGTCAGGAGTTAGACCAGGAGCCAAGTGTCAAGGAAATGCAGACCTGGAAGGAGAACACCTTAATGGACATTAGGGGATCAAATCAGGGTGTCAGGTCAAGAGGATTCAGAGAAAAGTAAATCCAAACTAAGAAGGCAGGTGGGCAACTACGTGGCATAGTGGATAGAGTGCTGGGCCTAGGACTCCTCACTGGGAGGATTCTTACTACTTCGTGACCCCTGGGCAAGTTACTTAACCTTGTTTGCCTCAGTTTCCTCATCTGTAAAATGAGCTGGAGAAAGAAACGGTAAACCACGCCAGTATCTTTGCAATGAAAGCCCAAACAAGGTCACAAAGAGCTGGACCTGACAAAAAATGACTCATGCGCCAGTCACTGCTCTAAGCCGAACAGAAAACTCACAAAGGGAATTTTTGAGGGGAGAACCCTTCCAGCATGCTCTAAATAACCGGGGCCCCGGGGTTGCTGGTGATCAGACTGTATGCTGAGCTTTTCTTGGTCAATATTCCATTCTTATTGTCCCCTTCCCCTTTCCCCCCCATCCCCCCCCCCCACTGTTTAGGAAATACCATTTATGGAGAGGCCATACTAAGGGCCATATTGAAATGTCAGATGTTACCTGAATGGGAATAACACAATCCATCAGCAAACATTTAACACCTAAATTTTGATTATATGGAGTGAGAGTCCAAGAAAGCTTGGGGCACAGTAGGGGGAGGGAAGGCCTGGGGGATCCTAGGCATCATGAAGGCATTGGGCAATGAAGGGAAAGAGAGGAGGGAGATGCTGAAAAGAGGATGTAGAACTACCTCTTGGCACCTCCCCCTCTCCACATCACAAAGCTTGACCTACGGCCTTCCCTGTGGCCTGGGTGGGAAGTCACCTTTCTGCCACAGTTACTGGAATTTCTCCCTCCCCACTGCTGCTGGGTAACCCAGAACTCTCCTTGCTACCACTGTACTTGCATATCCACTGCTACAGTTCTGCTATCTCAAATTCAATACATCAAAACCAGAACTCATTGACTAACTTCTCCAAACTGCCCTGTTTCTGTGGAGGACCCAATCACTCTTCCAGTTTCCCAGGTTTGGAACTTCAGAGTTATTTTTGACCCTTCCCTTCTGCTCTCTCCCCTCCCCATATTGAATCACTGGCTATGTCTCCCTTGTCTCCACTTCTACAGCCTCCAACCTGATTCATAGCCTCTTCACCACTGTAATAACCTCCAGCCGATCTCTTTCCCATCCAAATCCAACCTTTAGACAGCTGTCAATGTAATTTTCCTAAGGCACAGATCTAATCACATTATGCCCTGATACAAATCCATCCCTCATTCTCTCCTTGTTTTATTATAAAATATAAACTCCTTAGCCTGGCATTTGATTCTCTCCAAACTATGGCTCCAACTTGCCTTTGGAGGCTGATTTTTACATTATTTTCCTTCATGTATATTATGCTTTATGGCTTTGCTCCATGAGGATTCAGCCTTTCCTTCAACTCAGCAGAATGATCTTGGGGCTTGTTATTATTTCTTCATTCACTTATTTCTTTATGTTGATTTGTTCATTCATTCATGAATGCATTCCTTCATTGTGCCTTCATTACTTATTTAGGAAGCAAGGGCGATGGGTCACATCTGGAATGCATCTTCTGTCCATTTACACCTTTCCGATCCTATTTCTTTCTAGGCTCAACTTTGTTGCCCTTCCTCTAGGAAGCTTTCCCTGACCCCCACCCTTGGCTGTCAATTCTTTCTCATTCTTTACTTTTCTTTTAGGACTTGTGTTTGATTTTTTTTGTTCCCCTAATTTGCATGAATACTTATGATAGTTCAAGAAACATAGTAATCACTTAATACGTGGTTGTTGATTAAGCACATAACTGACTGAATTAAAAAGGATGTACTAAGTGTAATATATTAATTATGAACTAGGCAGAGGGCATACAAATATGAAGAAGCCAGACCATACTTGTTCACACACATGCCATATCCCCCAGTAGAAAGTATTCCTTGAAGGCAGAACCTATGTCAGTTTGGCCTTTAGATTCCCCAGCACCCACCCCTAACTCACTCACTCACTACAAATGTTTGTTGTCAGATTGAACTTGACAGATGAGGAAACTGAGGAAGAGAGCTCAAGTCAGGAATTAATGGAGATTAGAATCTAGGGCTTCGGTGTCCTACCACTGACAGGTGCTCACAAAACGGTTTTTGAAGAATGAATGGATACACCAATCAGTGAAAGAACTCTTGACTCCAACCGTAGCTGTTTCCACTGCGTCAGGTAAGACACATTTTCAGGATTTCTGAGAATTAACTGGCATTTGGACTTGCTACGGGACTCTGCTTTGCCTTGCAGACCCGTTTTCCTTATGCCATTGTGCCCTCTGCTGGTCATAGGGGGCACTGCATTGGTTTCTTAGTACAGTTTCCAGGAGACGGATTCCGCGGTTCCGCAGGGTACGGAAGAGGGTCAGAAGAAGAAGACTCTTAAGGGCACCACTGCCTGTTTTTCTTAATGCTAACAGCCTGGACAGAGCTTCTGAGTTGCTGTCCTCTATCAATCTCCCTGGCCTGACCAAAGGCAGAAACAGGACAAAAGAGAAAAGTGAGATGTTGGAGCAGGCAAAGGGATTTTTAAAGTTGAATTTTGGTATTCAGTCTTTTCAGTCGTGACTGATTCTTTGTGACCCCATTGGGGGATTTCTTGACAGAGATACCTGAGCTGTTTTCCATTTTCTCCTCCAGCTCATTTTACAGATGGGGAAACTGAGGCAGGCAGGTGAAGTGACTTGCCCAGGGTCACACAGCTAGTAAGTGTCTGAGGCCAGATTTAAACTCAAGAAGAGGAGTCTTCCTGATTCCAAGCCCAGTGCGCTATCCACTCGCCACTTAGCTGCCAAAAAAAGTCAAATAAGAGATTTTTAAAAAAATCATAATCAGGCCAGAACCAGTCAGCCTGTCTGTCCAGCCCCCTTTCTTTTGTAATGCCTTAACAGTGAGACAGTGCCTTCTATTCCCTTCCCTTCCCTTCCTTTTCTTAAAGACTGGGTCTCCCTATCTATCCTGCAAAGGAAGTAAGGGGCTATTCACCAGGTTCCACTCTAATAGTTACAGGAACGTCCACCTGTTACTTTTCCTCACTGGGACTCATTCACCCATCTTTAGGCAGCCCCCATATGCAGGAACTCAAAATTTTAAACCAATAGCAAATGTGGCCTCCAATGAGCCTGAACCATTATAATTCTGAACACCCGAGGCTCCCAGGGAGCCAGGATTATAGGCATGCACCATAACACCTGGTTTTCTATTTGACTTTAAAGACCTTTGTGTACTGGCCTAATCTAAATTTCTAGCCTTTTGTAGAACAGTACAGACAGGATCCAAATGACAGATCTGGATATAAATACATCGAATCAATGAAGAGAACAACCAAGAGCCTCACTCACTTCCCATGCCCCCTTTTACTAAATAGTAATAAATATTAAACAAAGTCATAGAAACATACAGCAAAAAATATACAGGATGTCTCAAAAGTCTTGGTGCAAATTAAATCTTCAGCCTGCATAAGGGCACTTCCTGAGGTGGTGAGGCAAACAGGTTAATTACATTAGCCCACAAGAGATTCAGCACTTTGTCAGATCTGCAGAGCTTCCTTCCTTCCTTCCTTCCTTCCTTCCTTCCTTCCTTCCTTCCTTCCTTCCTTCCTTCCTTCCTTCCTTCCTTCCTTCCTTCCTTCCTTCCTTCTGCTTTTTAGAGGGCAATTGGAGTTAAGTGACTTGCCCAAAGTCACACGGCTAGTAAATGTGTCAAGTGTATGAGGCCAGATTTGAATCCTGGTTCAGGGCCGGTGCTCTACTCACTGCACCACCCAGCCACCCCCTTCCTTTTCTGATATGAGCTTATATACTATTCTCTCCTTCCCTCCCCAACACCCCTCAGTGGTTGTTAGTGCACGTTATCCCTGTTCTCGGTCTCCGTGTGAACACCACACCACACATCTTTCATTTCATTCATTCATTTTTACTTCCAAAGTGGTTTATTTTTTTATTGCAGAAAACAATTTTCCAGTCTTCTAAAAAAATAATTTCTGAGGTCCAAGCTCCCTTCCTCCATTCTCTCCCCTCTCCTGAAGAATGCAAGCACTTTGATATAGATTATACATTTATAGTCATGCAAACCATATTTCCATATTGGCCATGTTGCAAAAGACAACAGAAACCAAAAAATAAACACGAAGTTAAAAGGTAGACTTCAATTAGCATTTAGACTCCATCAAGTCTTTCTTTGGAAGTGGAGAGCATTTTTCATCAAGAACCGTCTTGGATCATTTTATCATTAAGAAGAGCTAAGATCATTGCATGGCATGACTCTAACTGTGTAAATATCTCCTGGCTCTGCTCAGTTTACTCTGCAGCAGTTCATGTAAGTTTTTTCCAGTTTTTTCTGAAATCTTTCTACTTGTAATTTATCATAACACTATAATATTTCATCACAATCACACACCATAACTTGTTCAGTTATTCCTCAATTGATGGGCATCCTGTCAATTTCTGATTTCTTTCCACCACAAAAAGAGCCTCTATAAATATTTTTTGTTTATATGGGACTCTTTTATTCTCTTTAATACAAATCTGGTTTTGTTGGATTAAAGGGTATACATATGGGCACAGTTCCAAATATTGGTCTCCAAATTGTTGCATCAGTTTTTCAAAATTAAACTAAGGTGGAATCTCTAGGGCTCAGCCCAGTTCCTCCCACTGTGGCTGACCCAGCCCTCCCCACCCAGCCACCTCTTCACCATCCTCTGGCACCCTTAGAAACAGCCTCAGATATTTCTTAAGCTCCATTTTAGGAGAGGTCCCCAGCAAAACTACAGAACCACCCCCAGTTTTTCAATGGGATGAAAGTCCTAGCAGCCCCAGAAAATTTCACTGGAGGGGAAAGAATCCATCACAGCTCAGGAGCTCTGGAAATTCAAAAAAGCAGGTAGATCAGGTACCTTTGATCCCTCCAGCAGCTAAAAATGGTCTGTATCTGTATCTTTCTCTCACTGCTGTCCCTTTTTTTCCCCAAGGATGGGTGTGGATTTGAGCCTAAGTATTTCTATTATCAGGATGTTTTGTTTTTTGCTTGTAGGGTCCATTATGGGCCATGGGGGTGGCAGATCCCTTCTCTGCTCATTGGCAGTGAAGTCTGATGGCTGATGATCCAGGCTCAGTGTGGAAACTCTTAGGGACATGTTTGCCTATGATGGGAAAGTTGCAACATTGGTGGGATCTTTGAATGGGACTACATTCTTGAGGGTTGCTCTGCTGTCCCGTCCTGTTACTCTTCAGTATATGGGAGATGATGCCTGTGGTCAGGGGGAGACCTCTGCTGAGGAAGGTGAGCCCCAGAGGTGTCAGAGAAGGTGAGCCATCTGTGAATCTGTTTAGTCCAGTAGCCATGACCTGCTGAGCCATGACCAGGGGGCTTCCTCACTCTAGCACAGCTAAGTGGCACACTGGAGTGCTGAGCCTGGAGTCAAGAGGACAGAGAACAAGCATTTATTAAGCTCTTTTTATTAAGGTTATTATAGATTCTTATTTCCTTCCTTCCTCTCCCACACCTTTCTGGATATAAACTCCACACTGCTGAGCTGAAGTTAAGTATGGGGCTATACTTGGGTCAAGGCCTGAAGAGAGTCCTACAAATCAATTGCCTTCAATGTCCCTTTATAGGAGCAGAGAGAATCTTGTCATGAGTATATATATATATATATATATAAAACTTGTGTCAGTGGCAGGAGGTATGAAATATAACTAGGATGTGTTCCTGACTTTTAGAGACTTAAGATTCAATACCACTAAGTTAAATAAACCTATATGTCAGCCATTGGAATTGTTGATATAGATGGCCTGAGTGACTGAGGCTTTTAGTGTCTCAATCCCTGAGATCCACATCCAGCCTATTTCCCTGACATTCCCCAAGGGAGCAGCCTCTCATGTGAGCCGGGGTAAGGCTGACAGAGAGGTAGAAGCCAGGGCCAGGTGACACTTGGTAATGTTTGTCTTCTGTAATTATTCGGAAGAGGATGCTTTCCAGATAAGACCTGTCCCAAGTGCTGAAGTTTTGTGGCTGTTTCTCAGACTAAAGTATTAGCAGCAAGGATGATGAAGAATTAAAAAAAATATTAAAGTTGTTGTACTCATTATTCTCTGTATAGGAACTGAAAGAGTTGGTCATAACATTAGGGTCATTGGAAGAAGACAGGTTTACATATACTCAAGCATGAAATAACCTGACTAAATTTATGTGTATGTGTGCGTCTGTGTATATATATACACACACATATAATTCATATTTACACATTTAATTAATCATTATATATGAGTTGGTGATAAATTTTATAGTTATCTTTTATATAAATCACAAACACACTCACACACACACATATACGTGCACACACACATGAATGTATGCATATCCTGACCAGCATACAGAGTACAGTTGATAAAGACAGTGAATGAGATTCGGACAACCTGGATTCAAATGGGACTTATTATCTGTGTGACTGTGGCCAAGTCACTTAACTTCCCCAGGCCTCAGTCTCCTCACCTGTAAAATGAGAGGATTGGACTAAATGACTTTGGAGGTTCCTTCCAGTTCTAAATCCAGGGTCCTGTCATCACAAAACTGAATAGACATTGGCAGTGGCTCATAGGAAGCAGAGGGTGTGATGGCTTCTCAGTCTCATCGAAAGAGAGAACTGGGAGGGACCTCTCACTTTGGAGATGAAGATACCAGGATATTATGTATCCCTTCAGCTCACACAGTTTGTTGTAAAAAAAAAAGCTAGGATGAGAATCCAGATCTGTCACCTCTGAATTCCCTCCCCATCCACCCCAGCATTTCTCTGCCTCTCTGAGTTATGAATGTTATGAAACAAGATTCAGCAGATCATGAAAGAATGGGCGGAGTCTGGTGACAAAGGTATTGGTGAGGCATCTGGCTCACATCTTCATTTCTAAGTGTTATAATCCAAGGGATCATTACCCTTGAGCCAAGATTCTGTCTCTGTAGATCTCAGTACATATTGTTACCTGGATGTAAGAACTAATATTCACCATCTGCCATCTCTGTGAAGTCGTGTGTATGGGTGGGTAAATGTATAAGAGATATTTAGTTCCTTGTGCAAAATTATTTTGTTGCTATAAATGTTTTTGTTGTTCAATTGTGTCTGACTCCTCATGAATCTTTTTTGGGTTTCATTGGTACACATACTAGAGTCATTTTCCATTTCCATCTACAGTGAATTAAAGCAAACGGAGGTTGTGAGTTCCCTGGGTCACTCAGCTAGTAAGTCTTTGAGGCCAGGTTTCAATTCAGATCTTCCTGACTCCAGGTCCAGCACTCTATCTGCTATTCCACCTGGCTGCCCAAGTTGACAAAAGGGATACACACTGTAGGCAGGCTGTCAATTATACAACACTCTGCCCTCCTCTTACCTCCTGGAATCTGTCTAGGAATTACCAATCAATCATCACTTTTCAAGCACTGACACCTATCTACACCCTTTACATCTCAAACTGGTGGATCCAGGGATCAAGGCATTAACATTCACTTTGCCCTCAAGTACACAGTCAAACATTCATTTAATTGGATTAGTAAAAATCAAGAAGCATTAATTATATGCATGTGCCATAGGATCCAACAATCCAAACATTCCTCAGCCCCATCTCCAGAGAAAAACTCTCTTGTAGCTTGAAATATGTTTTCTCCCCTTTCAATCTGCCATAGCTGTGGGAGAGGCAACAGAAAGGGTCATTATCTTACCATAAAGTTCCCCTATCCCAGTGAAGAGGGATGGAGACCTAGACTGTTGCAAGGGAAACAAGGATTTATTAACCATCTACTGTGCACCAGATCCTATTCTAGTTGCTGGAGAGAAAGACACAATTGAAATCGTCTTTGCCTTCAGGGACCTAAAAGCAAGTGGTCATAAGGGTCAGGGGCCTGAGGCAGGAACCTTTAGTGATTCTCATTCATTGTAACATGAGGAAACAGGGCTGCAAAGTGTGGGAGGAATGAACAGGAAAAGAGAGAGCAAGAGAGAGAGAGAGGGAGAAATAAAAAGAGGAAAGAGAGAGAAAGAAGTAGGGAGGGGAGAGAGAGAAGAAGAAAAGAGAGAGAGAAAGAGAGCAGTGGAAGGGAGAGAGATGAGAGAGAGATTTGTCTACTTTGTCCTAGGTCAGACCCAAACCTTAGACCTTCAGAGAGCCTCTAGTATCTTACATTTGTAAAATTACTGAGTTCACATAACCATAAGGAGAAAGTTAGTGGGTCATCAGTGGTTATTTAATCCATATCCCAAAAGAATTCCCACTGTAAAACCTATGATAAGCTGTTATTCAGCCTCTGAAAAATCTTGATGGCTCCAAATTTCAGTAAGTCTTTCCTGACTCCAATGAAAATTCCCTTCTGATTCTTATCCCACTCTTCTTTTTAGGATTTCTGCTTTTCAGGAGCCTTGGTTTCTTTCCAAGTTCAGGTGAAGCATCACCTCCCATGTGATTTTCCAGCACAAGCACATTTTTCTGTGTCATGACACCCTCTGGTAGTCAGGGAAAGCCTATGAACTCCTCACAATCAGGCTTTTAAATGCATGAAGCATAATCAATTAATCAAAAATACCTTTCTTAAGCACCTACCATATGTCAGTCACTGTGCTAGGCTCTGAGGATATGCAAATTGGTAAAAGACAGTCCCTTACCTCAAGGAGGTTATAATCAAATATAGGGGACCACGAGGAAATGACTATATAAAATGCAAGCTATATAGGGGATAAATGGGGAATAATTAATAGAGAGAAGAACTGGGAAGTAATAAATGCCTAAAATTTCATAAACATATAGAAATGTGTAAAATGACAAAGGAGAGCAATTACATTGAAATGTCAGCATCAAAATATTCCAAAGTGAAAACAAGCTCTTTGTCCCCAGACTGAGAAGCCTTGTGCCCTGAAGCTTGTTCCTCCTCCTCCCGTTGCCTCAAGGGAGCTTTGTTCTTATTTTCAATATGCTTATATGCCTCCATGTATCCCTGATATGGTTCAACTTCCCTAAAAGCAGGGATCAGTTTCTTTCAGTCTTTGTATCCCTAGCACATGGGCAGTGTCTGATATAGTTAAGTCTTCCCAAATTCATTTTGAATGCTATGAAATATTTGGGGTGGTTTCCTGTTGGGTGTTGGTGTCCCAGGTAGAGACCTTCGTGACAACTTTGTTTCGGCACACCCTGCATGGAGGGAGGAGAGTCAAGTATTTGATGTAATAAAAAGATGGAACCAGGGTGAGACCCTGAGATGGAATATTGAACTTAATTAACAGGAACTACTGCTTTTTCACTGACTGTGGGATGGGCTGAAGACTTGGAGTTACTGAAGGGCCAACAGGACTATAGTGTTACATGGCGTTTCATAAATATCTATTCCTAATGCTACCGTGGGGAACTTAGAACATTTTAAGGGAAAGAAAAGCCCTACCCTTTTGAAGTATATCAGGTAAAGACAAAGAGGAGAAGAAAACACTTCTTGATGCAACTATTCCATTCAGAAGTGAAATGAGAATCCATGTGAAATCATGGCATTATAGAATTAGAGTAGGAAGGGACTTAAGAGTTCTCTGACCCTACATCCCCCTCCCATTTTACTGATGAAGAAACGGAGGCCCATAAAGCTAAGGGACTTGCTTAAGGTTTCTGAAATAGGAAGCATCAGAGATGTACATTGAATCCGGACTCTCTGACTTCAGGGGCTGTGCTATATCTGTTCCCCTAATTCATTTTGGTCATTGGGCATGGGAGCATGGGTAGGGAATGAGGCTTTGGGGAAACAGGGTGGATGAGAGATTGCCAGCCGACATCATGGTCTGGATTATGCTTGCTCAGTCTTTGTTCAAGAGAGCTTCTCACAAGCAAGAACATAGGCAGCAAGGTTAGAAGCATTATCATGCATGACAAGTTCATTGATTATTCAACATGTAAGTACTCACAAGGAAGGGGTATTTTCCAAATTACTGAATGGAGGTGAGTCTAAAGAAATGTGATTATTCTACATCAAGCTCAGTAGAAATTATTTTATACTTTCTAAATATTTTTCTTTATCTTTTTATAAGTTGTTTTCTTTAATAGACTTTGGTACTGTTTATCCTTATCTGTGTACTTTCAGCTCCAAGATCAGCATCTGGGATTAATAAATTGTTGTCCACTGAATTGAATACGTTGCCTCTCCCTCCATGGAACTGTACATGTAAGGCAAGCATGAATTTTAGGCAGAGTCCTGGAATCCTCTGAGTAAGAGTTTTAGGTAGAAAGAGAAGAACCAACAAGCAGCTCTTTCCATTGAGCCTTTGGTTCCTCATTCCTTCAATGGCATAATGAGATATGATTCTGAAATGTTGCCTGCTGTTTCCACTGATCTGCAATTTTGTGGAGGTTTTCCCCGAATTTCTATCTGATCTTTAGACATCAGTGGCTTCAAAGGCTGTGTATTCTTTGTTTTGGATCAAAGACATCAAAGATAGATGTCTTGTTTTGCACATGAATTGGATTTAAGTGAGGCAGAGTTGCATAAAGTAGTCAACCTCACTGTCTTCCAGAGTCATCAAAGTTCAGTGGCAAGACAAAAGTCAGATGATGCAATGGATGATTTTGACATCTTTGATGTCTGACCAAGCTCTAAGCTCTGCACTGCCTTCATGAGCATTAGAACAAATTGTTTTCATTTCCCCATTGTGCCAGGGCAAGTCTTCACATGCTTGGGGTAGACACCACTTTGCGCTTTCAAATACTTTGTGGAAGAAAGTCAAGTCAAATGTTAGAGAGGTAGAGAGAAAAGGGGATTAAAAAGAGTTTTTAATGACCATGGGCCTAATTTCCCCTTTTGTAATATGAAGACTTGGATTAGGTGCCCATGAAAGTAGGGAGAGCAATGTAATGAGAATTGTTTTTGTTGTGTGTGTCCTTTTTTCTCAAAAAAGACCATGACATCAGTGAAATGATGAGAAGACTTGCAGTGGACTTGGCTTTTAGTGAGGTGGGGCTCTGCAAGGTCACCAATCTCACTTTGACCTCCTGACCCATCTGGGTCCAGTGTTCAGATCAGGATGACTGGAGATGCCCCAGGATGCATTGGGAGAATCTGGTCCTTGTAGGCTAGGGTATTTCCTAGTTCCCATTTTGAGTGAGGCAATGCCCATTCAGGGAATGTTGGATTCAGAGTATGAGGACTTCAGTTAAAATACTTGCCTCAGCAACTTATTATTTTTGGGATCTTGGGAAAATCATACAACCTCTTTCTGTCTTGTCTTTCTCCTCTGTAAAGTGAGGGGACCTTAATTAGATGGCTTCTAATGTGCCTCTCTGCTTTGAATCCCTGATTCTGTGATCCTTTCAAGGTCTTCATCTCAGCTACTTTGGTATTATAACCAGACACTGTGATTCAATCTTCTGATATTTTACAGGTTTGGGTTTTCAGGTAAGCCCTATGATTCCTTCTAGGCACTATGTCTCTGTGACTCCCCAAAAGCCAAACAATGATTTGCACCACACATGAATCTTAAGGATCATGGAATTAGGACAGATGGAATTTCATTAGTTACAACTGGCCACTAGGTGGCAATCTTGGGGATTTATCCTTCCAAGACAATACAGAGCATTTATTAAACCGCTAAAACTCAATATTCTTTTAAACAAATCAAACTTTTGTTATTAAACACAACTTGACTCTTAACACATCCATGCTAAATGCAACTGTGGAAAAATGGCAACTATTACTGTTATTATTGTTAGCCTAGACTAATGCTTGATAAATAGTTTACAAAAAAATGGTACAATTTTGTCAGTAATCATGAGAAGTGACAAAAATTTAGCACCTAATGAATACCTAGTATAGCAAGTGTCAACAAACCTCTCTTGCTAGTCACTTCTTAGTCTGCTACTTGATTTTTTCCATGTTCATTTTTTTTTTTAATTTTAATTTATTTTCTTGGTTACATCATTCATTTCCACAAGGTTTTGAGTTACAAATTTTCTCCCCTTTTTGTCCCTACCCCCCAGCCCAGAACATTGATCACACTGTAAGACCCCTCCCACAATCTGTTCCCTTTTATGCCCTCCTCCAACACCTCTCTAGCTTTCTAGCAGGGCAGGGAGCTTCTCCCTGCCCCCGTCCCTGTATGTATTATTTCCCAGTTGCATTTAATTGTATAGCT
>CM053595.1:291604495-291615524 GCA_028646575.1 Pseudocheirus occidentalis
CCATCAAATTCAACCCCCTCATTTTACAGATGAGGAAAATTAGGGTCATGGAGCCCCACTTATGCCTCAGGACTGCCCAAGGTGACAAAAGTATTAAGTGTCTAAGGGACTAGTCTAACACCATTCTCCCTAATACCAAGTCCATTTCTCTATTCACTGCACCACCCTAGTTTGGCTGTAAAGGCATGCCACATGGAGGAAGCCCTCACCTCTATCCTGGATGTCAGCGACCTAGGGCAAATCCCTTTACTGCAGCCTGGTGCTCCATTCTGTTCCTATCCACCTCCTCCCAGGCCCATTCTTCCCATAATTCCCTGGCATTAGAACCCTCCCAGGTTGCATTGTAAAAGATTAACCAACCTGAATTTCCACTCCCTCCTCCAACCTCCCTAACCTTTGTTCTACAGCACTTTTCTCTTTTTCATCTGGAAGAGCAGTTATTTCAAATGCCAGCCTGATCCTTCCCTTAACATCTTTCACTCCCTGCCGTAAGAATTATCTTTTTCCCCACCCTTTATGCCTAATAACTGCCCAAGTCATCCCTGGAATTGGTAGAGCTACAAGCATCTCTGTTGTGGGGCAAAATAAAGGGAGGGTCAGCCAAAGCATGAGGCTGTCTCATAGAAAGGGAAAATAGGATCAGGGTTCCAACCCAGTGGGGTGCACTATTTCATCCTAAGGAATTGCCATGAGGGTCTCCCCTTGAAGGACCAACATTAGATGGTTGATGTCACAAATGTCACCAATGTAAGGATCATGAATTCCTTTAAAATGAAAATTGTTGCATGCAAATGTCATTGGTTGATGAGATTAAAAGCTGATTTAATAGTTTGATTTCTACAAACATTACCAGTTCTCTGTCAGCTCATGGAGAAGAATGTATTGATGCTGATGGAATACAGCCCCCACCTGAATCTTCACATGGCCATGTTCTCTCCATATATATATATATATATATAAATCCCTACTGTGATGACCAAAGAGCTGTGATTGTGAAGGAGGGAACTGCACAATTTCAAAAATGGAAGGGAAATTAAAGTCCATCTAATCCAACCCACTTCCAAATATTGAGGACATCTACCAAATAGCCATTCTTTAAAAACAAATGAAGTTTTAGTGATGAGGGACCCTCCACCCCAGGAGACAGCACACTTCTCCTTTAGAACAGCTCTAATTGTAGGAAGGTTTTTCCTGACATTGAATCTAAAGTAACCTCTTTGTAAACTGTACACTTTACTCTTCTTTTTATCTTCAGATACAAATAAGATAGGTCTAATCTCCCTCCCCAGGGTTGTCCTTTAAATAATTAAAGACAATTATTTCTCCCACGAGTCTTCTTTTCTCCAAGCTAAACCTCCCCAGTTTCTGCAACCTGTCCTCAAGTAGGGTGGACTCGAGGCCTGTCCCTCATCCATTTGCCTCTATCTGGCTTCTCCCAACTTTTCAACATCCTCCCTCATCCCTCAAAACAAAGACAACCTTCCAGGTGTGAGGACAGAGTCATGATCACCTCCTTATTCCTGGAAGCTGTGATTGATTCTCTTAGAGATCTCCATATCACATCAGGGGTGTGTGTGTGTGTGTGCAGGTAGGGGGGTGTCTGCCTGTCATTATCTCACTGCCGTCAATATCAAGATACTGAAATGAGCATCCCTTCTATGAGTTCTCTGCAGTCTATTCGATCCCTTACTGAATGAGAGTCTCGAGTCTTTTTTCAGGCAAAGGACTGTCTAACAGTGTGATCTAGTAGTTTTTAAGCCAGTCTTTTCAATCTAAGAATAGGGCTTTGCATTCCTCCCTAGATTCGGCATTAGCCCAATGTTCTAACCTGACAGGAGAGGTTTGAAACCTGATTTTATACGTCTGGGTTTTGGTTCTCATCATCTGCAAGCTTGAGAGGCATCCCATCGGTCATTGATACAAATGTTAAACAGCCCAGGGTCAAGAACAGATCCCTGGGGCACTCCATTAGAGGGCTCCTTCCGAGTCCGCTTTTTTTGGATTTGTGGTTAAGTAAGTCATATCTCATTCTTCACAATCCTATGTGAGGTTTTTCTGGCAAAGATAGTGGAGTGGTTTGGCATTTCCTTCTCCAGCTCATTTTACAGAGGAGAAACTGAGGCAAATGGGGTTAATTGACTTGCCCAGTGTCACAATCTGGTAAATATCTGAGGCTAGTTTTGAACTCAGGTCTTCCTGACTCCAGGGCTGAGCCTCTATCCAGCTAACCATTAATGAATCCTCTTTGAGTCCAGTCATCCAAATAATTCTGAATCTACCAGAATCCTAATTGTCCTATATTAAAGGCAGCATCTGTCATTCTTTCCCCCAGGAATAGCATGAGATCCTTTATTGCTTTTCCAAATTCAACAGAATTTTATCTGTGGCATCTCCCTCGTGTCAGTTACTCCATCAAACAAGGGAATACATTCAGTCTCACATGACTTGTATTCTTTATAGCCACGCTAACAATCTGTGATCACTGCTTCTTGCTCTAGCTCTTCAACAAGGATTGCATGAATGGTTCTTTCTACCATTTTGTAGAAATCCAAGACAAGTTCACTGGCCTGTAGTTGGCAGAGCAGATTCTATTCTTTTCCCTTTTGAGGAAAATTAGGCCACTTGCCTTTCTCCAGGCCCACAGCACTCTGGCCATTCTCCAGGATCTTTCTGACATCACTGACAGTGCCTTCACCACATCCACCAAGAGGTGGCTCCCTTGGGCAAGAAAACCTGAGTTTAAGAGCAGCTCCCTGAATATCTCTACTGAACTTGGCTCTCCACTTCCAATTAAAGATTACCATAGATATGGACAGTTGAGTTGGACCTATAATGTCTCCCTTCCTGGACAGCTTGGTGTCAGCTGCTTGATTCTCAGAAAGACCCAGACAATCATGTATGAGGGATCGGAGGGTCCACAACTGTGTCTCACCATGTGATCTCATTGGATTGAGAAACCTGAAAAATTGTGAAAGCAGAAACATAAAAATCAAGACACTGTGTAATTTCCAGGTTAGAGGGAACATGATAGCCTTAAATCAATCAAACAACAAGCAGTTCTACAATATGGAAGGCCACATGCCTGCCCTCAAACAGCTTAAATTCAAACAGAGAATGTAACACATACAGACAGTTCTCTTTGTGACAGTGCAGTGGGTGAAACTGTTGAAACCAACCAGCAGCAGGGGAGAGAGAGAGCAGAGCACTGCACAGTAGTGCTAACAGAGGTTCTCTTTTGGGAATGCAGATTTCTTTCAGAATTCTTGAAGTAAAGTCAAATTTGAGCACCTTTATGTAAAGTGACAACTGTCAGTATAGGAAGATACAGAATACACAGAAACATAATTTAGGGTAGTTTAGAGAGGGAGAGACGCAAGCAGCCAGGGGGAATAAGAAAGGCTCTATCACAGGCATAAATTAAAAGAAAATGTTATGGCACACACAAGTGTCTTCCATGCACTGGTTAGAATTTAGGGGGCTCTCATGTGCTCCTATATGCAAGACTTCTGGATCCTCTAAAACTGGTCTGGGCAGATTTATGACCCCACAGAGGCCTTTGACCTTCTCCTCTCCAGGGTGGATGCAGATCATACAAACAAAGCTGCAAAAGGTCACAGTGACCATCAAGTCCAATCCAGTTTGCAACATCAAGCCTCAGACACTTATCAGCTGTGGGATCCTGGGCAAGTCACTTAACCTCTATTTGCCTCAATTTCTTCTTTAGGTGCTAAATTTTTGTCACTTGTCATGGTTGTTGTATTTTCTACCATTTTCTTGTATACTATGTATCAAGCCATTAATAGTCTAGGTTAATAATAATAGTTGCCATGATTCCATGATTCTGTATAGTAATGATACGTTAAGAAGGGAGGTGTGTTTTATATCAAAAGTTTGATTCATTTAAAAGAATATTGAGTTTTATCAGTTTAATAAATGTTCTGTATATTCTTGGAGGAATAAATCACGAAGACTGCCACCTAGGGACCAGTTGTGGTTATTGTCTAATGAAATTCAATCTTCTAATTCCATGATCTTGAGATTCGTATGCAGGGCACATCACTGTATTGATGAGTCACAGACTCTGAATCCAGTATTATTCTCACAACACTTCTCTCCCTCCTTCTGTCGTCATAGTCCAAGTATTCATGTTACAGAAGGGGAAAGTAAGGCCTAAGCCATGATAAAACTTGCTTACTCTCCCTTTTTCCTCTATTAATTGCCTATATTAATTATTTTCTATTTATCTTCTATAGAGTTTGCTTTGTGTATATTTGTTTGCTTGTTGACTCATTTATCACATTTTAATCTCCTTGAGGGCAGTGACTGTCTTTCACCTCTTTTTGTATCCCCAGAACTTAGCACAGTGCCTGACAGATGCTAGGTGCTTAAGACAGGTTTATTTGTTGACTGATT
The DNA here is from genome assembly GCA_028646575.1 of Pseudocheirus occidentalis. Lineage (NCBI taxonomy): Eukaryota > Metazoa > Chordata > Mammalia > Diprotodontia > Pseudocheiridae > Pseudocheirus > Pseudocheirus occidentalis. Next base: position 291,608,909 of record CM053595.1, read on the forward strand.
ATACTTTATATATTTAAAAGCATGACTGTGCAGAGTTAATAGGCTTCTCCAGACTGCCTGTGGGGCACAATGGATTTTTATATTTAAGGGAGTATGTTATTCCGTCCTTGAACCCAAACCAATGAGAGCAAATTGCATACAATGCTTCTTTCCCTCCCTCCTTTCCCTCTATTATAATGAGTTTTTGTGTCTTTTCACATTAGAATCCTAAACTTAACTGATTATGTTGGTCCCTCTTTGAACTAGAACCAATGAGAATAAAGTTCATATGATATACATCTCCCTCTCTCCTTCCCCTCTGCAAGAGTATGTTTTTATGCCTCTTTTTGTGGCATAGTTTACCTTTTTCTGCCTCATCCTTTTCTTTTCTCCCATTACAATCACTTTGTACCCTTTAATAAGTTTTTTATCATCAGATTAGTTCATTTATACCCACACCCTCTATCAACGTACATCCCTTTTAAATGTTGCAATAATTATAGAAATTTCAATATTGACAGGTATCCATTTCTTGTATAGGAATATAAACAGTCTGCTCTTTTTGAATCCCAAGTTATGTGCATGTGTGTGCATGTGTGCATGTATGTGTGTGTGAGTATGTGTGTTTTCCTTGTTTGCCTTTTTATGTCTTTATTGAGTCTTATAATTTGAAATCAGACTTTCCATTGAGCTCTGGTTTATTCATCAGGAAAGTTTGGAAGTCCCTTATTTCATTAAATGACCATCTCCTTGCCTGAAAGATTATGCTCAGTTTTGCTGGGTAGTTTGATCCTTTGTTGCAGTCCTAGCTCTTTTGCCTCATGAAATATCAAATTCCAATCCCTCTGATCTTCTAATGTAGAAGTTGCTAGGTCCTATGTAATCCTAACCATAGTTCCATGATATTTGAATTGTTTCTTTTTGGCTGCTTGTAGTATTTTCTCCTTGACATTGTAACACTTGAATTTGGCTACTATATTACTTGGAGTTTTCAATTTGGGATCTCTTTCCAGAGGGGTCCAGTGAATTCTTTCAATAACTATTTTACCCTCTGATTCTAGGATGTCAGGGCAGTTTTCTTTGACAATCTTTTGGAGGATGTTGTCCAGGCTACTTTTTTCATCATGGCTTTCTGGTAGACCAATAATTCTTAGGTTATCTCTCCCAGATATGTTCTCCAGGTCAGTGGTTTTTTGAGTGAGATACTTTACACTTTCTTCAAATTTTTCAATTTTTATGTTTTTATTGACTGACTCTTGATGCATCGTAGAGTCCTTAGCTTCAATTTGACTTATTCTAATTTTTAGTCAATTATTTTCCTCAGTTAGTTTTTGAAGTTCCTTTTCCATATGTTCAGTTTTTGTTTTTAGGGTGGTATTTTCCCCACTTAGATTCTGAACTTTCCATCTCACCAATTTTACTAAGGATCTGTTTTCTTCAGTGAGATTTTTTTTTTTCCGATTTGGTCACTGTAGATTTAAATTTATCTTCTACCTCTTTAATTTGGCTTTAAAATTTTTTCTTGAGGTTCCACAAGAATTATTTTTGGACTTGAGAGCAGTTCATATTTCCTTCTGTAGGCTCAGGTGTGCATATAGAGTTAATGTTGTCCTCTGAATTTGGTTGTTCTTGCTCACTACAATAGCATCATATCATTCTTGATTTCACAGATTCCTTCTTGCTCATTATGATTGCCTATGTCCTGGATTTTTTGAGTGGATATCTGCTTCTGGGGTACAGATGTACCATACTTCTCAGGCTGGGAGGTAGGGGTTTGGTCATTAACTTTTTGTGTTGTAGCCTCTGGGTGTCTAGATAGAGGCCCAGGTTAGGACTCTGGGTGTTTCCCCTGAGTTATCCTGAGGCTCACATAGGAACCAGTGGTGGAGGGATGGTCTAACTACTTCAGGTTTCAACCTCTGCATCAGTTCTACAGCTTAGGCAGAGTCAACACTGGTGTCTTCAGATTCCCTTGGTGGTGCTAAGGCACACCTGGGCTTGTGTTGTTAGTGCTTACTGGCTCCACACAAACACACCCCTGGGCTTTGGGAGCTCCTGCTGGTCAGCTGAGGTGAGGCTTGTTGGGACACCTCCCACCCTTCACTTCAGACTCTGTGCTGCTTCAGTTATAGGCTTCCTCAATGTATCCCAGGCCTGAGGCTGTTTCCACTAATTCGGGATTTTACCCTGGGTGGGATATTTATCTCTGGGTTTTCTGGATCATGGAGGGGGAATCAGAGCAGCTAGGGTTGACTCCACAATCTTGGATTCTAAAAGATTAAGTAGATGATTTTAAACATCTAGACTGTTGGGCTGGTAGTACCAGGAGAAGTTGCTGTCACTGCTGCAGACACAGCACTTTCTCTTACCCAACTCTGACCAATCCTCTGTCCTGTGGTGAGACAGCTGTGAATTGCCCTTGGGATAGGTGAGTTTGCTGGCTGGGGCTCCTTCTCACTCTGCTGTAGTCTGCTCTTAGGTCCACCCTGGTGCAGCCCCTATGTGCTCCATGCTCCCCCTGCCCAGACCTACATGGGCATTTTCCAGGGCTGGGAATCTGTCACACTCCATCTCCCAATGGGTCTGTCACTCTAAAATCTGTTCAGATTCACTTTTTAAAGTTTAGTGACAGAATTCATGGAGGAGCTTTAAAAAGTTTCTGCTTCCATTCTGCCATCTTGGTTCTGCCCCTGAGAAAACATATTTCACTATACAACAGAGTTTTTCTCTGGAGAGAGATGGAACTAAGGAGTGTTTGAAATGCTGGATTCTATGGTACATGCATATAATTAATGCTTCTTGATTTTTGCTATTCCAATAAAATGACTGCTTAACTTTGTACTTGACATTAAGTGAATATTGACCACCTGGATCTCTGGTACACCAGTTTGAGATCTGTATCAATGCCTGGGAAGTGATGATTGATAGCTAATTCCTAGACAGAGCCCAGGAAGTAAAAGCAGAGCACAGTGTTGGCCTATAGTATGAATCCCTTTTGTCAACTTGGGTAGCTAGGTGGAATTGTGGATAGAGTGCTTGGCCTGGGACACAGGAAGACCTGAATTCAAATCTGGCCTCAAACAATTCACTTAACATCCATTTGAATTAAATCATTGGAGAAGGATATAGAAAACTACTCCAGCATCTGTCCCAAGAAAACCCCAAACAGATTGATGAAGAGTAAACCCCAAACAGATTGATGAAGAGTAAGGCACAACTGAACACCATTTATAGCAGCAAAATAATTTTGTGCAAGGACCTAAATATCTCTTAGACACCTACCCATCCATTCATTCACACACATGCCTTCACAGAGATGGCAGATACTGAATATTAGTTCTCATATCCAGTAACAAATTGTGCTGAGACCTACTCAGATGTGCTCTTGACTCAGGGCTAATGATCGCTCTGATTATGACACTTAGGTAGAAATGCAGATGTGAACTGGGTGCCTCACCAACACCTTTTCAATCTTATTCTACCCAGTCTTTCATGATTTGTTGAATCCTGTTTCAAACCACTCATAACTCAGGGAGGCAGAGAAATGCTTGGGTAGAGGGGGAGGGAATTTGGAGTTGGCAGATCTGGATTCTCATCCTAGCTCTTTCACAACAAAATGTTGTGATATACAGCAAGGATATACACAAGATCCCTGTATCTTCATCTCCAAAATGAGAGATCCTTTCCAGTTCTCTCTTTCAATGAGACAGCAGCCAACACTCCACCTTTTTCATATGAGCTACTGCCAGCATTTATTCAAACTTAGGGTTATAGAGCCCTGGATTTATAACTGGAAGGGACCTCAGAGGCCATCAAGTTTAATACTCTCATTTAACAGGTGAGGAGACTGAAGCCTGGGGAGGTTAAGTGACTTGGCCACAGTCATACAGGGAATATAAGAGGCTCAGTTAGAATTTGAATCTAGGTTCTCTAAATCTCATTCAGTGTGTTTATCAACTATACTCTGAAAGCTGGTTGGGGTACACATACAATTGTGGGGGGGTGTAGGGGGGTGTAAGGGTGTGTGTGTGCATGTTATGTGTAATCCATTACATACACAATTTATATATGATAGCTATAAAATATGTCACAAGCTCATATATAATGATGAATTAAATGTCAAAATATAATATTATATATATACATATATTATATATAAATTTAGTCAGGTGATTTTGTTCTTGAGTATATGCAAAACTATCTTCTTCCAATGACCCTAACATTCTGATGAACTCATTCATTTCCTATCCAGAGATCCGAGGGAACAGCACCTTTAATATTTTTTAAATACTTCATGATCCTTGTTGCTAATGCTTTAGGTCCAAGAAACAGCCAAAACCTTCAGCCCCTGACACAAGTCTTATCCAGGAAAGCATCCTCTTCAGAGGAATTCCGGAAGACAAACATTCCCAAGTGTCACCTAGTCAGGGCCTCTATGTCATTGTCAGTCCTCCCCCCAGCACAGATGGATGGCTGATCTCTTGGAGAATATGGAGTAAATTGACTGGATAGGGAGTTCTGGAGTTGAGATACCAAAAACTTTAGTCACCCAGGACATTTATATCAATGACTCCAATGGTTGACATATAGACTTATTCAACTCCATGGTAATGAATGTTAAGGCCCTAGAAGGCAGGAACACATCCTAGTTATATGTCATGTCTCCCAACACAGGCACAAGTTTAACGTATACAAAAGTGTTTTCAAACTTGCGGTATACAGTGTAAGCAGGGCAGGCTTTTCTCAAACTGAGTCTACTTGGTCAAGGCCAGGCTTAATTCCTGGAAATGAGATAGAAATGTATGCCATCTTTGCCCTTATCATTGGTCATCATGATGGGTTTCCTATTCTCCCTTGAACTACAGGTGAACCAGCCAGGATAGGCAGCTGATTCAAAGGTAGAAAACATGCCATTTTCATCATGATAAAATACAAAAGACTTCTCTGCTTTCTGAGGAAGATATAATTTCATGATGTCCCTCTCCTAAAAAAGAAAAAGAAGAAAAAGCCCATCAGATGGTGCGAGAAAATTTCAGAATTTGGGAATGGGAAGTAATCTCAATAGTCATCGAGGTCAACCCATGCACGCAAAACTCCCTACTAAAACCTCCAATGACTAGGAACCCATCTTCTCCTGAGGCTGTCCATCTAATGCTGAGACAACTCTAATTGTTAGGAAGGGCATGCTGGTATTCAGCCCAAATTTGCCTCTTTGCAACCTCCACTGTTTGTGGAGGTGTGCCCACTGGGACCAAATGGAATGTCAAATCCCTCTCCCAGGAGATAGTCTTTAAATACATGAAGACAGATATAAGACTTCCCTCCAACACCCCCAAGTATTTTCTAATCCAGGATGAACATTCTAGGTTCCACCAACAAATCCACACATGATAAGGAATCAAGACGTCCACAATCTTGGTTGCTTTCCTCTGGGTACTCTCTATTTTATCAATGTCCTTTTTAAACCATGGTGCCAACATTGAATACAATACTCCAGATGAGGTGGGGCAAAAGCAGAGTAAAATTGGACTGTTATCCAGCCCTTCTTAGAAAGCATCCCTTTTAAATGCAGCCAAAAGTAGCAGTAGGTTTGGAGGGAGGGGAGTACTTTTTTCTAGGCTGCTTCTTCTCCTCAGAATTTTAATCAAATTAAGCCTCATACAGGTAGCTAAATTCTGTTGAACCTGGAGATCTTAGTTCAAATCCTGTGTCAGATACTCACTAGCTATAGGGCACTAGGCAAGTCACTCAATGTTTGGTTGCCTCAATTTCCTCATCTTTACAATGAGGATGATAAAAGCAACTGTCTCATAGGGTGGTTGTCAGATAACACTCATAAAGTGCTTTGCAAGTCTAAAATTGCTATATCAATGCTAGCAATTATTATTCATTATTATTGCCTCTTAAAGGGCATGTCATTTGACTACTCTCTTGTTTGACTCATTCCTGTGACTTCCCAGAACATAACCCCCATTCCTAGCCACCACTCTTATGTGTGACATCTTCTCAATTGGAATGTAAGCTCCTTAAAAGGCAGGGACTTTTCTATTTGCCATCTCAGTGCTTAGAAGAGAATTTGTCTCCAAGAAAATAAAAAAAATTGTTTTTCATTCAATGAGTTCTGAGCACCACATTTCAATAAGAACATTAAAACTGGAGAATATCCAAAGAAGAGGGACCAGGATGACAAAGATGTTAAGGTCATGCCGTATAAGAAAGAGATGAAGAAACAGATGGTGTTTAGCTTGAAGGAGAACAGCTCTATGGAGGACATGATACATTTTTTTTTCGAGTGTCAGATAGTCTTTCATGATGAAGGACTTAAGGATTCTCTTCTTGATCCCATAGAGTAGAATGAGGAAGAAAGTGTGAAGATTACAGCAAACATTCAGGATTAGTATAAAGCAAAAGAATCTAAGGATTAAAGACTATTTATCAATAACTAAAGAGAAATTATCTGCTTTGGAAGGTAATGGCAGGAAGAAATGCAGAAAAAAGGGGTAAGGAAGGGAAAGGAAGGGAAGGGAAGGGAAGGGAAGGAAAAAGGGAAGGGAAGGGAAGGAAAAAGGGAAGGGAAGGGAAGGGAAGGGAAGGGAAGGGAAGAGAAGGAAAGGGAAGGGAAGGGAAGGGAAGGGAA
>CM053595.1:291622321-291629821 GCA_028646575.1 Pseudocheirus occidentalis
ACATCAATTAGGTCCAATTTATCTTTATAGGAGCAGAGAGAATCTTATCATGAATAGAAGCAACCAAAGTCCAGAGGAGGAAGGTAAGCAACAATGTGGTGGACCTTGGTTCTGAGGCTGGCTAGCTGGGGGGCAATGCCAAGAGCACCCACTGCTTCTGAAATCAGTGAACCCAGGTTCAGATTCTTGCTGTGATGCTCACTGTCTGTGTGCTGTTGGGTAAATCATTTAATATCCATGGGCCTCAATTTCCTCATATTATAAGAACAAGAACTAGCATTTTTATAGTGCCTACTATGTGCCTGGCTCTGTGCTAAGCCCTTTACTAACATTATCCCAGTTGATCCTCACAACATCTCTGGGAGGGAGAGTTATTTTATCATTGAGAAAACTCACACAAATAGAAGTTAAGGGACTTGCCCAGGGTCGCACAGCTGGTAAATATCTGAGGCTGGAAGTTGCAAAATGGGTTTGGATTCGATGGTCACTGTGACCTTTTCCATATTTGTATGTATGATCTGTGTCCACCCTGGAGAGGAGAAGGTAAAGGATCACTGTGGGGTCATAAGTTCTTATTCCCCCTGGCTCCTGGTGTTTTTCCCTCCCCAAACTACTCTAAATGAAGTTGGTATATATTCTGTATCTTCCTATACTAACAGTTCTCCTTTATATAAATTTACTGAAATTTGACATTTCTTAAAGAATTTTGAAAGAAATCTGCATTTCAAACAAACCCCTGCTAACTTTATCTTACAGTGCTCTGCTGTCTCCCTCCCTGTTTGTGTCTGTTGGCTTGAGTGTTCTGTGTCCTCTCACCTTCCCTCACCCACCAAAAGCAGAAAACCCTCCCCCTAAAAATGAAACCCTCCAAGAGAAATCAGAAGGTTCGAGGAAGTAGAGACTCCTACTGTTGTATTTGGATGGAGGGCTTGAATTGAGAACTTCTGTGCTGAGAGATTAGACCTTTGCCCACTTTGTCTGCCCCCCTTCGTGTCTGTCTGCCATCTGGTACAGCTTGTCTGTCCTCTCCTGTCTGGGTTCGTCTGGCCCCTATGTGCCCTTCCTCCCACACCCTCCCCCTGCTCTTCCTCTAGGTTCATGCTCTCATCCCTGCAGGCTCCTCCTCTTGTTCTTCCTTCTCTGTCCCTGTTTCTGAACTGTGTGCTGGCCCCTTCCTTCCATGGGAGGCAGCCCCCTTTGCAGCTCCTTTCTGCCTCCATCCCTTCCTTCCCCAAATCCCCACCTTCCCCATGTCTGAGGTAAATTCTCATTATTGCTGAACAATCCACTCACATAAAGACAACTGTCTGTATGTGTCCATGTTATCTCCTTTGTTAGAATTTAAACTGTCTGAGGGAAGGCATGGGGCCTACTGAATAGGAGCACTTCTTATTGGTTCATTGATTAAAGGATATCATGCCTCCTCTAACCTGGAAATAACACAGTGCCTAGATTTTTGTGTTTCTGCCTTCATTATTTTTCAGGTTCATTGCAACCACTTGAACCGAAAGGTAAGACATGGCTCTACCCCCTAACCTCCCCCCATGCAGGCTTATCTGGGCTCCCTTGTGGGGCAATGGGAAACATGTCCTAGACTCATGAAGTTCCCTGCTGACACCGAGCCTTCCATGAATGGAGACACATAGGTCCAGTTGTCCATTTCTATGGTAATGGTAATTGGGATTGGACAGCCAAGGTAAGCAAAGGGATAGATATTAAGGGAGCTACTCTTGAATTCAAGCTTCCTCATCCAAGGGATTTATGTCTTGATAAATGTGGAGAAGGTACTGTTAGTGACATCAGAAGACCCTGGAGAACGTCCAGGATGTTATGGGCTTGGAGAAAGGCAAGTGGCCTAATTTCCCTCAAAAGGGAAAGGAATAGGATCTGCTATGCCAACTACAGGCCAGTGAACTTGTCTTGGATTTCTACAAAATGGTAGAAAGAATGATTCAAACTCTCCTTGGCGAAAAGCTAGAGGAAGGAGCAGTGATCCCAGATTGTTAGCATGGCTATAAAGAACACAAGTCATGTGAAACTAAATGCATTCCCTTGTTTAATGGAGTAACTGACATGAGGGAGATGCCACAGACAAAATTCTGCTGAATTTCATAAAGCAATAAAGGATCTCATGCCATTCCTGCGGGGAGAAAAGAGAGATATTGCCTTTAATATAGGACAATTAGAATTCTGGTGGATTCAGGATTTGTTGGATGACTACACTCAAAAGAGAATTTATTAATGGTTAGCTGGATGAGGGACTGGCCTCAACTCTATCATGCAAGAGGAGAGTTTGCAGAAACTGGGGAGGTTTAGTTTAGAGAAAAGAAGACTCAGTGGGAGAAATAACTGTCTTTAAGTATTTAAAGGATCACCCTGTTTAGGGAGATTAGACTCATCTAATTTGTCCCCGAAGAGAAAAAGAAGAGTAAAGGGTACAGTTTACAAACAGGTAAATTTAGATTCAATGTCAGGAAAAACCTTCCAACAATTAGATCTGTTCCCAAGTAAAAGTGGGCTGTCTCCTGGGGTGGTGGGTCCCTCATCACTAAAGTTTTGTTTGTTTTCAATGAATGGATATTTGGTAGACATCCTCAATGTTTTGGAGTTGGTTGGATTAGATGGAATTTAATTTCCCTTCCATAATTCTACATTTCCCTCCTTCACAATCACAACTCTGATCACCAAGTAGGTATTTATATATAGAAAGAAAGTGGCTGTGTGTAGATTCTGTTGGGGGCTGTATTTCATCAACATCGGTCCATCCTTCTCCATTGTGCTGACACAGATTTGGCATTTTAAATCAGCTTTAAACCTTATTAGCCAATGACATTTGCATTGTAACAATTTTCATTTGAAAGTAATAGAGGAGCTTTACTTCATGGAAATTATTGACCGCTATGACCATATCTTGGTCCTTCAAGGGAAGACTCTCATAGCATCTCCTCATGAAGGAATGGATTACCCAAGTAAGTAGGAACACTGACCCTATTTTCTCTTTCTCTGAGGCAGTCTCATACTTTGGGTGACCCTCTCTTTATAGTGTCCCACAACACAGATACCTGGAGCTCATCAAATTTGAGGGATTTCTTGGTCAGTTATTAGGCATCAATAGTTGGAGAAGAGGAAATTCCTATGGTACACTGAGAAAGATGGTAATAGAAGGGGAAGGCTGGTCTATGTTAGAAGTAAACTGTGCTCTTCCCACATAGAAAAAAAAGCAGTAGAACAATGCTTAGGGAAGATGGAGAGGAAATTCAGGTTGGCTGATCTTTTGCCATCCAATCTGAGAAGGTTCTAATGCCAGGGAATTATGGGAAGAATGGGGCTGGTGGGGGGTGGTAATAGGAGGAGAACAACAAAACAGAGTACAAAGAAAGAGCAGATGCATTTGGCCTTGGTTACTTACAGCCAGGAAAGAGGAGGGGGATTTCTCTGTGTGACATTCTTTTGCAGGCAAACCTGGGTAGCCCAGAGGACAGAGTAATCAATTTGGCATTAGGGAGAACTGTGTAGATTTCTTTTAACCATTGTAACCTTGGGCAGGCATTAGGCTTAAATGACTCTTTGTGAGCCTCTTTTTCCTCATCTATAAAATAAGGGGGTTGAATTTGATGACCCATAAATTCTTTTCCAGACCTAAGTCAATAACTTTATTGTAGCAAGTTGAACTGGACCCAAGGCCTCAGGGAATATGTCTGTGGATGGATCTGGCATATGGAATATCCCGTTCCACATGTACTAATAATAATCGTACTTTTGCCTTTGTTGAAAGTAGGGGGTAAAATTGTGATTGAGTGATTACTCCTTAGCTCACCAATCTTCACAAGGAGTACAGGGTCACAATTTTATCTGTCTATTGCACAACAGATATTTGCTCTCTAGAAGTACAATGTGTTCTTGGTGTTTAGGATAAAAGCCACTGCTGTTAGTCATTCCAGAAGTAAATAGTCCTACCCTAGAACAAAAGGGTAACAGTTGACAGTCTGTACCATCTTATATACCCTTCCACAAAATCCTAATTCCATCAAAGATGATCATGTATAAAGAACAAACATTACTGTGAAAGTAAAACAGCAATTAGGGAAGTTATAAGAATTAGTTTGGTTAGAAGAAAACATATGCGTCAGGGATCTGTGGTATTTGGAAGGGAGATGAAATCTCAGTTTAGTCAAGGAGGGAACAATCTCACCCCAGAGGTCTGCTCTTAACAGTCTTTGGTAGTGTAGGTTCTGAGAATCAATGAATACATATTTTGGGTTCTAGCTCCTCCTGGGCATTTCCTGTTTGCCAAAAATCAATGCCTTCTCTCTCATTCCACTTCTGTTTTTTTCCATTTCTCTACTTCTCTATCAGAAGTTTTTCAGCTACTAAGTAGTCATGTCTCCCTCATGAATACCATACACTGCATCACAGGGCTATCTTTCAGGACACTGCCAAGCCTGCCTTGGTTGGGTGTTACCTGACAGGAAATCAGAGAAGACAAATTTCAGACCTGGCTGATGCAACAGTCTGGGACTTGTGTGAGATTGGAGAGTCCCTCCATCTAGGCTGCTTCCTGTGAGGACTGTGCTTATAGTTCAGGAGCTAGAATAAAGTCCAAAGGACAAACTGAATCAATCTGAGGACTAGACTATTGAACAGATAACCTCTCCATGCAGGAGAACATTCCTACAGACCTAGGTTCTTGAGTTTCCTTCCCTTCACCTAGCACTTCCAAATCCATATCCCTCAAATTAAAGTCCATCCATCATATTCCCTAGCCCTTTCTTTAGACAGATGATTCTCTCATCCATCACCTTCCTCTTTGTCAGAAATTGATTATTGATCCTTATATTTTGTACAATCTGTGGGGTCACTGATTCTTGTATTTGCAGTCTTTCTGGTGAACATACCATGCCAAGATGAGTCTCTTGAAAAAGGCAAAGGCAATCCTATTTACCTGGGGATAGCAGAACATAAACTGTGTCTGTGCTGTGCAGAGAGTGGAGGACAGCCCCAACTGAAGGTGAAGGTGAGTTTCAGAGCATCTCATGGAATCTCAGAATGGGAAAGGATTTCAGAGGTCACCTAATGCACCCAATACTTGAATTAGAATCTCCTAGAAAGTGTCACCAAATAGGGGTCATCTAGGTTTCAATGAAAACTCTTGGGTTCTGATAAATGAAGTTTTCCCCTGTCCTACCCAGATCAGACCATCATACCATGTTGTGGCTATTTCTAAACCCCACTTACTCTCCATATGCTTTCCAGTTTTGTTTTACATGTTGTCTTCCTGCATTTGAATTTCAACTCCTTTTTGGCAGTGTCTAGTTTACTTGCTGATATTTGTAACCACTGTACTTTTCACAGTGTCTGGCACACTATAATCCTTTAATAAATGCATCCTTCCTTCCCTTCCCTTCCCTTCCCTTCCCTTCCCTTCCCTTCTCTTCCCCCTTTTTCTGCATTTCTTCCTGCCATTACCTTCAAAAGCAGCTAATTTCTTTTTAATTATTGACAGTCTTTAATCATTAGATTCTTTTGCTTTATACTAATCCTGAATGTTTGCTGCAATCTTCACACTTTCTTCCTTATTTTGCTCTTTGGGATCAAGAAGAAAATCCTTAAGTCCTTCTTCTGCATGAAAGACCATCTGACACTTGAAAAATATATCATGTCCTCCATAGAGCTGTTCTCCTTCAACCTAAACACCATCTTTTTCTTCATTTCTTTCTTATATGGCATGATCTTAACATCTTTTGTCATCCTTGTCTCTCTTCTTTGGATATTCTTCAGTTTTAATGTTCTTACTGAAATGTGGCGATCAGAAGTGATTTAATGCAAAACACTTCTTTTTATTTGCTAGGAGACAAATTCTCTTCTAAGCACTGAGAATGGAAATAGAAAAGTCCCTGCCCTCAAGGAGTTTACATTCCAATTGAGAAGATGTCATACATAAGGGAGTGGTGGCTAAGAAAGAGGGTTATGTTCTGGGAAGTTACAGGGATGAGTCAAACAAGAGAGTAGTCAAATGACATGCCCTTTAAGAAGCAATGGTAATGGCTAGTAATTGCTAGCATTGATGTAGCAGTTTTAGATTTGCAAAGCTCTTTATGAGTGTTATCTCAATTGAGCCTGACAACCACCCTATGAGGTAGTTGCTACTATCATCCCCATTTTAAAGATGTGGAAATTGAGGCAACCAAACATTGAGTGACTTGCCTAGTGCCCTATAGCTAGTGAGTATCTGAGGCAGGATTTGAACTCAGGTCTCCAGGTTCAACAGAATTTAGCTACCTGTATGAGGCTTAATTTGATTAAAATTCTGAGGAGAAGAAGCAGCTGAGAAAAAAATACCACCCCCTGAAATCTAATGCTACCTTTGGCTGCATTTAAAAGGGATGCTTTCTAGGAAGGGTTGGATAACAGTCCAATTTTACTCTGCTTTTGCCCCACCTCATCTGGAGTATTGTATTCAATGTTGGGCACCATGCTTTCAAAAGGACATTGATAAAATAGAGAGTGCCCAGAGGAAGGCAACCAATATGGTGGAAGGTCTTGATTCCTTGTCATTTGTGGATTTGTTGATGGAACCTAGAATGTTCATCCTGGATTAGAAAAGACTTGGGATTGTTGGAGGGAGGTCTTATATCTGTCTTCAAGTATTTGAAGGGCTATCTCCTGGAAGAGAGACTTGACATTCCATTTTATCCCAGTGGGTACAACTTCACAAACAGTGGAAGTTGCAAAAAGGCAAATTTGGGCTTAGTACCAGCATACCCTTCCTAACAGTTAGAGTTGCCTCAGCATTAGAAGGACAGCCTCAGGAGATAATGGGTTCCTAGTCATTGGAGGTTTTAGTAGGGAGTTTTGTGTGTATGTGTTGAACTTGATGACTATTGAAATTACTTCCCATTCCCAAATTCTGAAATTCTCTAGCACCATCTGACGGGCTTCTTCTTCTTCTTCTTCTTCTTCTTCTTCTTCTTCTTCTCTTCTTCTTCTTCTTCTTCTTCTTCTTCTCTTCTTCTTCTTCTTCTTCTTCTTCTTCTTCTTCTCTTCTTCTTCTTCTCTTCTTCTTCTTCTTCTTCTTCTTCTTCTTCTCTTCTTCTTCTTCTCTTCTTCTTCTTCTTCTTCTTCTTCTTCTTCTTCTTCTTCTTCAGGAGAAGAACATCATGGAATTAGCTGGTGCTTACGAAACAGAGAAGTCTTTTGCATTTTACTGTGATCAAAATGGCTTGTTTTGTACCTTTGAATCAGTTGCCTTTCCTGGCTGGTTCATCTGTAGTTCAGGGGAGGCTAGGAAACCCATCATTATGACCAACGATAAGGGAAAAGGTGGCATACATTTCTATTTTGTTCGCAATAAGTAAGCGTCGCCTGGACCAAGTGGACTCAGTTCGAGAAAAGCCTGCCTTGCTTGCACTGTATACTGCAAGTTTGAAAATATTTTGTATACATTAAACTTGTGCCTGTGTTGGGAGACATGAAATATAACTAGGATGTGTTACTGCCTTC
>CM053595.1:291634821-291649017 GCA_028646575.1 Pseudocheirus occidentalis
CCTTTCCTTTTCTTCTTTTTTGGGAAGCAGACTTAGCTGTGGTATTGCTGAATCAAATATACGCATATGGGCATAGTTCAAAATTGCTCTCCAAAATCATTGGATCAGTTCCCAACTCCATCAACAATTACTATTCCAATTTCCCCCCCCCCATCTTCTCCAACATTTATCATTTTGTTTTTTTTTATCATATTAGTCAACCTGATAGCTATGAGGAAGTACCTCAGAGTTGTTTCACGTGCATTTCTCTAATCAATAATGATTTAGAGCATTTTTCATATGAGTATAGATAGCTTTGGTTTCTTCCTCTGAAAACTGCTTGTTCATATCCTTTGACTACTTATCAATTGGGAAATTACCCGTGTTCTTATAAATTTGACGTAATCCATACACACATACACATATGTATATATGTATGTATATATACACTCAACTATCTTTCTCTCTCTATAGGACTATATAAATATAGGAATATATATCTAGATATCTCTCTCTCTATATATATATCTATGTGTATATCTATATCTCCATCCATCCACCCATCTATCCATCCATCTATCTATCTATCTATCTATCTATCTATCTATCTATCTATCTATCTATCTATCTATTTGAGGGGTCTTTATCAGAGAAATTGCTATAAATTTTTTTCCCTACATTTTACTGATAGGAAAAGAGCTTCTTGACAATATCACAGGTATCTATGATTTTTCTGGATAAAACTAAGGTGGAACCTTCACGGCCCAGCCCACTTCTTCCTACTGCTGCTGAGGCAGGCACCTCTTCAACATTCTCTTGTGTCATTGGTTGCAGCCTCAGATGCTTCTCCTTAACCTCCAAATTAGCAAAGTGTCTGAACCTGTACTAGAAGCACCCACGTTTTCAACTGGATAAAATGACAAGCAGCACAAGAAAATTTCAATGGAGCTTAAAGAAACCATTACAGTCCAGGAGCTCATGAAAACTGGAGAGAGCAGTTGAATCAGGTACCTCTGATCTTTCCTGCAGCTGAAAACCATCTGTCTCTGGATTTTTCTCTCTCTGCTGTCCCTTGGGTTCCAAGGATGGGTGTTGGTCTGAGCCTACGTATTTCTATTATTAGGATTTTCTGGTTTTTACTATAGGGTCTGTTATGGACCATGGTGGTGGCAGATCCCTTCCTTGCTCACTGGTACTTGGCACTGATGGATGATGAGGCAGGTTCAGTGTAGAAACTCTTAGGGACATGCTTGCCTAAGAAGGGGAAGCTACAATATTGGTGGAGTCTTTGAGGTGTTCTTGTTCTCATGTTCTTGAGGGCTGGTCTGCTGTCCCACCATCTGTGGGTCTAAGGGAGATGATGCCTGTGGTTGGGGGAGATCCTTGCTGAGGAAGCTGAGCAGATTGCCCAGGGATGTCAGGAAAGATGAGTCATCTGTGATTCTGTTTAATCCAGTAGCCATGACCTGCTGAGTCTTGGCCCAGGGGGCTTCTTTACCCTAGCATAACTAAGAGGCACACTGAGTCTGGGCTCAGCACCCAAGTTTAAATTTGACCTTCAAAGTGATTAGCTATTTGATCTTGAGGAAGTCACTTAATTTCTACCCGCCTTAATTTCCTCAACTGAAAATTGGGAATGATAAGAGCACCAACCTCCAATGGTTATAAGGATAAAATGAGATAATATTCATAAGAGGCTTAGCACAGTAACATTTGTAAAGTGTTTTTTTGTAAACCTGAAGCAGAGTAGGTGGGGAAGAGAGGACAGGGAAAAAGCATTCATTAAGTTGTATTAATTAAGTTTCCTAATAAATGCTTATTTCTTCCCTTCCCCTCTCATATCTCTCTGGATAGAGGTGCCAAAGTAAAATTAAGTATGGGGCTATACCTGGATCTAGCCCTCAAGAAAGTCCTACAAATCAATTACTTTCAATCTCCCTTTACAGGAGCAGAGAGAATTTTATCATGAGTGGAAGGAACAACAATACATTTGGGCCAGGTAAGCAACAATATGGCAGACATTGGCTCTGAGGCTAGTTAGCTGTGGGATAATGCCAAGAGTACTCATTGCTTTTGAAGTCAGTGAACCTGGTTTCAGATTCTTCCTCTGATGCTCACTGCTTGTGTGCTCTTGGGTAAATCACTTAATATCCATGGGTCTCAGTTTTCTCATTTAACAATAATAAGAACTAGCATTTCCATAGCATCTACTATGCGCTGGGCTCTATGCTAAGCACTTTACAAATCTTATCTCATTTGATCCTCACGACAACTCTGGGAGGGAGGTGCTGTTATTATCCTGGAAACTGAGACAAATAGAGGTTAAGTGACTTTCCCAGGGTGACACAGGTGGTAATTGTCTGAGGCTGTATTTTCCAAATTGAGTTGGACTTGATGTTCACTATGATCTTTTCCAACTTTGTATTTATGATTTATGTCCACCCAGGAGAGGAGAAACCTAAATGTCACTGTGGGGTCATAAATTTGCCCAGACAAGTTATAGAAGACCCATATGGGAACATATGGTAGCACATGTGAATGCCCTAAATTCTAACCAGTGTATGTAAGACAGTTGTGTGTCCCATAACATTTTGTTTTCATCTATAGCTACAAGCAGAGGCTTTTTTATTCCCCCTGGCTTCTGGTGTGTCTCCCTCCCCAAACTACAGTAAATTAAGTTGGTATATATTCTGTATCTTCCTAAACTGACAATTCTCATTTTACATAAATATACTCAAATTTGACTTCTCAAAGAATTCTGACAGAAACTGGCATTCCAAAAAGAGACCCTATGTTAACTTTACCACACAGTACTCTGCTCTACCTATCCCTTCTCCTGTCTGTTGGCTTGGGTGTTTGGTGGCCTCTCACGCTCCCACACTAAAAAGAAACCCTCCCCAAAAATGGAGCCCCCCAAGAGAAAGCAGAAGTTTGCAGATAGTAGAGATCCCCACTGCTATGGAGGGATGGTGGGCTTAACTTGAGCACTTCTGTGCTGAGAGAGAAGACTTTTACTGCCCTTCGTTTGCCCACCATCCTGTCTGTCTTTCTTCTAGTATGCCATGTCTGTTCTTTCCTGTCTGTGTCTGTCTGGTCCTTACATGTCCCCCCAGCCCCTCTCCCAGCTTCTTCCTCTAAGTTCTGGTCCTGGTCTCTGAGTGTTCCTTTTCTTGTTCTTCCTTCTCTGTCCCAATTTGTGAACTGTGTGCTGGTCCTTTCCCTCCATGGGAGGCAACTCCCTTTACAGCCCCCTTCTGCCTCCCTTCTCCACATTCCTCCCTTTCCCAAATCTGAGGTAAATTCTTATTACTGCTGAACAATCCACTCATATGAAGAGAACTGGTTGTATGTGTGTACGTGTTATTTCCTCTGTTAGAATTTAAGTGGGTAGGTGGAGCAGTGAGAAGAACACTGGCCCTGGAGTCAGGAGGACCTGAGTTCAAATACAGTCTCAGACACTTAACACAAAAAACTAGCCATGTGACCTTGGGCAAGTCAATTAACTCCAATTGCCCTGCCTTCCCCTCTCCAAAAGAAAAAAAAACCAAAAAACAAAAACAACAACAAAAAGAATTTAAGCTATTTGAGGCCAGGCATGGGGCCTATTATATAGTGGGACTGCTTGTTGATAGACTGATTGAAGAATATTATGCCACCTTTAACTTTGAAATAACACAGTGCCCAAACTTTTATGTTTCTGTTTTCCCTATTTTTCATGTTTATAGAAACCAGTAAGCCACAGTGGTAAGATATGTCTGTGTCCTCTCCCCTTCCCCAATGCATGTTTGTCTGGGCTTCCTCTGTGGGGCAAGGGGAATCTCTCCTAGGCTTTCTTTCCCTGTTGACACCAAGCCTTCTACGAATGGAGACATGATAGGTCCAATTGTCCACTTCTATGGCAATCCTTCATTGGGAATGGAGAGCCAAGGTAAGCAAAGAGATAATAAGGGAGCTGCTCTTGAATTCCAGTTTCCTGGTCCAAGTGAGCTACCTCTTGGTGGATGTGGGGAAGGCACTGTTGGTGACATCATTCAATAATCCTGGAGAATGACCATGGTGCTGTAAAACTGGACAAAGGCAAGTGGCCTAATTTCTCTCAAAAGGGAAAGGAATAGGATCTGTTCTGCCAACTACAAGCCAGTGAACTTGTCTTGGATTTGTAGAAAATCATAGAAAGCATCATTCAAGCAATCCTTGGTGAACAGCTAGAGAAAGAAGCAGTGATCACAGACTGTTAACATGGCTATAAGTAAGACAAGCTATGTGAGACTAAATTTATTTTCTAGTTTGATGGAGTAACTGGACTGGAAGATGAAGGAGATGCCACAGATAAAATTCAGCTGAATTTGGCAAAGCAATAAAGGATCTCATGCTCTTCTTTTTTTAAAAGTTAATTTATTTTTAGTTTTCAATATTCACTTCCATAAGTTATAAATTTTCTTCCCCTCCCTCCACTCCTCTGCCTCCAAGATGGCTTGCAATCTGATGCATATACATTCCTATCAAACATATTTTCCCATTAGTCATGTTGTACAGAAGAATTTGAGCCAATGGGAGGAACCATGGATCTCATGTTCTTCTTGTGGGAAGAGATGGACAGATGCTACCTATAGTACAAGACAAATGGAATCTAGAGCATGCCTACACAACATTCAGACCACAGGCTGCTTGCAGTCCATCAAAGGATTTCAGGTGATCTGCAAAAAAATATAGAGGATTTAAAACAGGCATGCACAACATACCACCTGTGGTCCACTTTAGTGGGCCTCAAGAGGCCTGCAAGCCATATGTTACACAGGCCTGATCTAGATGGATTCAGGATTGGTTGGATAACTGCTCTCAAAAGATGATTCATAAATGATTAGATGAATAGAGGGCCTGGTCTGGAGTTAGAAAGAACTGAATTCAGATCCAGCATCAGACAGTTACTAGTTTTGTGACCCTGGGCAAGTCACTTAACCTTGTTTGCCTTATTTTCCTCATCTGTAAAATGAGCTGGAGAAGCAAGTGGCAAACCATTCCCATGTCTTTGGCAAGAAAATGCCAAATGAGGCCAGGAAGAGTCATACCTGACTGAACAAAAAATTCCCCCCCCCCCAAATGGACTTGGAAGGAGCTCTCTAGTGGAGTGCCCCAGGGATCTGTTCTAGACCTGGGCTGTTAAGCAATTTTATCAATGACAGATGGGGTGCTTCTCAAGCTTGCAGATGATGAAAGAGCCAAGTGGGAGATTCAATGCCCAGAAGTATAAATCAGGTTTCAAATAGATCTTAAAAGACTCAGGTATTGGTGTCCTCCAAATAATACTAAATATAAAAGGGATAAATTCAATGTTCTACACTTAGTTTTAAAAAATTGACTTAACTAGTACCAGATTGTGGTGCCTGAAAAAGGTCTGGGGGTTTTGTTCAGTAATGATTTTAATGAACTGGAGAGAATTCAGAGGGGAGACCCAATTCAGTGTCTTGATATTGAAATAGTGAGATTATGATAGGCAGACATACAATCCCTCCATACACATACACCTATGTACTCACACTAATATATATATATATATACACAGACACACACATATGATCCCCCCCACCACACACACACACACACACATGATATGGGGATGCTTTAAGAGAATCGATCACAGCTTCAAAAAACAAGGAAGTGATTATGACTCTGTCCTCACACCTGGAAGGTTGTGTTCCTTTTGAGGCACGAGGGACAACATTGAGAAGCTGGAAGCAGCCAAATGGAGACAGCTTGATGAATGATGATTTGTAGAGACTAAGGAGGTTTAGCTTGGAAAAAAGAAGACTCACTGGGGAAATAACTGTCTTTAAGCATTTAAAGCCAACCCTGGGAGAGAGGTTTGCCCCAAAGACAAAAAAGGGTAATGTATGTAATTGGCAAAGAGGTAAATTTGAACTCAATGTCAGGAAAAACCTTCCAACAATTAGAGCTGTCCCCCAGTGGAAGTAGGGAACAGTGTAGTAGATTCAGTTGGGGCCGTATTCCATCAATATCAGTTCATCCTTCTCCATGTACTAATAGAGAACTGGCAATTTCCTAGAAACCAACCCATTAAATCAGCTTTAATCCTCATAAGTCAATGACATTTGCATTGTAACAATTTTTATTTAGAAACTAAAAATCAGCATAACTTCAGGAGAATTCATGACATGTATCAGCAAGTTTTAATCCTTTAAGGGAAGACCCTCATAGTAGTTCCTGAGGATAGAAATGTAACCCCAAGTGAGTAGGAACCTTCACCCTATTTTCCCTTTCTCTGAGGCAGTCTTATGCTTTGGGTGACCCTCTCTTTATAGTGTCGGCCATGATGGATGCCTGAAGCTCAACCAATTCCAAGGATGACTTGGGCAGTTATTAGGCATACAGGGTGGGAGAAGTGGAAAGTCTTATACCAGGCAGTAAAAGATGGTAAGAAAAGGGGCAGGCTGGTCTTTGTTAAATATTAGCTGTGCTGTTCCATGAAGACAGAGACAAAAGAGCAGTAGAACAATGCTTAGGGAGGAAGGAGGAAGAAGGGGGAAATTCAGGTTTGCAATCCAACCTGGGAGGGTTCCAATGCCAGGGAATTTGGAGAAGAATGGGGTTAGGGGAAGGGGATGATGGGGAGGAGGAACAGAATGGAGCACCAAGATGGGGTAAGGGATTTGGTCTAGGTTGCTGACATCCCAGAAAGAGGTGGGATCTCCGTCCATGTAGCATTCCTTCATAGGCAAACTAGGGTGGCACAGTAGATAGAGTAATGAACTTGGCATTAGGGAAACCTGTGGCGGACTCCTCCCTTACATAGCTCATAGTTTTGACACCTTGGGAAGTCATTAGGTGTAAGTGAGGCTCTTTGAGCCTCATTTTCCTCATCTGTTCAATGGGGGGTTGGATTTGATGACTCATAAAGTTCTTTGTAGGTCCAAGTCTATAAGTTCTTGGTAGCAAGTTGAACTGGATCTGAAGCCCCCAGGGAGTGAGTAGAGTGGCTGGATATGGGATATGGAATGCCCAACTCTGTGTCTCCTAGGAATATTACTACTTTTGCCTTTGTAGAAAGTTGGGGGATCACTGTGATTGCTTGATTACTCCCTAGCTCTCCAATCTTCAAGAGGGCTATGGAGCCAGAATTATATCTGTCTATTGCATATCAGATAACGGCCACCTAGAAGTACAATGGTTTCTTGGTGTTTAGGGTAAAAGCCATTTTTGCTAGTCACTCTTGGAGTAAGTAGTCCTATGCGAACAAGACGGTAACAATTAATGCATTCTCAGTCAGCTTATATTCTGTTCCACAAAATGCTAATTACATAAAAGTTGATTGTGTATAATAAACAAATATAATTATCAAAGCAAATGGTTAAATAGTAAATAGGGAAGTTGTACCAATTAGTTAAGGCAGAAGATTACATATGTGTCAGGGGTCCCTGGGATTTGGAGGGGAGGTGATAGTCAACCAAGGAAGGAATAATCTCAACCAAGAGGTCTACTCTTTGGGAAAAACCTTTGGGATTATAGGTTCTGAGAATCAATGTATACATATGTTGGGCTTCTTGCTCCTCCTGGACATCTATCTGCCAAAAAGCAATCCCTTTTCTCTCATTCTACCTCTTTGTCTCTCCCTTTCTCTGTTTTTCTGTCAGAAGTTTTTCATCCATTTAGGAGTCATATTTCCCTCATGTGTACCATACACATCATCACAGGACTATATTTCAGGACACTACCAAAGCCTGCCTGTTTAGGGTGTTACCTGAAAGGAAATTAGAGAAGCAAATTGCAGGCCTGTCTGAAACAACAGTAAGGGAGTTGCTCTTTTGTGAGGTCAAAGAGGCCCTCCACCTGTGATGCTTCTTGGACACTCCAGAGTTTAGGATCTAGAATGCCTATCAGGGATTCCAAAGTCCAAGGGACAAATTTAATCAATATGAGGACTAGACCATTGAGTAGATGACCTCTCTGTCCAGGAGTGAATGGAAGATTTCCATAGACCTAGGTACTTCATTTTCCTTCCCTCCTCTAGGCACTTCTAAATAAATATCCCGAAAGTTCAAGTCCATCTGTGGCATTCCCCTGCTCTTTTCTTTTCTATGGAGGGGGAAAGGCAGGGTAGTTGGGGTTAAGTGACTTGCTCGAGTTCACACAGATAGTAAGTGTTAAGTGTATGAGGCTGTATTTGAACTCAGGTCCTCTTGATTCCTGGGTTGGTGCTCTATTCGCTGTGCCACTTAGCTGTGCCTGTTCTTTTCTTTAGGTAGATGATGCCTCCCTCCACCACCATCCTTTTTCTCAGAAATAAATTCTTCATCCTCTTATATGCACACCATTTTTTTTCACCATGTGTGGTCATAGATTCTTTTATTCCCAGTCACACTGCAGTCCAAACCATGCCAGGATGCGTGTTTTAAAAAAGGCAAAGGCGATCCTGGGGATAGCAGACCATACACTGTGCAGAGAGGGTGAGGCCAGGACTTTCTGTGTCTCCCAGGGGTTACACTGAAGCTCACAGTGTGAGGCATGGGGGAGGGGACAGCAGACCATGGCTGCTACAGGACTCCTCCTTGACCCTGGGCTAGAGCTCAGGCAGTCTCAGACACTGGTGGCTGACTTCATGCTGGTGTCTGCCAGTTCCTCTGACTGCGCAAAGGTATGACTGGGGTTCTGGTGTTAGTACTTGCTGGCTCCATCCCCTGGGGATCAGGATCTTCCACTGGGGTGCTTCCTGTCCTGCACAGGTACCCTTCAGTCACAGCACAGCCTCAAACACACCCTTCCTGTGAATCTTCCTAGTCTCCACTGGTTCCACAACTTCGGAATTTTACCCTGGATCAATATTCTGTGGATTTTTCAGGGTCAAAGACAGAGAGAAAGAGACCAACTATTCAGAGTATGCAAACATCCATGTGTGTGTGTGTGTGTGTGTGTGTGTCTGTGTAAATACACCAAATTCATAATTTGTATGTAATATAAAATTAAAATAAATCATATACATTATATAATAATGTATTACATGTATAAATATTATAAATTAAACCAAGTTCTTTCATGATTAAATATATGCACATCCATCTTCTTAAAAATAAATCCTAATATTCTGACAATTCGTTCAGTTCATATCTGTAGGCCATTGGGGACAACATTTTTATTTTTGAAAAATTCTTTATGATCCTTAGTGCTAATGCTTTAGGTCTGAGAAACAGTCACAAAACTTCAGCACCTGGGACAGGCCTAGTCTGGAAAGCATCCTCAGAACAATTCCAGAAGATAAACATTCCCAAGTGTCACCAGACCAAGGTCCCCATGTCTGCTGTCAGGCTTCCCCCCTGCTTGGATAGGTGGCTGTCCCCATGGAAATGTAAGGGAAATTGAATGGATGGGGAGTTGAGGAGTTGAGACACTAAAAGTCTCAGTCACCCAAGACATCTATGTCAGTGACTGCAATAGTTGGCCTATAGTTTTATATAATTGAATGGTAGTTAAGTCTAAGCCCCTAGAAGGCAGGAACACATCCTAGTTATATTTAATGTCCCCCAAAACTGACTCAGAATTCATATCCATGAAAGTGTTTTGGAACACGTGACATACTGTGTCAGCAGGGCAGGTTTTTGTTGAACTGAGGCTACTTGACCCAGACCAGCATCAGGCCTTGGGTTCCAAATAGAAAGATGTGTTGTCTTTTCCCACATCTTTAGTCATTGTGATGGGTTTCCTCTTCTCCAATGAACTACACATGAACCATCCAGGATAGGTAGCCAATTCTAAGGTAGAGATGTTTCCATTTACATTTTGGTAAAATACAAAAGGCTTCTCTGTTTTGTGGGTATTATATAATGCCATGATGTCCCTCTCCTGAAAAGCAAGAAGAAAAAGCCCATCAGATAAGGTTATAGAATTTCAGAATTTGAGAACAGGAAGGTACCACAATGGTTATCCACTCTAACCCATACACAAAAGATGTCTGTACTATAATATACATCTAAATGGTCATCAAAACTCTACTTGAAAACCTCAAAGGACTGGGAATCCATTTCCTCTTGAGGCTGTCTATTCCACTATGTGACATCTCTAATTGTTAGGATGGGTTTGCTGATATTAAGCCTCTTTTCAGCTTCTATTGCTTGATCCCAGTTCTGCCCATTGAGACTAAATGGAATGTAAAGTCACACTTCCATGAGATAGCCCTTCAACTGCTTGAAGACAGATATTGTGTAGAAGAAAGATTTAAATATTCTCTGCTTGGTCCCACAGGGCAAAACTAGGAAGAAAGTGCAAATATTGTGGCAAAGTTTCGGGATTCATATAGGGCAAAACAATCTGATGATTAAGGTTGTCCAAAGTGGAATGAATTACTTTAAAAGGCAATGACAGGAAGGAAAAAAAGAAAAGAAGGATATAATGGAGGGAGGGAGAGAGGAACAGACAGAGGGAGGGAGGGAGGGAAAGAGGGAAACAGAGGAAGAAAGAAAAACAGATTTTTTTATCATTTTTTATTTCAGATAAATACTAAGACTTAAATGCATGATAAGAAAAGAAAAAGAAACATTTTAAACTTAAATATCAAATAAGAAAAGAAAAACCTACCGTGTCCATAACAGAACATAGGAGAGGATTCAGAATATGCAGCAATAACTTTGCATTTCAAGATATAGTAAATACTGCGTGATCAATCAAAAGCTGTTCATCTTTTCTTTGCTCCTCCTACTCCTAGCCTGATTCTTCTACTGCTTCAGGGGGACAAGAACAACAGTATAACTGTCTCTGCCTGGTGCTTGGGGAAAGTGGAAGACCACCAGTACACAACATGAAAATAGGTCCAGCAAATGGACACAGGTTCACTCAGCCTTAGTTCTCTACATCTCAAACCTTCTTTCTCTAAGCATCTAGGTTCAGGTTGGTCAGTTTCTCAGACATCAGTACAAGAAGCCAAGTCTTCCTAGAAGTTACTACATTTTCATTTTACATATTTCTTATATTCCTCAAAAGCTCTTATAAAGGGAAAATGTAGGCACTCAAGAGCAAGTCTTGAGTTGGGTCCTTTGGGATAATAGTCTCATTATGATACACAAGAATGAAGCTGTGATCCCAGGTGACATTTGACGGTCCTTCAAAACCTGCAGTTCTATGAAATTCTTCACCAGCTGCAGTGTAGATTACCATCCACTCTACATGGGACAGACAGAAGTCATGACCTTTTATTATGAACTTATCATTTTGCCCAAGAGAATACTCTTTTCTGCATTTTGTGATACACAAAGTCTTTAGGAATAAAGTCAGGGGAGAGAAAATCAGTGATCATGTCAGTCGCAAAGAGGAATGAACAAAGGAGTAGACCAAGAATCCCTTTCTAGGGGAAGAGGATGAGGATGGAGCAGAACTCCTGTGAAGCACTATAGATCCATAGGACAGAGATGAATGAGGAGAACCTGTCTCTCTGGGCATCTCCTTCAATGGATTCCTGGGTAGAGACTTCCAGTCTTTGGGCATTACTGTCCTGTTCCCACATATCTTCATGTCTCTAGTCTCTCTGCTATCAAGACTTTTGCCTTTTGAATCCCTGTTGGAATAGGGCCCCATTTTAGCTCTTTTTTTCACCATCCCCTCTGAATAACTCCTAAAGGACAGGGAAAATAGCCACTATACCCATTCCTCTTCCCTAGAAATTCACTCTTTACACCACCAAAGCTGTCTAGCAAATCATGCTAATCATGCAAGTCAATATTGTCACTCTGTAACATGAGGGGCAGGATGGCAGTCAAGATGGCCTCTCCACCTGATATCTCAGTGAGCTTTGTCTGGAGAACTAGGCATGATTCTAGACTCCCACACTCTCCAGGTCATTATCAAATGACTTCATGGTAGCATAATGGAAGAATACTGAACTAGGAGGCAGGATAACTGTGCTCTTCTTCCATTCCACCCTTCACCAGGGGAAACTTTGAAAGGCAAGATAGGTCTTCTTAATTTCATGCCTAGGGCTCTATCCACTGAGCCACCTAGCTCCCTCTAAATAATTGCCTATAAATGGATTCCCACATTGCTCAGTATATAACCACATCACAGAGCGTCTGAAATACATTTTTAATTTGACTTTTTGTGGTTTTTGTTTATCAACTAAGAAAAGATGTGTCTGTGATCATTAGCATGTAAGTGCTTCTATCCCAGTTGCAAACCCTCCAATAGGTTCAGAAAGAAGGCAGTGTCCTTCATCCTCCCTTCATCCATCCTCAAATTAATCTGTGAGTATTTGCCCCCCGTGTCTCAGCTAAAGACTCAGGCAGATTCTTCCTGGGTCTTAAATCAGGTACCTTTCCTGGGAAAGGGAAGGAATCAAAGGTGAAGGAATTTATCCTTGGTGAACTTCTAGGGAAAGATCTACAAATCTCTAAATTTTTACTCTGAGGATGAGGACTTCAGTTGAAAATCTTACCTCAACAACTTATTATTTGTGTGATCTTGGGCAAATCATGCAACCTCCCTCCTTCTCTCTCTCTCTCTCTCTCTCTCTCTCTCTCTCTCTCTCTCTCTCTCTCTCTCTCTCTCTCTCTCTCTCTCTCATCTTCTTCATCCGTAAAATGAGGGGACCTCCACTGGATGCCTTCTAATGTGCCCTCTTGCTCTGAATCTATGATTCTACTATCTTTCCTAAGTCGTGATCAAACTTACTTTCACTCTATAATTAGTCAATGAGGCTCTTTGTGATGCAGTGTTATGATATTTCACAGGTTTAGATTTCTAAGGCAAGTCCTATGATGCCTTCTAGGCTTTATGTCTCTGTGACTCGCCAACAAACATACAATGTTCAGTCCCACACATGAACCTTAGGATCATGGAATTAAAAGAGATTGAATTTCTTTGGAAACTAGCTACAAATGGCCAGTAGATGGCAATATTGGGGATCTAATCCTCCAAGAAAGTACAGAGCATTTGTTAAACTGATAAACTCTTTTAAACAAATCATGCTTTCGATATCAAACACACCTCACTTCTTAACAAATCCTTACTATATAAAACTGTGGAATAACATAAACTATTATTATTGTGAACCTAGACTATTGCTTGATATATAGTATTCAAGAAAATGGTAGAAACTAGATCATGACAAGTGACAAAAATTGAGCACTTAATGAATACCTAGTATAGCAAGTGTCAACAAATCTCACTTGCCAGTCAATTCTTGTTTTGCTACTTGATTTGTATCATGTTCATTTTGATCATCCTAAACTCTAGGACAATCCAAATTTGAATATTTCCTCATTAATTAGCAAGTTGAATCATCTCTTACTAATTAGTTAATTAGTTCAGAGTCCCAAACCCTGCTTTTAAAGAATAAGATATTCATATTTCTTACACCAAACCCCTTATTTTTTTTTTTTGCTTTTTTGGAGGGCAGTTGGGGTTAAGTAACTTGCCCAAGGTCACACGGCTAGTTTTTTGTGTTAAGTGTCTGAGGCTGGATTTGAACTCAGGTACTCCTGACTCCAGGCCCGGTGCTCTATTCACTGCGCCACCTAGCCGCTCCTAAACCCCTTATTTTCTAGGACTAACTCAGTATTAAAGAGCAAAAGAGCAAAACCATAGCAGAATCACCTCAAATCATCACTGTGATGCAAACACTTTTCCCTCCTTCTGGAAACATACTTCTGTCATTAATCTTACTCAAGGTACCAAGCAGTGTCTCTACTCAAGAATTATCTTCACCTGTTTCACAAAATAAAGGTTAAAACATCAAGAGAGAATTTCTGTGTTCCTCAGTTTCTTCTAACCATGATATCATTATCAAATTATTCAAGAGGAAAAACAAGATCATTGTCCCCAGGTTGGGAATGAACAAACCCAGAAGCTTGTTCCTGCTCCTCCCATTGCTTCATGACACTTTTTTGTGCAAGTTTTCTTTCTACTCATGTGGTTCCGTATATCCCCTGATAGAGTGCAACTTCCTTGAAAGCAGAGATCAGTTCCTTTTAGTCTTTGTATCTTTAGCACATGGGCAGAGTCTGATACAGTAAAGTCTTCATAAATTCATTTTGTATGCTATGACATATTTAGGGAGCTGTCCTGTTGGGGGCTGGTGTCCCAGCTAGAGACCTGCCTGACAACTTCATTTGGGCACATCCTGCATGTCGGGAGGACAAGCAAGTATAAGGTGATGTTATGTAATAATGTAATCAGGGTGAGATCCTGAGAAGGGATATTGAGCTTAATTAGCAGGGACTA
>CM053595.1:291649517-291681511 GCA_028646575.1 Pseudocheirus occidentalis
TACTATCAAAGTAAAACAGTAACTAGGGAAGTTATACCCATCATTTTGGTCAGAAGAATATATATAAGACAACATCTTTGGGATTTGGGATTTGGAAGGGAGGTGAAATCTTAACTCAGTCAAGGAAGGAGCAATCTCACCCAAGCAACCAAGGGGTCAGCTCTTAGTAGCCTTTGATAGTGTAAGTTCCAGGAAGCAATGAATACATATTTTGGGTTCTAGCTCCTCCTGGGCATTTCCTGTTTGCCAAAAATCAATGACTTCTGTCTCATTCCACTTCTCTCTGTCTCCCTTCTCTGCTTGGCATCAGAAGTTTTTCAGCCATTAAGTAATCATGTCTCCCTCATGTATATACAATACACAGCATCACAGACCTTTCTTTCAGGACACAGCCAAGCCTGCCTGTTTAGGGTGTTACCTGAAGGGAAATCAGAGAAGGCAAATTTCAGGCAAGGCTTAAGCAAGTCTGGGAGATTTTACTTCTGTGAACTCTCCCTTTTATACTTCCTGTGATGACTGGAATCTAGACTTCAGGAATTAGAAGTCATGCCAGGGATTCCAAAGTCCAAAGGACAAATTAAATCAATATGAGGACTAGGCCATTGAGCAGATGACCTCTCCATCCAGGAATGAATGGAAGATTCCTATGGACCAGGGTACTTCATTTTCCTTCCCTTCCCTAGGCACTTGTAAATCAATATTCCTCAAATTCAAGTCCAGCTATGATATTCCCCTGCTCTTTTCTTTAGATAGATGATTGTCTCCTCTATTACCTTCTTCTTTATGAGAAATGGATTGTTGATCCTCACATTTTTTTCATCCTGTGTGGTCACTGATTCTTGTATTTCCAGACACTCTGACATGTGCACCATGCCTAGATGAGTCTCTTGAAAAAGGCAAAGGCAATCCTATTTACCTGGGGATAGCAGACCCTAAACTGTGTCTGTGCTGTGCAGAGAGTGGAGGGCAGCCCATACTGAAGTTGGAGGTAAGTTCCAAAGCATCTCAAAGAATTTCAGAAATAGATAGGATTTCAGAGGTCACCTAATACAACCAATACTTGAATTCAATGTCTTCCAAAGTGTCACCAAATACTGGAGTTTCAGTGAAAGCTCTTGGGTTCTGATAAATGAGCTTTTGCCCTGTCTTGCTCAAGTCAGACCATCATGCCATGTCTTGGCCATTTCTGAACCTCATTTACTCTCCCTATGCTTTCCAGCTTCATTTTATGTGTTTTATTCTTGCCTTTTAGCATAAGTACCTTGAGGGCAGCAACTACCTTAATTGCTAATTTTCATAGCCTGGTACTTTGCATAGTATCTGGCATGTGATGATACCTTAATAAATGCATTTTCCTTCCTTTCTGTTTTCTTTTCTCCATTTCTCCCTTCTTTTTTCCCTTCATTTCTTCTTTTTCCTCTTTTCTTCCTTCTTCCTTCCTTTTCTCTTTCCTTCTTTTCTACCTTTCTTCATGCCACTGCCTTTCAAAGCAGCTGATTCCCCTTTAATCTTTGATTATTAATAAATAATCTTTAATAATTAGGTTGTTTTACCTTATACTAATCCTGAATCTTTGCTGCATTATTCATACTTTCTTTCTCGTTCTTCTCTGTGCTATGAAGCAGAGAATGTCATTCTTCTACATGTAAGACCATCTGACTCTAGAAAAAGCTGTGATGTCCTCCATAGAACTGTTCTCCTTCATGATAAACCACCTATTCCTTCATCTCTTTCCAAAATGGCATGATCTTAGCATCATTTTTCATCCTGGTCTCCCTTCTCTGGATATTCTCTAGTTTTAAAGTTCTTACTGAAATATGGGGCTGAGAATTGATCGAATGAGAAACATTAACTGAGTATTTGCTATGTATCAGAAATGCTTCTAAACACTGCATATGCAATTAGAAAAGCCCCTGCCCTTAAAGAGTTTGTAATCTGATTGAGAAGATGCCATACATAAGGGCATGGTGGCTAGAAGAGGGAGTTATGTTCTGATAAATCTCAAGTTGGAGTTCAACATTGGATAGTCAACTGACATGCCCTTTGAGAGGCATTAATGGTAATAGCTAAGAGTAGACTGCATTGATGGCACTTTAAGGTTTGCAAAGTGCTTTTTAGATACTCTCTCATTTCACCCTGATGATAATCCTGTGAGGTAGGTTCTATTATCATCCCCATTGTACAGATGTAGAAAGTGAGGTGACCAGAGTTTTAATAACTCGCTTAGTGTCCCCTAACTAGCAAGTATCTGAGGCAGGATTCGAATTTAGGTCTTCTTGATCCTAGTTCAGCAGAATTTAGCTGCCAAGTGAGAGGATTAATTGTATTGAAATTTTCAGGGGAAGAAACATTGAAAATAAAACTGAATGCTACCTTGGACTGCATTTAAAAGGGATGCTTTCCAGGAAGGGCTGGATGAGGCCCCAACTGTGCTCTGGGCCTTCTCTCTTCATGTGCATTATTGTTCTTCATTTTGGGCACCATGGTTTGAAAAGGACATTGATGAAGTGGAGGGTGTCCAGAGGAGGGCAACCAAGATGGTGGAGGGTCTTGATTCCCTCTCATTTGTGGATTTATTGACAGAACCTGGTATACTCAGCAAGGATAAGAAAAGACTTGGGGGTATTTCTGACAAGGGCATTATATCTGTCTTCAAATAGTTGAAGGATTATCTCCTGGAAGAGGGACTTGACATTCCATTTGTTCCCAGGGGGCACAACTGGGATCAAGCAGTGGAGGTTGCAAAGAGCCATATTTGTTTGGGCTTCATATAGTCATAATGTGAGTTGTCTCAGAATTAGATGGATGGCCTCAGGAGAAGATAAGTTCCTAGCTTTACAAGGTTAAAGTAGGAATTTTTCTGTGTGTGTATGTGTGTGCGCATGCGCTGAACTCAATGGCCATTGAGATTCCTTCCCATTCTGAAATTCTGAAATTCTATAACATCATCTGATTGGCTTTTTCTTCTTGTTTTTCAGGACAGGGACATTATGAAATTATATCATACCACTAAAGCAGAGAAGTCTTTTGTATTTTACCGAAATGCAAACGGCAACATGTCTACCTTTGAGTCAGCTGCCTATCCTGGCTGGTTCATCTCTAGTTCAAAGGAGAATAGAAAACCCATCACAATGACCAAGGATGTGGGAAAATATAACATTCATTTCTATTTCAATTTCAGACCAAGTAGCCTGGTCTGGACCAAGTAGCCTCAGTTCACCAAAAACCTGCCATGCTTGCACAGTATACCACATGTTTGAAAACACTTTCACATACATATAAACACACACACACATATACATATATATGTATACATATAAAAGTTGTGCCAGTTGTAGGAGGTATGAAATATAACTAGGATGTGTTCCTAACTTCTAGGGTGTTAGCATGTAATACCACTGAGTTAAATAAACCTGTATGTCAGCCACTAGAGTCATTGATATAGATGTCCTAGGTGACTAAGTCTTTTAGTACCTTAATTCCTGAGATCCACAAATAGTTGATTTCCTTCACATTCTTCAAGGGAGCATTTTCCTATTTGAGCTAGGTGGAAGGTTGACAGAGACATGGAGGCCATGGTCAGGTGGCACTTGAGAATGTTTGTCTTTTGTAATTGCTTTGAAGATGATGCTTTCTATATAAGACCTGTCCCAGGTGCTGAAGTTTTGTGGCTGTTTCTCAGACCTACAGCATTAGCAACAAGGATCTTGAAGAATTAAAGAAAAAATTAAAGATGATGTCCCCAGTGGCCTTTGGATAGGAACTGAAAGAGTTGATAAGAACGTTAGAGTTATTGGAAGAAGATAGGTTTGCATACACTCAAGTATGAAATAAAATGACTAAACTTATGTGTATGTGTGTGTCTGTGTATAAATATAATAATGTATATAAAATTCATATTTGTACATTTAATTCATCATTATATATGAGTTCGTGATAAATTTTGTAGTTATCAATTATATGAAACACCAACACAACACATGTACACACACACACACGAATGTATGCATATCCTGACCAACGGGCAGAGTACAGTTGATAAAGACACTGAATGAGATTTGGACAACCTGGATCCAAATTCCAACTGTGGCACTTATTACCTGTATGATTGTGGTCCAGTCAATTAACTTCCCCAGGACTCAGTTTCCTTACCTGTAAAATAAGAGGATTGGACTATATGACCTCTGAGGTCCCTTCAAGTTCTAAATCCAGGGTTTTGTTGTCCCAATATTGAACAGATGTTGATAGTGGATCATAGGAAAAAGGCAGAGTGATGGCTGCTCAGTTTCATTGAAAGAGAGAGCTGGGGGGGGGGACTTCTCAGTTCAGAGATGAAGACACAGGGATGTTGTGTATCCCCTCAGCTCACAGAGTTTGTTGTAAAAGAGCCAGGATGAGAATCCAGACCTGTCACCTCCAAATTCCCTCCACTTCCACCCCAGAATTTCTCTGACTCCTTGAATTATGAATGGTTTGAAACAAGATTCAGCAGATCATGAAAGACTGGGCAGAGTCTGGTGACAAAGGTATTGGTGAGGCATCTGGCTCACATCTGCATTTCTAAGTGTCATAATCAGAGCAATCACTACACCTGAGCCAAGATTCTGTCTCTGTAGATCTCAGTGCATATTGTAACCTGGATGTAAGAACTAATATTCTCCATCTGCCATCTCTGTGAAGCCATGTGGATGAGTGGGTAAGTGTATAAGAGATATTCAGTTTCTTGTGCAAAATTATTTTATTGTTTTAAATGTTGTTGTTTTTCAGTTGTGTCTGACTCTTGACGAATCTGTTTGGGGTTTTCTGGGCACACATACTGGAATAGTTTTCCATTTCCTTCTCCAGTGAATTAAGGTTAAGTGAGTTGCCCTGGGTCACATAGCTAGGGAGTGTTTGAGGTCAGATTTGAATTCAGGTCTTCCTGACTCCAGGTCCAGCACTCTATCCACAATTCCACCTGGCTGCCCAAGTTGACTAAAGGAATACATACTGGAGGCAGGCTGTCAATTGCACAGCACTCTGTCCTACTCTTGCCTCCTGGGCTCTTTCTAGGAATTACCAATCAATCATCATTTTTCAGGCTCTGAGACATATTGCATTTTAAACTGGTGGATCCAGGGATCCAGGTGGTTAACATTCCCTTTGCCCTAAAGTACACAGTTAAACAGTCATTTAATTGGATTAGTAAAAATCAAGAAGCATTAATTATATACATGTACCATAGAATCCAACAACCCAAACATTCCTCAGCCTCATCTCTCTCCAGAGAAAAATTGTCTTGTAGGTTGAAATATATTTTCTCCCTTTCAGTCTGCCAGAGTTGTGGGAGAGGCAACAGAAAGGGTCTTTATCTTAACATAAAGTTCCCCTATCCCAGTGAAGAGGAATGGAGACCTAGACTCTTTGAAGGGAAACAAGGGTATATTAACCATCTACTAGGCATCAGATCCTATTCTAGTTGCTGGAGAGAAAGATACAGTTGAAATAGTCTTTGCCTTCAGGGACCTTAAACAAGTGGTCATAAGGGTCAGGGGCCTGAGGAAGGAATCTTTAGTGATTCTCATTCACAGCTACATAAGGAAATAGGGCTGCAAGGAGTGGGAGGAGGGAATGGGAAAAGAGAGAGTAAGAGAGAGAGGGAGGGAGGGAGGAAGAAAAAGAGAGGAAAGAGAGAAATAAGAAGGGAGGGGAGAGACAAAGGGGGGGAGAGAGAGACAGAGACAGAGACAGAGAGACAGAGACAGAGACAGAGAGACAGAGAGAGAGACAGAGAGACAGAGAGAAGGAAAGAGTGGAAGGGAGGGGAGGGAGAGAGAGATAGAGAGGGAAATGGAGGAAGGGAGACAGATGAAGAGAGAGACTTGTCTACTTTGTCCTAGACCTTCAGAGAGACGCTAATACCTTATGTTTGTAAAATTACAGAATTCACATAACCATAAGGAGAAAGTTGGTAAGTCATCACTGTTATTTAATCCATATCCCAAAAGAATTCCCACTATAACACCCATGGTAAATCATTATTCAGCCTCTATTTGAAAATCTTGATGGCTTCAAATGTCAGCAAATCCTTGTTGATTTCAATGAAAAATCCCTTCTAACTCTTTAGCCCACTATTCTTGCTAGGATTTCTGACTCTCAGAAGCCTTGGTTTCCATCTAAGTTCAGGCGAAGCATCACCTCCCATGTGATCTTAAAGTGCAAGCACCTTTTTTTGGTGTGTCATGACCCCCTCTGGCAGTCAGGGGAAGCCTATGAACTCCTCACAATCAGGCTTTTAAATGCATGAAGTATAATCAATTAATCAAAAATAACTTTCTTTAGCATGTCAGGTACTGTGTTATGCTCTGAGGATGCAAAGAGGCAAAAGACAGTCCCTGCCCTCAAGGAGGATATAATCAAATATGGGGGACCACAAGCAAATGACTATATAAAATGCAAGCTATATAGAGGATAAATGGGGAATAATTAATAGAGGGAAGACACGGGAATCAAGAAATACCTAAAATTTCATAAAAATACGGAAATGTGTAAAATTACAAAGGAGAGCAATTACATTGAAATGTCAGTATCAAAATATTCAAAAGGGAAAACAAGCTCATTGTCACCAGACTGAGAAGCCCTGTGCCCAGAAGCTTGTTCCTCCTCCTCCCATTCCCTCAAGGGGGCTTTGTTCTTATTTTCAATATATTTATATGCCTCCATGTATCCCTGATATGGTGCAACTTCCCTAAAAGCAGGGATCAGTTTCTTAGTCTTTGTATCCCTAGCACATGGGCAGTGTATGATATAGTTAAGTCTTTCCAAATTCATTTTGAATGCTATGAAATATTTGGGGTGGTTTCCTGTTGGGGGTTGGTGTCCCAGGTAGAGACCTTCCTGACAACTTTGTTTGGGCACACCCTGCATGGAGAGAAGAAAGCCAAGTATAAGGTGATGTAATGAAATAATGGAATCAGGGTGAGACCCTGAGATGGAATATTGAACTTAATTAACAGGGACTACTTCCTTTTCACTGACTGTGGGAAGGGCTGGAGACTTGGAGTTACTAAAGGGAAAACAGGACTGTAGTGTTACATGGTGTTTCATAAACTTCTATTCCTAATGCTACCATGGGAAACTTAGAACATTTTATGGAAAAGAAAAGACCTACCCTTTTGAAGCATATCATGTAAAGACAGAGATGAGAAGAAAACACATCTTGATGCAACTGTTCCATTCAGATGTGAAATGAGAACCCATGTGGAATCATGGGATTATAGAATTAGAGCCGGAAGGGACCTTCAAGTCCTCTGGCCCCCATCCCTCCCATTTTACTGATGAAGAAACTGAGGCCCACAAAGCTAAGTGGGCCTTCTCTCTGAAATAGGAAGCATCAGAGATGGACATTGAATCTGGGCTCTCTGACTTCAGGGGCTGTGCTTTATTTGTTTCCCTAATTCATCTTGATCATTGTGCATAGGACCATGGGGAGTGAGTGAGGCTTTGAGGAAACAGGGGTGGATGAGAGATTGCCAGCAGAGATCATGGTCTGGATTATGCTTTCTCAGTCTTTGTGGGAGGATATCATGGAGAGATGTCTTGTCTTACACGTGAATTGGATTTAAGTGAGGCAGAGCTGCATAAAGTAGTCAACTTCACTGTCTTCCAGACTCATCAAAGTCCAGTGGCAAGACAAAAAGTCAGTAGATCCAATGGATGATTTTGACATCTTTGATGTCTGACCAAACTCTAAGCTCTCCACTACCTTCATGAGCATTAGAACAAATTGTTTTAATTTCCCAATTCTGCCAGAGCCAGTCTTCACATGCTTGGGGTAGACTCCACTCTGAGGTTTCAAATACTTTGTGGAAGAAAATCAAGTCAAATGTTAGAAAGGTAGAAAGAAAAGGGACTAATCAGGTTTTAGAATGACCTTGTGCCTAATTTCCCCTTTTGTAACATGAAGATTTGGACTAGGTGACCATGGAAGGAGGGAGAGCAGTGTAATGAGAATTGTTTTTGTTGTGTGTGCCCTTTGTTCTCAAAAAGGACCATGACATCAGGGAAATGATGAGAAGATTTACAATTGACTTGGCTTTAAGTGAGGGAGGGCTCTGCAAGGTCACCAATCTCACTTTCACCTCCTGAATCATCTGGGTCCAGTGGTCAGATCAAGATGACTGGAGATGCCCCAGGATGCATTGGGAGAACCTGGTCCTTGTAGGCTAGGGTCTTTCCTAGTTCTTGTTTTGAGTGAAGCAATGCTCATTCAGGGAATGTTGGATTCAGAGTATGGGAACTTCAGTTAAAATATTTACCTCAGCAACTTATTATTTGTGGGATCTTGGGCAAATCATACAACCTCTCTCTGTCTTGTCTTCCTCCACTGTAAAGTGATGGGACCTTAATTAGATGGCTTCTAATGTGCCTTTCTGCTCTGTATCTCTGATTCTGTGATCCTTTTGAGGTCTTCTTCTCAGCTACTTTGGTATTATAACCAAACATTGTGATTCAATCTTCGGATATTTTACAGGTTTGTGTTTCCAGGTAAGCCCTATGATTCCTTCTAGGCACCATGTCTCTGTGACTCCCCCAAACCCAAACAACGATTTGCCCCACACATGAATCTTAGCATCATGGAATTTGGACAGATGAAATTTCATTAATTACAACTGGCCACCAGGTGGCAATCTTGGGGATTTATTCTTCCAAGACAATACAGAGCATTTATTAAACTGCTAAAACTCAATATTCTTTAAACAAATCAAGCTTTTTTTTATTAAACACAACTCACCTCTTAACAAATCCATGCTAAATGCAACTGTGGAATAATGGCAACTATTACTGTTATTATTGTTAGCCTAGACTATTGCTTGATAGTTTACAAGAAAATGGTAGAATTTTGTCAGTAATCATGATAAGTGACAAAAATTTATCACCTAATGAATACCTAGTATAGCAAGTGTCAACAAACCTCAGTTGCTGGTCACTACTTAGTCTGCTACTTGATTTTTTTTGCCATGTTCATTTTGATCATCCTAAACTCTAGGACAATCCAAATTTGAATTTTATTATTAGCAATTTATTAATTATCAGGTTGAAATATCTCTCACTAATTAGTCAATAGTTCAGAGTCCCACCCCAGTTTGTAAGGAAGCAGTTCTTATTTGCCCAAGAATTCTCTTCATCTGTTTAAAAACTAAAGCTTAAGACACCAACAGAGAATTTCCATCTTCCTCAGTTTCTTTCTAACCATGATAGGAAAACAGTCTCTTCAGGTTCTCATACATTTTCACTGATAACATTTTCTTCAAACTGACTTTTCATAGAAAGATAGGCAACACTTTATCATAACAATTAAAACTCTCCAATCTGTTGTTTTTGTTTAGTCATGTCTGACTCCTTATGACCCCTTCAGAGAGACACTGGTACCTTCAATATGTAAAATTCAATTTGACAAGATTTGTAACTCATCTCAAGTCCTGTGCTGTACCTGTAATGCCACTTTTCATCATGCCATCTTCTCAATCCCTAGATTCAGTATTTTCTTGGGGATTCCCCAATGTTTTCACCTTTGGTTCCAATTTTAGCCTTCAGACTTCATGTATTTTGAGCATAGAGCTTCTTAGGGATATGAGCTTCCTTGTCCATTTGCATTTCTCAGACTGAGAGCTCTCCAGAGTATCAGCACCAATAAGGTCTTTTTACATTGATCTCTTCCTAGACATTTCACAGATTCTTGAATCTCCTCATACTTTTAGCCAGATTCTTCTACTGGCTTCAGGGGGAGAGGAGAACATTGCAATTTTCTTTGCCTGGTGCTTAGGGAAAGTGGAGGACCACCAGTAAAGGGTGTAGAAATGGGTCCAGGAAATGGAGACAGGTTTACCAAACCTTAGTTCTGTTCTTCTCAACTCATTGTTATGCAAGTGCCTTGCTTCAGGTTGGCCAGTTCCTCAGACATCAGTCTAAGAAGGCAAGTCTTCCTAGATTAACTGGATTTTCACTTTATGTATTTCTTATAGTCCTCAAAACCCCTATAATGGGAAAATTCAGGCACTAATCAGCAAGTCTGGGTCCTCTGGTATCATAGTCTCATTGTGATACCCAAGAACGAAGCTGTGATCCAAGGTGATATTTGAGGGCCCTTTCAAACCTGCAGTTCTATGAAATTCACCACAAGCTGCAGTGTAGACTACCCTCCACTCTACACAAGACAGACAGAAACTGTGGTCCTTTATTCTGAAGTTAACATTTACCCCAAGAGAATACTTATTCATGCATTATGTGATGCACAAAGTCATTGGGAATAAAGTTAGGAGAGAGAAAATCAGTAATGATGTCAGTCCTAAAGAGGAATGGATAAAGGTGCGGACCAAGAATCCCTCTCTAGAAAACAGTATGAGTATGGAGCAAAATTCCCGCTATGCACTCTAGATCCACACAACAGAGAAGAATGAGGAGAACCTTTTCTCTGGGCATCTCCTTCGATGGACTTCTGGGTAGAGACTTGTAGCCCTCATACACTCCTGTCCTGTTCCCCAACTGTCTTCATATCTTGAGTCTCTCTCCTATCAGCACTTTTGCCTTGTGAATCCCTCGTGGAATTGGGTCCCATTTTGGCTCTCTTTTCCCCTTCCCCTCTGAATACCTTCCAGGGGTCAGGGAAAGTCCTCTTTATACCCATTCATCTTCTCTAGAACTCAACCCTTTCCACCACCACAGCTGTCTAGATATACTTATCACATGCATGTCAATAGTGTCAGTCCATAACATCTGGGGCAGGATG
The DNA here is from genome assembly GCA_028646575.1 of Pseudocheirus occidentalis. NCBI lineage: Eukaryota > Metazoa > Chordata > Mammalia > Diprotodontia > Pseudocheiridae > Pseudocheirus > Pseudocheirus occidentalis. Next base: position 291,660,286 of record CM053595.1, read on the forward strand.
GCAGCCAAAATGGCCTCTCCAACTGACATCTTAGTGAAATTTATCTGGAGAACTAGACATGACTCCAGACTCCCACACTCTCTAGGTCATTATCAAATGACTTCATGGTAGCATAATGGAAGAACACTGAATTAGGAGTCAGGGAAGCTAGGCTCTTGTTCTACCCCTCCCTTCCCCAGGGGAGACTTTGGTCCTTGAAAGACAAAATAAATCTTCCTAATTTCATGCCCAGTGCTCTGTCCACTGAACCCCCAGTTGCCTCTGAATAGCTGTGTAAATGAATCACCACATTACTGAATGTCTGAAACATAACTTTTAAATTTGATGCTTTGTGGTTTTTATTTATCAACTAACAAAGGATGTGTCTGTGACCATTAGCATGTAAGGGCTTCTGTCCCAGTTCCAAGCTTTCCAATAATCTCAGAAAGTGGCCAGTGTCCTTTATCCTCCCTCCAACTCATCTCTGAGTATCTGCCCCCAGTGTCTCAGATTGAGACTCAGGCAGATTCTTCCTGGGCCTTAGATCAGGCACCTTTCCTAGGAATGGGCAAGAATCAATGGTGAAGGAATTTATCCTGGTGAGCTTCTGGGGAAGGATCTCCAAATCTCCAAATATTTACTCTCCTGAATGGCCCACCATTCTGCCTTGGATGAGTGTGGGTGAAGTGACTTTGGTCCACCAATTAAGTGCTCCCAGACTAGATATTCCAAAATAGTTGTGGATCTGTGTTGCTCACAAGTGTTTTATCCCTGGGAGTTCCCTGTAACAGTGAAGTCAAAAGTCCAGTCTACAACCCAAACTCTCCCAGAAAGCAGATTTCAGAATTCTGATGGGTAATAGATAGAGTTGAGGGATTCCATTTGGGAAGGAGGGATTTGATCATCCCTAGGTTCTGTGACCTTCAGCAAGTGTGGTAATTTGGGAGATGGGAGGTGGGAATGACATAACTTCCAAAGACAGAGAACTTGGGTTCAAATCCCACCTTTGACATTTACTGCTGTGTGACCTTAGGCCAGTCATTTCCTCTCAGTGGTTCTCAGTTTCCTCATCTGTAAAATGATAGTGTTGGACTAGGTGGCCTCTCAGGAACCTTTCCATTCTAGATCTCTTCTTCCTTGGCTTTGATTTTCTCCACAGTTCAATGATGCCTGGTAACTAGCTCTTCTGATCTCACAGGAGTGGTAGAAGGATCCAATGAGATACCCTAAATATCCTTTGAAAAGTCAAAGAAGACTCTATGAATATTTGGTAGTTTTCTCACCAACCTGACAACCCTGAGCTCATTCAGACCCTCTAGTTTATTTCTGTTTCCATAATATCAGTGCCAGCATGTGGCAGTGCTGTTGTGGGATTTGTCAGATGTGGGATTTGAATTCAGGTCTTCTTTATTCCAGGGCCAGCTCTCTATCTCCCTTGTTATGGAGCCTCTATGATGAAAGGTGCCTATAAATGAGGCATCATAGGTAATAAGAAGCCTAAAGTGGTTCATGGGGCCACAAGGAGTCAGACATGAGTAGACATGACATTTAACAGACACAGAAAGGAAATTTGGGTGTGGGGACACTCACCCCTCCTTCTGTACTGTCTCCTCCATTAAAATGTGTGCTTCTCGAGGACAAAAACTGTTGCTTTTCTATTCGTGTCTTTATCACTTGGGACGCTGCTTTGTACACAAGAAACACTTCAGAAATGTTTTATTCATTCATTCATTTACTCATTCACATCTGTTTCAATGACAGCTGCTGGATTTTCTCTTTGGTGTTCCCTGCCTTGTGCTCTTCTGCCATTTGGGATACCAAGGCTGCCCATCCTTGCACACCTCACCCTTTTCTGCCATCTGCCCTGTCCAAACCCTTCTTAGTCCATTTGGCCTTAGATCAAGCCCTCTGACCCCATGGGGACATGGCAGGATTGGCAGCAGCATCTGTGGAAGTGTGCTGGCTATGGGGCACATGAATTCGTTAGCACAGGCTTGACCTACCAAGAGGTGGGTAAAAGAGGGAGATGAAGTGGGTTCTTAGGAGTCAGGGCATCCTCTGAGAGATGGTCCCCAAAGATGTTCTGTCTTCTCATGTTCGGCATGCCTGCAGTGTGATCCCCATTTAACAGATGAGAACAATGAGGTTCACAGAGATGATGTGCCTTGCACTTGGTCACAGAAATACAAAGCCTCAGTTGAGGGTTTTGTATTGCAATTTTGCTGACTTCTGAGTCCAGTTCTCTATCTGCTACCCCCTGTTGCTTCCTCTACAACAGTATGACAGTGATTGGGGCAGCAGATAGAGCATCAGCCTGGGAGCCAGGATGACCTGAGTTCAAATATGCCCCAGACTCTCACTAGTGGTGTGATCTTGGGCAAGTCATTTAATGTCAATTTCTTCAGAAGAGGGAGAGAGAGACAGAGACAGAGATGGAGAAAGAGAGAGACAGAGACAGAGAGAGAGACAGGAACAGAGGGAGACAGAGACAGAAAGGCAGACAAAAACAGAGAGACAGAGAGAGAGAGACAGGAACAGAGAGAGACAGAGACAGAAAGGCAGCAAAAACAGAGAGAGAGAGAGAGAGAGAGAGAGAGAGGGAGAGAGAGAGAGAAGACAGTGAGAGAGAGCATGTGTGCCATTATGGCTGAAGAACAGAGGAAATGATCCTGTTTAAGGGTATTCAGGGAGTTAACTTTGGGAATCACAGATTATAGAGGGACAGGAGCCCTTTCTACCATCGCACGGAAAGAAGGAAGTGTAAATTTATGAGCCACCTACTACGTACCAGGTATTGTGCTAGTTGCTTTACAAATATCTCGTTTTATCCTTAACATAACCCTGGAAGAGAGGTGCTATTATCTCCATTTTACAGTCGAGGAAACTCAGGAAAACAGATTAAATGACTTGTCCAGGGTCTCATCATCTGTAAATGTCCAAGGCTGGACTTGAACTCAGGTCTTTCCTGACTTAAGTTTGTCCTGCGTCAGGCCCAGAGCTCAATGTACAACCCAGTAGACATGTGGAAAAGGTCTAAAAACCCCCTTTTTCTGGGGGAGAAGGAGTGGCAGGGCTAGTGTTCCTTTGAAAAGTTATCGCTGCTCTACACCTCCCCTTTCTTCCTGGATGGCAGTCTTTCCATTTCCTGGAAATTCTGTGCCCCAAAGTCCCATCTTCCATGCCCCCTTGCTAATTATAATCAGGATCTCCCTATAACGTCAGAAATGACAAACACATAGTTGTATTTATCAGAGACATGTTGCTTCCACCCAGTTCAGTTCTGGCAGATATAATAGGTTCCTACTGTGTTCTGAGCACTGTGCTTGTTGCTGGAGCTGCAGAGACAGAAGATGAAACAGACTCAGGTTCAGGTTCAGGATATTTAGGAGGAGCAAGGGCAAGAGAGAGATGGAAGGATAGAAAGCTAAGAGTCCCCACCCCAATTGTGGCCCTTTCACCAGGGCCCAGGGATCTGATGCCAAGTCTATAGGATAATTTTGCCAGGTCCTGAGGTAGAGGGTCACATGTGCTGAAGAGCCTTACCACTCTCACAAACCCAATCTCTGTCCCTTTTTAGCCACCCCCCCCTACAAAGCCATGATCGTCCCTGGTGTCAATATGCCCACTTAGAACTCAGTTGATTGTTATAGAGGTCGAGGGGCTAAGCAGGCAGTACAAGGTGACTATCCTTTTTTTGTACAGCCAAAGCTTTCCCATCATATAATAAATATTTTTCCTTCTTTCTTTCCATCAGCAAAGACCATATTGTATTGGTAGAAACTGGTCTGTTGGTTATCCCTTTATATCTCTGAGCACTCCTCAGTCTTCTTTGTTCTATGTCTATCATCTGTTTCAAGCCTCCTAACAACCACGGTCATTTCCCAAGATACTCTGCTGTCCTGTGCTGTCATCTTCTTCTTCTTCCCTCCCCTTCCTTTCCCTCCCCTCCATTCTCCTCTCTATTCTTCCCCCTGTCCCTGTCCCTCTCCATCCCCTCCCCTCCCCTCCCCTCTCCTTTCCTCTTTTTCTCCTTCTATAGTCTTGCTCAGGAAACACATCAGCTCACATCATTTGATTACCATCTTTATTCAGATAATACCCAGATCTATATATACAGACTTAGTCACTCTCCTGACCTCTAGGCCTATATTATCAACTACCAAGTACATTTTAAGCAGGATCAAGCCTTTGTATACCTTTCTTTTCTTAAAGACTAGGTCTCCCCATCTCTCCCACAAAGGAAGTGAGGGGCTATTCACCAGGTTTCCCCTCTAATGGTCACAGGAACTTCCACCTGTTACCTTTCGTCACCTGGGCTCATTCAACCATCCTTAGGCAGCCCCAATATGCAGGGACTCAAAATTTTAAAGCCATAATAAGTGTGGTCTCCAATTGACCCAAGCCATTGAAATTCTGAACTCCCAAGGCACCCGGGGAGTTGGGATTATAGGTATGCACCATAACACCTGGCTTTCTACTTACTTTAATGACCTTCATATCATGGCCTAATCTAACTTTCTAGACTTTTTTTTAGAACAGTATAGACAGGATCCAAATGACAGTTTTCAATGAAGGGAAGAACCAAGAGCCTCACTCACTTCCCATGCCCCCTTTTACTAAATAGTAATAAATATTAAGCAAAGTCATAGAAACATACAGCAAAAAACACACAGGATGTCTCAAAAGTCTTGGTGCAAATTAAATCTTCAGCCTGCTTTGGGGTATCCTGCAAAAGGGCAGTTCTTGAGGTGGTGAGGCAACCCAGTAATTACATTAGCCCACAAGAGATTCAGCACCTTGTCAGATCTGCAGAGCTCCCTCCCTTTCTTGATATGAGTTTATATACAATTCTCTCCTTCCCTCCACAACACCCCACAGTGGTTGTTAGTGCACATTATGTCTGTTCTCAGGCTCCGTGTGAACACCACACCACACACCATTCATTTCATTCATCCATTTTTACTTCCAAAGTGGTTTATCTTGTTTGTTGCAGAAAACAATTTTAGCAGGTTTTTAAAAACAATTTTTGAGTTCCAAGTTCCCTTCTTCTATTCTCTCCCCCGTCTACAAGAATGCAAGCACTTTGATATAGATTATACATTCATAGTTGTGCAAACCATGTTTCCATATTGGCCATGTTGCAAAAGAGAATGCAGACCAAAAATAAATAAACAAAAAAATTAAAAGCTATACTTCAATTAGCATTTAAACTCCATCGGGTCTTTCTCTGGAAGTGGAGAGCATTTTTCATCAGGAATTGTCTTGGATCATTGCATCATTAAGAAGAGCTAAGATCATTGCATGGCATGACTCTAACTGTGTAAATATCTCCTGGCTCTGCTCAGCTTACTCTCCAGCAGTTCATGTAAGTTTTTTCCAGGTTTTTCTGAAATGTTTCTACTTGTAATTTATTACAGCACTATAATATTTCATCACAATCACCCACCATAACTTGTTCAGTCATTCCTCAATTTATGGGAATCCCCTCAATTTCCAATTTCTTACGACCACAAACAGAGCATCTATAAATATTTTTGTTTATATGGGACTCTTCTATTCTCTTTGGAAAACAGATCTGCTATTGCTGGATAAAAGGGTATACATATGGGCACAGTTCCAAATGTTCGTCTCCAAAATTGTTGGATCAGTTCCCAACTCCACTAACAATACATTAGTATTCCGATGCCCCCCACTCCCATCTTCTCCAATATTTATCATTTTTCTTTTCTGTCATATTAGCCAACCTGACAGGAGTTGTTTTAATTTGCATTTCTCTATTCAATAATGATTTAGAGCATTTTTTCATATGACTATAGATAGCTTTGATTTCTTCGTCTGAAAAAATGCCTGTTCAAATCCTTTGATCATTTATCAATTGGGAAATTATTCATATTCTTATAAATTTCACCCAGTTCTCTATATGTTTGGGAAATTAGGCCTCTTTCAGAGAAAATACTATAAAATTTGTTCCCAATTTCCTGTAAGGAAAAGAACTCCTTGACAGAAACACAGGTATCTTGGAATTTTTCAAAATGAATCTAAGGTGGAATCTCCAGGGCTCAGCCCAATTACTCCCACTGTGGCTGACCCAGCCCTCCCCACCCAGCCATGTCTTCAACATTCTCTGACATCGTTGGGAGCAGCCTCAGATATTAGTCCTTACAGAACCATTCAGTTTTTCAACAGGATAAAAGACCAAGCAGCCCCAGAAAATCTCATCGGAGAGTAAAGAATTTATCACAATCCAGGAGCTCTGGAAATTAGAGGGAGCAGTTGGATCAGGTGCCTTTGATCTCTCCAGCAGGTGAAAACTGTCTTTGTCTGGATCTTTCTCTCACTGCTGTCCCTTAGGTTCCAAGGATGGGTGTGGATCTGAACTTAAATATTTCTATTATCAAGTTGTTTTGGTTTTTGCTTATAGGGTCCATTATGGGCCATGGGGGTGGCAGATCCCTTCCCTGCTTGCTGGGAGTGAGGTCTGATGGCTGATGATCCAGGTGCAGTGTGGAAACTCTTAATGCCGTATTGGTCTAAGATGGAAAGGTTGAAACATTGGCAAGATCTTGGAATGGGAGCGTATTCTTGAGGCCTGACCTATTGTCCCACATGTGGCTCTGGTAGATATGGAAACAGTGCCCATGATCAGGGGGAGATCCCTGATAAGGAAGCTGAGCAGAGTGCTCAGAGGTGCCAGGGAAGATGAGCCATCTGTGAATCTGTTTAGTCCAGTAGCCATGACCTGCTGAGCCCAGGGGGTGTCCTTACCCTAGCACAGCTAAGTGCACACTGGAGCGCTGAGCCTGGAGTCAAGAGGACAGGGAACAAGTATTTATTAAGCTCTTTTTATTAAGGTTATTATAAATTCTTGTTTCTTTCCTTCCTCTCCCACACCTCTCTGGATAGACATTCTGAAATAAAGGTAAGTATGGGGCTATAACCGGGGTCAAGCCCTAAAGAAAGTCCTACAAATCAATCACCTTCAATCTCCTTTTTACAGGAGCAGAGAGAATCTTGTCATGAGTAGAAGGAACCACAAACCACACAGGCTATGTAAGCAGCAATATGGCAGACCTTGGCTCTGAGGCTGGCTAGCTGGGGGGCAATGCCAAGAGCACTCACTGCTTCTGAAGTCAGTGAACCTGGGTTCAGATTCTTGCTCTGATGCTCACTGCCTGTGTGCTCCTGGGTAAATCACCTAACATACCTGGGCCTCAGTTTCCTCACAAAATAATAACAATTAGCACTTTCATAGCACCTAGTATGTGCCGGGCTCTGCACTAAGTACTTTACAAACATTATCTCATCTGATCCTCACAACGACTCAGGAAGGGAGGTGCTGTTGTTATACTTATTTTATAACTGAGGAAATCCAGACAAATACAGGTTAAGTGACTTACCCAGGGTCCTACACCTGGTAAGTGTCTGAGGCTGGATGTTGCAAACTGGGTTGGACTTGAACGGTCACTGTGATCCTTTCTATCTTTGTATGTATGATCTGTGTCCATCCTGGAGAGAAGGCCAAAGGTGACCGTGGGATCCCAAGTTTGCCCAGATTCATTTTAGAGGATCCAGAAGTCATACATTTGGGAGCACATGAGAACCCCCTAAATTCTAACCAGTGCATGGAAGACACTTGCTTGTCCCATAGCATTTTATTTTCACCAACACCTGTGACAGAGCCTTTCTTATTCCCCCTGGCTCCTGGTGTGTCTCCCTCCCCAAACTACCCTAAATTACAATTTGTATATGTTCTGTATTTTCCTATACTGACAGTTCTCACTTTACAGTTCAATGACAGTTCTCACTTTTACATAAATGTGTTCAAATTTGACTTACTTCAAGAATTCTGAAATAAATCTGCATTCCAAAAAGAGACCCTGTGTTAATGTTACTGGGCAGTAGTCTGCTCTCTCTCCCCCTTGGTATCAGTGCTTTGAGTCTTCTCTATGTCCTTCTCCCACCAAAAAGAAACAAGCCCCCCTCCCACTCCACTAAAATTAAGACCCACCAAGAGAAAACATAAAGTTGGAGGAAGGAGAGAAGCCCACTGCTGCTGTGGTATGGGATGCTTGGCTTGAGAGCTCCTATGCTAAGAGAGAAGACCTTGACCCCACTTTGCCTGCCCCCCCTCCTGTCTGTCTGCCATCTGGTACAGCCTGTTTGTCTTCCCCTATCTGGGTCAGTCTGCCTCCTCCGTGTCTACCCAGGCCCCACCCCTGGTCTTCCATAAGGTTCTGGTCTTCATCCAGGCACGCTCCTTTTCTTGTTCTTGCTGCTCTGCTCCTGTCCTTGAACTGTGTGCTGGCCCCTTCCCTCCACAGTAAAAATTCACATTACTGCCAACTACTCCACTGTCACAAAGAGAACTGTCTGTATGTTTGCATGTCATATGCTCTGTTAGAATTTAAACTGTTTAAGCGCAGGCATGGAACCTTCCATAATTTGGAACTGTTTGTCAATTGATTATTATTATTATTATTTGCTTTTTGGAGGGCAGTTGGGGTTAAGTGACTTGCCCAAGGTCACACAGCTAGCTTTTATGTTAAGTGTCTGAGGCTGGATTTGAACTCAGGTCCTCCTGACTCCAGGGCTGGTGTTCTATTCACTGTGCCACCTAGCTGCCCCTGTCAATTGATTATTTATTGAAGACTATCAGGTCCTCTCTAACCTGGAAATAACAAAATGTCTATATTTCTTTGTTTCTGTTTTCATTATTTTTCAGGTTTATTCAACCCAGTAATACTGCCAGGTGAGACATAGCTGGGGCCCCTCCCATCCCTCAAACACATTTGTCTGGGTGCCACATTGTCAGGGTGGGCTAGGGGGAAGTCTCTCCTAGGATCACTCAGCTCCCTGGCCCTCCATGAATGGAGACATGAATAGGGCCCATTGCCCATTTCTATAGCAATGCTCAATTGGGAGTGGAGAGCCAAGGTAAATGAAGAGATATTAAGGGAGCTGCTGTTGAATTCAAGTTTCCTGATCCAAGGGAGCCACCTCTTGGTGGATATGGTGAAGGCACTGTCAGTGACATCAATAAGACCCTGGAGAATGACCAGGGTGCTGTGGGCCTGGAGAAAGGCAAGTGACCTAATTTCTCTCAAAAGGGAAAAGAATGGGATTTGCTTTGCCAGCTACAGGCCAGTGAACTTGTCTTGGATTTCTACAAAATGGTAGAAAGAACCATTCAAGCGATCCTTGTTGAAGAGCTAGAGCAAAAAGCTGTGATCACAGATCATTAGTGTGGCTATAAAGAACACAAGTCATGTGAGACTGAATGTATTCCCTTGTTTGACGGAGTAACTGACATCAGGGAGACACCACAGATAAAATTCTGCTGAATTTGGTAAAGCAATAAAGGATCTCATGCCATTCCTGGGAGGAGAAAAGAGAGATACTGCCTTTAATATAGGACAATTAGAATTCAGATGGATTCAGAATTAGTTGGATGGCTGGACTCAAAAGAGGATTCATTGATGGTTAGCTGGATAGAGGCTCAGCCTTGGAGTCAGGAAGACCTGAGTTCAAATCCCAACTCAGACATTTACCAGATTGTGACACTGGACAAATCAGTTAATCCCATTTGCCTCAGTTTCTCCTCTGTAAAATGAGTTGGAGAAGGAAATGCCAAACCATTCCAGTATCTTTGCCAAGAAACCCTTACATATGGCTGTAAAGAGTGAGACATGAGTGAGGTAACAAAAAATCCAAAATGTAAAAAAAAGTAGACTTGGAAGGAGCTCTCTAGTGGAGTGCCCCAGGGATCTGTTCTTGATCCTGGGCTGTTTAACATTTGTATCAATGACAGATGGGATGCCTCTCAAGCTTACAGATGATAAGAGAGCCAAGGGGGATAGTCAATACCCAGAAGTATAAAACCAGGTTTCAATTAGACCTTGGCAGGATAGAAGATTGGGATAATGCAAAATATAGGGATGAATACCAAGTCCTACACACATGTCTTAAAAATGGCCTTAAAAACTACTAGATTGAGCTGTTAGTCCTTTGCCTGAAAAAGACCTGAGACTTTCACTCAGTAAGGATGTTAATCAATTGTAGAGAACTCATAGAAGGGGGGCGCAATTCAGTATCTTGATATTGATAGCAGTGAGATAATGACAGGCAGACACCCCCCCCACCCCAAACCTGCACAATACACATCCCTGATGTGATGATATGGGGGCCCCTAAGAGAATCAATCACAGCTTCCAGGAATAAGGAGGTGATCATGACTCTGTCCTCACACCTGGAAGGTTGTCTTTGTTTTGAGGGATGAGGGAGGATGTTGAGAAGTTGGGAGCAGCCAGATGGAGGCAGCTGGATGAGGGACAGGCCTCAAGTCCACCCTACTTGAGGACAGGCTGCAGAAACTGGGGCAGTTTAGCTTGGAGGAAAGAAGACTCAGTGAGGAAATAACTGTCTTTATGTATTTAAAGGCAAACCATGGGAAGAGAGATTAAACCCATCTTGTTTGTCCCTGAAGACAAAAAGAAGAGTAAAGGGTACAGTTTACAAAGGGGTAAACTTAGACTCAACGTCAGGAAAAACCTTCCAACAATTAGAGGTATTCTAAAGGAGAAGTGTGCTGTCTCCTGGGGTGGTGGGTCCTTCATCACCAAAGGTTTGTTTCATTGTTTTTAAGGAATGGATATTTGGTAGACATCATCAATGTTTGAGAGCGGGTTGGATTAGAAAGCCTCTAAGTTCCCTTCTTTCTGAAATTGTGCAATTCTCTCCTTCACAATCAAAGCTCTTTGGTCATCACAGTAGGGATTTATATATAGAGAGAGAAAGTGGCCATACATAGACTCAGGTGGGGGCTGTATTCTATCAACATCAGTATATCCTTCTCCATGTGCTGACAGAGAATTGGCAATTTTTCTTGAAATCAAACCATTTAATCAGCTTTAAACTTCATCAGCCAATGACATTTGCATTGTAACAATTTTAATTTTAAAGCATTGGATAAGCCTTACATTAATGAAATTCGTGACATCAATCAGCAAGTGTTGGTCCTTCAAGGGAAAACCCTCATAGCAGTTCCTGAAGATGGAATGGTTCACCCAAGTGAGTAGGAACCCTGATCCTATTTCACCTTTCTCTGATGCTACCTCATGCTTTGGCTGACCCTTCCTTTATAGTGTCCCACAAAGGGCACGAAGGGTGGGAGAAGAGGAGATTCCTATGGCAGGCAGTGAAAGATGGTAAGGGAAGGGGCAGGCTGGTCTTTGTTAGAGATAAATTGTGCTCTTCCAGAAGACAGAGACAAAAGAGCAGTAAAAACAAAGCTTAAGGAGGAAGGAGGAGGGAGGGGAAATTCACATTGGTTGATCTTTTGCAATCCAACCTGGGTGGGTTCTAATGCCAGGGAAATATGGGAAAAATATGGGTGAGAGGAGTGATGGAGCAAATGGATTTTTCCTCCTTGCTGACATTCAAGATTGAGGTGCAAGCTTCCTCCATGTGGCATTCTTTTATAGGCAAGCTAGTGGATGGGGCAAAGAAATTGGTGTCAGGGAGAATGGTGTTAGACTACTCCCTTAGACCCTTAATACTTTTGTCACCTTGGTCAGTCATGAGGCATAAGTGGGGCTCCATGACCCTCATTTTTCTCATCTGCAAAATGATGGGGTTGAATTTGATGGACCACAAGGCCTTTCTTATGTGTAAGGCTAGAACTTTATTTTAGGAAGTTGGGCTGAACTGAAGTCCCCAGGGAGTATGTTGGTGGAAGGATCGGGGATATAGAATGCCCCATTCCATATGTCCTAGGCATTATGTCACTTTGGCCTTTGTTGCAAGTAGGGGGATGATCATGATAGGGTGATTACTTCCTAGCTCTCCAGTCTTCATGAGGAGTACAGGCCAAGATTTCATCTATCCATTGCACATCAGATATTTGCTTGTAAGAGTAAAATGTGTTTTTGGTGCTAAGGATAAAAGCAACCTTTGCTAGTCACTCTGCAAGGAAATAGTCCTACCCTAGGATAAGAGGGTAACAGTTGATGTGATCTCAACCACCTTATATTCCTTTCCACAAAATGCAAATTACATCAAAGACAATCATGTATAACGAACAAACATTACTATCAAAGTAAAACAGTAATTAGGGAAATTATACTAAGTTGTTTGATCACAAGAATACATATGAGTCAGAGCAGCTAGGTGGCATAGTGAGTAGAGCACTGGCCCTGGAGTCAGGAGGACCTGAGTTCAAACACTCAGACACTTAACAGTTATTAGCTGTGTGACCTTGGGCAAGTCACTTAACCACAATTGCCTTGCCTTCCCCCCTCCAAAAATAAAAAAAGAAAAAAATACATATGAATCAAGGTTCTTTGTGATTTGGAAGGGAGGTAAAATCTCAATTTAATCAAGGAGGGAACAATCTCACCCAAGAGGTCTGCTCTTAGTAGCCTTTAGGAGTGTAGGTTGTAGAAATCAAGAATAACATATTTTGGGTTCTAGCTCCTCCTGGGCATTTCCTGTTTGCCAAAAATCAATACCTTCTCTCTCTCATTTCAGTTCTCTCTTTCTTGCTTTTTCTGCTTCTCTATCAGAAATTTTTCAGCTATTAAGTAATCATATCTCCCTCATGTGTACCAGACACAGCATCACAGGACTGTCTTTCAGGACACTGCCAAGCCTGCCTGGTTAAGGTGTTACCTGAAGGGAAATGGGAAAAGGCAAATTTCAGGGATGGCTTATGCAACAGTCTGGGTGATTGTTCTTGTGTGAAGTCAGAGAGTCCCTTCCCCTGTGATACTTCCTATGAAGATTGGGTTCTAGAGTTCAGAAGCTAGAATTCATGCCAGGGATTCCAAAGTCCAAGGGACAAGTTGAATCAGTACAAGGACTAGGCCATCGAGCAGGTGACCTCTCCATCCAGGAGTGAATGGAAGATTCCCATAAACCTTGGTACTTCAGTCTCCTTTATTCCCTAGGCATTTCCAAATCAATATCTCCCAAATTCAAGTCCAGCTGTGGTATTCCCTTGTGCTTTTCTTTAGATAGAGGATTCCTTCCTAGATTACCTTCCTCTTTGTCAGAAATGGAGTCTTGATCCTCACATTTTGTTCAACCAGTGTGGTCATTGATTCTTATATTTCCAGTCTCAATAAAGACCACACCATGCCGAGATGAATCTCTTGAAAAAGGCAAAGGCAATCCTATTTACTTGGGGATAGCAGAACATAAACTGTGTTTGTGTTGTGCAGAGAGTGGAGGACAGCCCATACTGAAGCTGGAGGTAAGTTTCAGAGCATCTCATGGAATCTCAGAATGGGAAAGGATTTCAGAGGTCACCTAATGCACCCAATACTTGAATTAGAATCTCTTAGAAAGTGTCTCCAAATAATGGTGATCCAGGTTTCAGTGAAAGCTCTTGCATTCTGACAAATGAGCTTTACCCCGTCTTGCTCAAACCATGTCCTGGCCTTTTCCGAAGTTCATCTACTCTCCATATGCTTTCCAGCTTTGTTTTATATGGTTTCTGATTGCATTTTAATGTAAATTGCTTGGGGGCAGTGACTACCTTATTTGCTATTTTTTTCACAGTAATCTCAGTCTTTTCACAGTATCTGGCATGTGATAATACCTTAATAAATGCATTTTCCTTCCTTTCTCTTTTCCTTTCTCCATTATTCCCTTCTTTTTCCTTCTTTCCCCTTTCTTTCTCTTTCTTTCCTTCCTTCATTCTTATGGGCCTTCTTTCTTGCCTTTCAAAGCAGCTGATTCCCCTCTAATCTTTAATTATTAATAATTAACCTTTGCTCATTAGGTTATTTTACTTTATATTAATCTTGAATCTTTGCTGTAATATTTCCACTTTCTTCCTATTTCTTCTCTGTTGGACCAAGCAGAGAATATTTCCATCATTCTTCTACATGAAAGACCATATGCCTCTTGAAAAAGCTATATCCTCCATAGAGCTGTTCTCCTTCAAACACCACCTATTTTTCATCTCCTTCTTATATGGCAAAATTTTAGCATCTTTTATCATTCTGGTCTCCCTTGTACTGAAATGTGGGGTTCAGAAATGATTAAATGAGAAACATTGAGTGCTTGCTGAGTCCAACATTCTTCTAAGCACTAAGAATGCAAATAGAAAAGTCCCTGCCCTTAATGAGCTTACTATCTAATTGAGAAGATGCTATACACTAGGGAGTGGTGTCCAGAAAAGGAAGCTATGTTCTGGGAAGTCACAAGTATGAGTTGAAGAATGGAGTGGTCACATGGCATGCCCCTTGAGAGACAATGGTAATGGCTAGTAACAGCTACCACTGATATAGTACTTTTAGATGCTCACCGCATTTTATGGATATTATCTCATTTGATCCTGACAACAATCTTGTGGGATAGGTTCTATTACCATTCCCATTGTACAGATGTGGAAATTGAGGTAACCAGAGGTTTAGTAACATGCCTAGTGTCCCCTAACCAGAAAGTATCTGAGGAAGGACTTGAATTTAGGTCTTCCTGATCCAAGTTCAGCAGAATTTAGCTGCCAGTGGGAGGGTTAATTTGATTAAAATTCTCAGGAGAAGAAGCATCAGGAAAAAAAGGCCTAATGCAATCTTTGGCAGTATTTAAAAGGAATGCTTTCCAGGAATAGCTAGGTGACAGTTCAGTTGTACTCTTGTCTTTCCCACTTCATGTGGAGTATTGTGTTCAATTTTGGGCACTGTGGTTTAGAAAGGACATTGATAAAATAGAGAGAGCCCAGAGGAAGGTAACCAAGATTGTGGATGGTCATCATTCCTTGTCTTTTGAGGATTTGTTCAAAGAGCCTGGCATGCTCAGCCCAGATGAGAAAAGACTTGAGGATGTCAGATGGAGACATTATATATCTGTCTTCAAGTATTTGAAGGGCTATCTCCTGGAAGAAGGACTTGGCATTCCATTTGGTTTTAGTGACCACAACTGGGATCAAGCAGTACAGGTTGCAAAGAAGTGTATTTGGGCTTAATATAAGCATATCCTTCCTAACAATTAGAATTGTCTCAGAATTAGATGGATGGCCTCAGGAGAAGATGGGTTTCTAGCTCTTGTAGGTCAAAGCAAGGATGTGTGTGTGTGTGTGTGTGTGTGTTTGTGTGTTGAACTCAATAGCCGTTGAGATTCCTTCCCATTTCCCAATTCTGAAATTCTATAACATCATCTGATGGACTTTTCCTTCCTGTTTTTCAGGAGAGGGAGCTCATGGAATTTTATCACACCCATAAAGCAGAGAAGTCTTTTGTATTTTACCAAAATGCAAATGGCAGAACTTCTACCTTTCAGTCTGCTGCCTACCCTGGCTGGTTCATTGCTAGTTCAAAGGAGAAGAGGAAACCCATCACAATGACCAAGGATGTGGGAAAATATAATATACATTTCCATTTCAATCGCAGGATTTGAGCCTAGCCTGGACCAAGTAGCCTCGGTTCAAGAAAAGCCTGCCATGTTAGCACAATATACCACATGTTCAAAACCACGTTCATATCTATATCTATATAAATAAAACTTGTATCAGTGGTGGGAGATGTGCAATATGACCAGGATGTGTTCCTAACTTCTAGGGACTTAGGATTTAATACCACTGAGTTAAATAAACCTATATGTCAACCACTGGAGTCATTGATATAGATGTCCTGAGTGACTGAGGCTTTAGTATCTCACTTCCTGAGCTCCACATCCAGCAACTAGAATAGGATCTGATGCCTAGTAGATGGTTAATTAATCCCTGTTTCCCTTGAAACATAGTTGCTGGAGAGAAAGACACAATTGAAATAGTCTTTGTCTTTAGGGACCTTAAGGCAAGTGGTCATAAGGGTCAGGGGCCTGAGGCAGGCCCCTGTGATTCTCATTCACAGCTACATAAGGAAATAGGGCTGCAAGGAGTGGAAGGAGGGAATGGGAAAAGAGAGAGTAAGAGAGAGGGAGGGAGGGAGGGAGGAAGAAAAACAGAGGAAAGAGAGAAAAAGAAGTAGGGAGGGGAGAGGCAAAGAGGGGAGAGAGAAGGGGAGGGAGAGAGAGAGAGAGAGGGAGAAAGAGAGAGAGAAGGAGGGAGTGAGAAAGAGACAGAGACTGAGAGAAAGAGACTGAATGAGACCAACAGAGAAACAGAGAGCAACAGTGACAGAGACAGATAGAGACAGAGAAAGAGACCAACAGAGAAACAGAGAGACAGAGAGACCTAGACAGAGATTGACAGAGAGACAGAGACAGAGATATGTGGAGGAAGGGATGGGGAAGAAAGGACAGTACATGGTGTACCCTCATCAGAGAAGGTGCTGTGCTCTATGAGCAAAGCAGAATTCAAGTAGCTCAAAAGAAATGCAAGATGCATAAATTTAGAGAATGCACCCCAAATGTTCACATGTACTATTTGTGTCCAGCCTGTGGTAGAACATTCCAAGCTCTTATTGGTCTCCTCATCCACAGTCAAACACACTGTAACTTGACTCTAGCATAGTGGTATCATTTCGGTCCTCTTCCAGAATGAAAGACAACAACTAACCAACTGTGTTCCCAGCATTGTGCTTGGTGTTGGAGCTGCAGAGACAGAAGGTGAAACAGATCCTGTCTCCAGGCCCTTATGTTCTCTTGATGGCAACAATATGTGTTTAACCACCTTCAATGGGTTGTAGGTGGCCCAGGGGTGCCATCACTACAGAAAGAAAGGTTGTAGCTAGACTGTGAAATCCATGCGATAAGAAGTTGGAGACTTGTCCTAAATCAGCTTCCTCCTACTTGGATTCTTCCCCTTCATGGGAAGAGAGGAGAGACAGAACCTAGATGAGCTTCTTTTTTCTGGACTGGAGGTAAGGATGACTTGGTGCTGAGCTTGAATTGTCTCATCTCCCATCCCTCCCAGGTCTCAGTAGTCTCTCTGGTACCTTGAACCTCTGATCACTCCATCCATAACTCACTGAAGTTTTAAAAGGTGGGGGTAGGACAAAGGCACCCAGAGATTAGAAGCAAGGATCAGTTCTGCCCACTCCCAAGATAACTTTGATCTTGAGCTCCTGGAGAGCAAGGGCTCTCTCTATATCCCCAGAGTTAGCCACAGTACCTGGCACAGAGTAAGCCTGTAATTAGCCCTTACTGATGATGCCATAAGGTGGAGAATGAATTTTCCTGGCCCCCTTTTTCTGGGATGCTCTAAAAATATCACGTCTGTAAAGACAAATTCAAATGATGTCATTATCTGATGAACCCTGGAATGACTGGGGTCCTCTTGAATCTCTCATCTCTACATTAGTACTTTCTGGGCTGGACAGGAATTCAGGGTTACAGAGTAAAGTGGAGGGGGTATGGAATTTAAAGATATAGGGATGGCATGAACAAAGGCTATGTGGCTTAGTCCTTGTTCAGGGAATAACTAGAAGTTCATTTTGACTGGAGTGAAGCAGGTATGAAGGGGAGACAAATAGAGTGAGGTCAGACTGAACAAGTAGGTTGATGATACATGGAGGGCCTACAATGCCAGACCAAGCAGTCTGGACTTCACAGGTCAGATAATGGGGAAGCCTGGCAGATTTTTGAGCCATGGAGTGATGTTCCCAGACATATATGGAATTAGGAAAGTCCATCTTGGGGCGACTTGATGGTGCAGTGAATAGAGCACCGGCCCTGGAGTTAGGAGGACTGAATTCAAATCCAACCCCAGACAGTTAACACTTACTAGCCGTGTGACCTTGAGAAAGTCACTTAACCCCAATGGCTCTGCCTTCCCCCCTCCAAAGAGAAAAAAAAAAAGGAAAGTCCATCTGGAATGGAAGGGTAGGATGAGTCGATGGGGATGGAGGGATGTGTGACAGAGATCTCCTACAAGGTACTGCCCCTTCAGGGTGAGCTCACTTGCTGATTTTCCCTCCACAATCCATGGATATCACCGGGAACTTTGTCTACCCCTGCTTACCAGGGGAATTAGGGGAACTGATCCTTCACAGACACTCAGGCATCAGGGGCTTCCCCAAGATTCCTTTGAATGAAAGAAAGATGCTTCCTTCCTTGATTCTCATTCCCATAACAGCTCATCCCCATGTTCTGTCCATCCAATCTGCTTCTCCCCTTCTCCCAAAGAAGACTTCAAAGTATCTTCTGATATCAGGAAAGGTCTTTCTCCTTAAGCTTAGAGTAAGTAGTTGCTAACACTCACTTTATTCAAATAGGTAGATGACTTAGTGGAAAAAACCCACTGGAACTGGAATCAAGAAGATTTGAGTTCGAATCCATCCTCGGGTACTTATTATTCATGTGACCCTGGGCAAGTCACTTAACCTCAATCTCCCTCGATTTGCTCGATTTGAAATGGAGATAATAACACCTAGCTCCTAAGACTGATGTGACCACCAAATGGGATAATAGTTGCACAATACCCTGGCATATAATAAATCAATAATAAAGGTTTTTTTTTTCCTTCCCCTGCTTCTCCCTTTCCCTTCTGTCTCCTGGGAATGAAAATGAATCCCAGACAGACCCTGGTAGGGCTGGGAAGGTGATGTTTCTTGGTGTAAGATCCAGGTGGGTCCATGGGTTGGTCTATCCCTTACCTAGGATGATGAACTGCATTCTGTGTGGAAACTCCTAGTCACAACTTTGCTCAAGCAGGGCTTTGGGGGGGGAAATAAAACCATTAGAGGGATTCCTGGGAGAGGGTACTGAAGTATGGAGGAAGTAGAGATCTTGGCAAGGTTCAGGAGGTTTAGGATGAGTGAAACCCAGAGAGATGGGAGGATAGAAAGTTAGGAGTCTTGTGGCAAGCCCCTTTGCCAGGGCACAGGAGTCTGATGCCAGGTCTGCTGGATAATTTTGTCAAGTCCTGGGGTAGAGGGCCACAAGTGGTGTGGAGCCTTACCACCTTCACAGTCCCTAGCTCTGTCTCACTCACCCTCCCCTCAACCTGTGCCAAATTGTGCCAGGTGCCCAAATTCCCACTTACAACTCGATAATAAATATGGGTCAAGGGACCAGGCAGGCAGTACAAGGTCACTATCCTTATTCTCTACAGTTATAGTTTTCTAATTGTTGCAATCAGGGATGTAGGTGGAGTCTATGGCCATGTAGAGAGCCTCCCAAGATCTTTATTATACAAACCCTAGTTCCTCAGTACCTAATACAATACTCTACTCTTTCTAAAGCTACCAGAAAATGCTTCGCCACAAATCCAGCTCTTTCAGCATTCTTGACTTTTTCATAACAGTCGACACTTCTGACCACCTCTTGCTAGACCGGACAGGATCAGTCTCTCCACCCTGGCTTTTCATGACTTTGATCTCTTCTGACTCTCCCATCTGACCCACACCTTCCCAGTTTCCTGTATTGAATCATCATTTATTTTTTCATCTCTATATGTGTGTGTATACTCTACAGTTTCCCATGACTCCTCTTCTGCCACAACCTTCTTTTTGTTGAGGTCCTCAGCACTTGGGGTTTTAGTTCTCATTCCTGTGCAGATGACTCTGAGATCTCTATATTCAACCCCAATCTCTCCACTTAAATTGAGATGCCACATCACCAACTATCTGGACATTTCCATTTGGATGACCTGTAGGCATCTCAAACTCAAAATCTCCAAAACAGAATTCATTATCCTTCCTCCAAAATTCTACTCCCTTCTCCAGCTTCTCTATTCCCTTAAAGGTTCCAACAACCTTCCATCCTTGCAGTCTTGAAGTTATCCATAGTTCTTGCTTCTCTTTCTCCATATCCAATCAAGCCTTGTCATTTTTGCCTCAATAACATTTCTTGCACTCATTTCCTCCCCTCTAGTCACATGGCTACCACTGTAGTTCAGTCCTCATACCCTCTTTCCTGCTTATTACAACAATCTGCTACTTGATCTCCATCCTCTCCTTTCCCTAATGTATCCTCTAGACCAGCAGTTCTCAACCTGTGGGTTATGTTCAATTTAAATACATCCTGCATATCAGATATTTACATTATGATTCATAACAGTAGCAAAATTACAGTTATGAAGTAGCAATGAAAATAACTTTATGGTTGGGGGTCACCACAACACAAGGAACTGTATTAAACTGTATTAACTGTGGCATTAGGAAGGTTGAGAACCACTGCTCTAGACAATTGAAAAATTGATATTCCTAAAGCACAGGCTTAACCATACTTCCTTATTCTGAAAGTTCCATCTCTCTTATGATAAACTACAAATGCCTCTGTTTGGTATCATTTAGAGACCTTCATCATGGTTCCCAATTCCTTTCCCAAACTTTTATCGTGCATCGCTCCAGCGGACTTAATGGTCTAGATAAATGGGCTAATTTGCTCTTCCCTGTACATGTCATACTCATCATTCCTTAATTTTAGTGAATTTCCTCTAAGATCACCTCTCAATTTATCCCATCTATTGCTTGTTTGCCCATAGCTGTTGGCACATCATCTCCCCCCATTAGACTGGGAGGTTCTTGAGGGCAGAGACTGTCTTTTACATTTCTTTTTATCTCCATTGCTTAGTACAGAGCCTGGTAGATAGCAGGTGCTTAATAAATGCTTGTCTAGTGACTGATAGTGCCCTTGACAGCCTGCCCTCCATGTCTGGAATTCACTCCCACCTCACACCTGTAAGGTTGTGTCCCTAACTTCTTCTAAGGTTCATTTCAAGTTCTACCTCCTAAATCAGTCAGAAGGAGTGACACAAGGATACTCTCAAGGTCTCTCTTAAGAACTTTGGTGCTGATTTTGTGACATGGTAGACACTGGCACAGGACTGCTCAGCATGGTGTGTCCCCATCAGAGAAGGTGCTGTGCTTTGTGAGCAAAGCAGAATTGAAACGGCTCATAGGAAATGCAAGATGCACAAATTTGGAGAATCCACCCCAAATGTTCATGGGGACTATTTGTGCCTGTCCTGGAGTAGAACATTCTGAACTTGTATTGGTCTGATCAGTCACAGTGGGAAACACTGCAACTTGACTCTAACATAGTGATGCCATTTTGGTCCTCTTCCAGAACAAAAGACAACAACCAACCAATGTATATGTACACATATATTTTGTAATAACTTTTCACTGTACCAGTTGTTTACATTTCAGTAGAATGCAGGGTACTTGAGGAAAGGTACTGGGTTTTGGTTTTTATGGACTAAAAAAATAAATTTTTTTAATGTAAATTTTAATTTATTTCTTGGTTATATCATTCATTTCCGCAAGGTTTTGAGTTACAAATTTTCTCCCCTTTTTGTCCCTACCCCCCAGCCCAGAACATTGATCCCACTGTAAGACCCCTCCCACAATCTGTTCCC
>CM053595.1:291682011-291699707 GCA_028646575.1 Pseudocheirus occidentalis
TTTTGGGACTTGTCCTTCTGGTTTTGGGACTCAGTGTTATGGTTTCTGAATAAAGACCTTAGTTCTGCCTTCCATGTGGAGAGTTTGCTACATTTTGTGATCCAAAACTATACCAACATATTCATAACCATCATGGGGGTGTGAATATCTCATTATTGATACAAGTTATTATCAATTTTGAAAAAAACCAACTGCACATAATATAAATCTTTAGTTTTATTTGTGTTTTCTGTTCTACCATGCATGTGTAAATGTTCATTTCATTTGTTGTTAAGTTCATAATAAAAACAAATTTTTAAAAAAGAATAAAATTTTGAAGACACAAAGAAAAATAGTTCTATTAAAAAAGAAAAATGAGATTTGTCTAAATAGACTTATACTGTTACACAGGAAACTTGCTAACCAATTTAGATATAAAAAGGAAATCATACAGAAGATGGATGTAAGGGCAGGAACTAAAGGTGAATTTGTGTCGTGGTTCTATAAAAATGATGTCAGGAATGCCAAGGCACAGAATGAGTCAAGGAAAGCTAAGGACAAAACAAGGACAATTTCCTTATAATAGAAGAAAAGAAGTGTCAAAGAAAGAAACAAATCTTTTCTTGGAGCAGATGGTATGATAATAATTAACCACAGGGAGAAGGTAAAGCTGTTCAATGTCTATTTTGTTTTTATTTTCTCAGAAAAGGAGAATATATTTACACTGAATCAGCAGAACAAAAATAAGTGACAAAAAATGGACCCAAATGAATAGCATTCTCACATCCTGAAAGAACCAATGGATGTGATCGATGAGCCACTGTCAGCAATGTTTGAAAGATCGTGAAAAATGGGAGTAGTACTACAAGATGGAAAAGGTCAATGTCCCAATTTTAAGAATAGAGTTTGTGAACCATAGGTTAGTGACCTAGACTTAGAACATGTCATTAAAAGAATGGTAAACGTCCTTAAAGGGAAGTGATCATTACAAGGAGCCAGCATAGGTTCAATTAAGAACAAATCATGTGCGGCTAATTCCATTTCTTTCTTTGAAAGAATTACTAGATTGATCTATGAGATAAATTCTGTAGAAATAATTTATCTCGATTTGAGTAAGTCTTTGATAAAATATCTCATATTATTCATGCAGATAGCCATCCCCAGTAGATAGTCAAAGGATATGAATGGGTAGTTTTTAAACAAAAGAAGCATTCAATGATCATACTGAAATATGCTAAATCACTGATAACTAAAGAAATGCAAAGTAAGGCAACTTTGAGGCTCCACCTCATATCCATCAGGCTGAAAAATACAACAAAGCAGAAAAGTTTCAAATGTTAGAGGGACTGTGGGAAAACAGGTTCGCTAGTACATTGTTGGTGAAGCTGCAGATTGTTCTAATTATTCAGGAGAGCAGTTTAGAACTATGCCTAAAAACTTACCAAATTATGCAAACTATATCTTTTGACCCACTTGTTTTACTACCAGACCAACATACTAAAGAAACCAAAGAAAGAAGAAGAAAAGGCTGTCAAAAAATATGTACAGCATCTCTTTTCATGGTAATTAAAAACTGGGGAAAAAATTTTAACAGAAACTGAGGAGTATAGAGGAAAGGCTAAACAAATAGTGGTGTATGGATGTAATAAAACATTCTTGTTTCCTAAAAAATAATGAAAGAGACCATTCCAGGGAAAAAAGGGAAATTTTCATGAACTGAGGCAGAGCAAAGCTGATCTGGGAGAAGGTGGAAGGGGAAGGGCAGGTTAATTTTTAAAATACTTGTTATTTCAAAAAGTAAAAATAATGAACCATTAAAACCAAACAAGTATTAAAATATTGTTCTTGTGGAGAAAATGATTAGGCAAATAATACAATGAAATGGTTTCGCAACTGCTTTGGATGGCTAGACTTCAAAAAAAGGTAGTGTTCAGTTGCTCAATATCAACTTAGTGAGAGGTCTCCAGTGAAATTCCACTGGGATCTGTGCTTGGCCTGGTGCTGCTTAATTTTTTTGTTAACCATTTAGATAATGGTGTAGACAGCATATTCATCAAATTTTATAGATGTTGCAATGCTGTAAGACAGGCAGGATTTTTTAAAAGGAGCATAATAGGCTACACAAGCTGAATTGAATAAACTTAAATTCAACAAGGCTTGTATTTGGATATGAAGAGTCAGTTTCACAAGTACCAGAAGGGAAGGTATGAGTTGCAGTTGTTCTGAAAAAGATCTGGAGGTCTGAGTGGAATGTAAGCTCAATTAGAGTCAGCAATGGAACACAGCACTCAAAAAAAAAAGCTAATGTGGTATTGTTGTTGTTGTTCAGTAATAACTGAATCTTTAATGAACACATGGGTTTTGGGTTCTGTTTGTGTGTTTTGAAGATATTGAAGTGGTTTGTCATTTGCTTCTCCAGTGGATTAAGGCAAACAGAGGTTAAATGACTTGCCCAGGATCACACACCCAGTGAATGTCTGAGGCTAGATTTAAACTCAGGTCTTCTTGACTCTAGGCCCAGAGTTCTATCCATTGAACCACCCCGCTGCCTCCAATGTGGTCGTGGGTTATATTAAACTGGGCCTAGTTTCCAAGGATAGCGATTTCCAAGGGCCTAGATTCCAAGTGATAGTTTCACTTTACTCTATTTTCATCAGACTTTATCTTAAGTATTGTATTCACCAGAATGAAATTAAGCCCAGGGAATAAAGTCATTGTTTTCTTCCTGTCTTGCTACATTTCTCCATTTATTATGTAACCTACAAAAGATTGAGTATATCTGAGTAAATGGTCCTTAGTCTTAGGATACCAATAATGCGCAAACTTGCAGCAATATGGGGAAGTGGTTTATCTTTGACTTGTGGTGTGTAGGCAAAAGTGCTGGCCAAATGGTTGGTAATGTGGCACCATCTCCTCATGGTACAGATACTTCTATCAAAGAAATAAATGAGAGTTGTCCTTGATTTGTTAAAAAAAAAATTGAGGTCTTATTTGTCTTGCTTTGTTTTAATTAGTGCTGCTGCAGCTTTGTCAAACATTACCTTGTGGTCACCTAAGATCTCCAAATCTTTTCCACATAAAGTGTTGCCAGGTCAGGTCTCCTCCTGTACTCATAGAAGGCATTTTTGAAAACTAATATAAATGCGAGAGTTTGTATTTATCCCTCTTAGACTGCATTTTATCCATCTCAACCCAGTTTGAAAGTCACATGGGATACTTTTGAATTCTAACTCAATAATTTATCTAGTATATTAGCCATCACTCCTAGCCTGGTGTCATTAGAAATTTTGCTAAGAATGCTTATGGCATCTAATTTATGATGTTATCCATGTTGACTAAAAGAAATCATTGTTCTCCTGATGACTGGTAGGCCTATCAGTTTCTGGAGGGAGGGGAACTGTCTTCCATTGTACTATATATAGGATTCCTTAATTTGGCCCAGGCATGTCCCAGACAGGCAGAATGAAAGAATTTTCAAGTTGGCGTAAACCTGGGAGATGGCTACTGTAGGTCTTTTGCTTGACATATGAGCAAATTGATGCTTAAAGACATGGGAGGATTTGCCCCAGGTTAGTCAGCTGCTTCCTGACAGACTTGGATTAGAACACAAGATTCCCGACTCCCAGTCTCATGCCTTCCCCCTAGACCACATCTGCCTCCCATCAAATCCCTGATTAACATCCTAGACTTGGTCCTCTTTTAGCCCAAAGATCCTTCTGGCAGGGAAGGGAATTAACAGGGCAATCAGAAAGTTAAAGAATCCATTTTTAAGAGAAACAGAGGAAGGAATCTCAGGAAGGAGAATGGAGAGTGGAATCTGCTCCTTTTCTTTCCTAATTTTAAAGAGAACAGCTTAAGCTTTGATTAAGCAGAGTATGTTTAATCACTCAGTTCCAGGCAAGGTTAGGACCTAGCTATGGCAGTAAAGGGAAGCAGAGACCAATCATAAGAACATGGCAAAAGATCCGACCCCCCAAGGTTCACAATGTAAGCAATCTTTTATCTCTGAAAGCTCATTGAAAAGCCAGAGGATGGATGCTGTGGTGGAAAGGCACCCTACCCCCGACTTGGTTGATCTGACTTATGCCATGCTGTATATCTCAGGGCTATTCACTGTCCCTTTCTGGGTCTCAATCTTCTCACCTGTAAAATGACAGGGGGGAGAGATGTTGATGGAAAAATAAAAAATAAAATTGAACCCTATGTGACCAAGTCTATCCCAAAAGAAGAGATAAGAAAATGCCACTCCCTTCATTCTTTGTAGAGATACAAAGCTACAGGAGTGAAAACCGCATATACAGTCAGGTTCAATGGGTATTGGTTGTTTTCAATAAATTGCATTTTTTCCTTCCCTTTCTTTTGCATTCTTTCTTATGTGGGGTGACTCAGCAGATAGGGCAAGGTGGGAGATATATTCAGAAATTTATTAAAATGAAAATGTATCAGTGAAATATTTTTAAAGATGGGGTTGAACTGGATGTTTTCCAACACATTTTTCAGTTCAAAGATCAAACCAATGTGCTCTTGACCCCAATACTTTAGGAATCTATGAGTCCCTGTGTATACTTTAAAGAGCTTTGTAAAAGTGAAAGTGTTATATGGATGCTGGTCTTGATGCTCTGGGCAGCTGATCCCCTAATCCCTGCCCTCCCCACCACCACTGCAGATTGTGACCCTTCTAGGATTAAGTAAACAGTCTTCCTGGTTTGCTGTGACTGAAAAAAATACATCATCTGATGAAAACCTGCTTGTTGGAACTCCTCAAAGGGAACCAGACTGGGGGTGGATATGGTATCTATCACTGAATGGATCCATTCAGTCTTTCCAGCTTGGCAGGAACTGCCAGAGCTTGCCCCTCCCTGATATGACCTTTAAGTGTCCAGCATCACCTTCATGCCATGAAGAAGCACTAAAATATGGCTTGAGTAGAAGAAGGAAAGGGGCTGGACCCTTGATTTCTTTGGTCTGGAGCAGGGGTGGGGAACCTGCAGCCTCGATGTCACATGTGGACTTCTAGGTATTCAGGCATAGCCTTTTGACTGAGTCCAAATTTTACAGAACAAATCCTTTTATGAAGGGAATTTTTTCTGTAAAATTTGGATTCAGTCAAAGGGCCCCTTGAGACCATAGAGAGCCACATGTGGCCTTGAGGCTAGACGTCCCCCACCTCTGGTCTAGAGAATGCCTAAAGGAAGAAAGTTCCTCTGTTGATGCAGGCTGGTACCTTTTTTTTTTTTTTTTTTTTTTTTTTTTTTTGTGAAAGCCAGTCATATGTGTCAGAGGTGAGATCTGAATGCAGGGCTTCCTTGTAAAACCCTAGCTGGAAGGATCAATTTGGGAGGCTCTGCTCCTTGATGAAGATCAATGCCCAGCACCTGTTTGAGAAGAGGAACTGTACAGAGCAGGAGAGAAGAGGGATTCGATCTCTTTGGATTCCTCTGGCTTCCAGCATCAAGGGAGAAGACACAGGAAATTCCCCTCTTCATGAGATTGCTCTCTTTAGAACCCTGAAGGGAGAAAAAGACTGGGAAGAAGCCAACATGAGGAGGTGACAGTCTCTGCAATGTTCCATATTTGCTACACTAGAGACATCAGGGAATTTCCCCTTTGGATGAGATCTGGGATTATCTCTCTTGGCTGACCTGAGTTATCTCACTCACAATGGGAGAGCTGCTTTACTCTGAACTGTCGGGTATATATTTTCCTATGTATACTTGCTCTGGCATGCATTTTGCTATCAACTTGGATAATCTGAATTATTTCTAACTTGTTATATGTGTTCATTGTGAAACTAATATTTGCTGAGAAGGAAGTCAAGCTTTTGATATAAAGATTGGGGGCTTCCTTCCCCCAAAATAAACACTTATGAAGAGTTTATCTTGAGTCTAAAATTCACATCCCCCTGGGGTGGAGAACCTGTAGGCTTGAGGTTACATGTGGCCTTCTAGGTCCTTGGGCAAAGCCTTTTGATTGAGTGCAAATTTTACAGAATAAATCCTTTAATTAAGTTTGGATTCAGTCAAAGGGCCACACCTAAGGATCTAGAGGGCCACATGCGGTCTTTTGAGGCTACAGGTTCTCCACCCCTGTCCTAGATGAGTAATATTTAATGGAGAAAATAGCTATAATTTTATCCTAGTACTCTTTTACTCAGAAGGGCAGAATGGCCAAGCTTCTGGCTCCAGTCTCTTGCCATCTTGCCTTTCTTTTTTTTACTTTGTCTCTGGAGAATTATTTTATTTTTCAGAATATTCAAGGCTAAATAAAAGAACAAAATCCAAACTATTGATACAAAATTAACAGTAATATTTTACTCTACTACATTTAAAAAGAAAGAAACTAGCATTTTTTGTTGTCAAAAACATTTGGACAAGTAAGATACTTATAACATGACTTCGATATTAAAATTCAAAGACATTGATATTAGAAACATCACACAAACTTATATCCCTTTGATTTGGAGGAAATGGAATAAACAAATATTTGGAGGGATATATACCAATAGTATCTTCAACAAAAGAATTTTAACCAACAAAGAAAAATAACAAAAAGTTTTGTTCTCTTTTTTTAAACTTTTAAAGAACGTCTCATTCTAAATAAGACAAGAAATAAACTACTTTTATGCCCTTAAGAGCATATTGGTTCACTCAAGGTGTCGTAACTTCTGTCAGCCAAAGGAACTGCATGGAGTTATATGAAATACGTGATAATTAATGCCTTAGCTTCTTGAGGACAGTGGCCATTTGCTTTTTGTCTTTGTATCTCTGGTATTTTGTCTTTGTATCTCTGGTATAACCTAGTGCCTAGATTATAGAAGATACTTAATGTTCATAGATGGACCGTTTGACTAACTATTTAGATAAGTCATTGAAATAAAAAAGGTCAAACATGCTGGGAAAAATAACACCTAGGGAATTAGCGTGAGATTCAATTGTTTGAGGCGTAGTAAATAGTGCTCAGCCTCAGCACTCTGAAGCAAATCAGGGCCGTGGGGAAATCTCAGAATTACATATTAAAAGAAGCATAGGAGTTATCATCTCTGGATATCACATAAAGGACCAAGCATCTCTAATAGTAACACTGTATAACAGACCTAATATTCAGCCCAAGAGCCAGTCCAAAGTAGCAAGATGGGAAGTATAAAATCTCTGGATATCTCCTGTGGGTGCAAGATAATGGTCTTTGAATTTTAAATAGCCCCACACTAAAACTAGGGAGCAACATAGCCCCAATGTGAGAAGGTAAGGGAATAGGAAATAAAACAAACTGATCTTGGTTTCAGGATGACAAGACATGAATCTAATCATGATGCAAAAAAAATGAAAACAAAAAACAAACCCCAAACCAACAACAACAATCTTATTTCTTTCCATGCTTATGTATACTAAGATTTATGGGTAAAATGGTATTTTTTTAAATGTGAAATAGGCTAAAATCTTTTACAAAGGAAGAAGGCATTGCTTTCCCAAATAGGGATGAGGATATGAACTGAACTGTATCTGTGATTTCCCTGGTACGGAGAATGCTGCATTAAGGAAATCCTCTCTACCAATGGCATGTCAACACTTTCGATGCAACTCCAGAGTTTAAGGATTTGCCTACAGAGCTGAGACGTTGGGCAACTTGAACGGGGTCCTATTAGGCCCCACTATTACACAGGGCTAGGAACTGAACCCTGATCTTCCTGGATTCAAGGCCATTTATCTAGCCAGTATGCTACCTCTCTCAGCTTAATAAAATAAATTTTCACTAAGTTATCCTTTACATTACATATACATTTTCCAAATAGGCACCCTACATTTTATTGTCCCTTCAAAAATATTTCAGTTTTTTATTAAGACCCATGGTAAAGGCTTTTCTTTTAATGATATCTTTGATTTCTGCTGTTTTTTTAATGCACAAGTATCTAGTTAGGACTTTTGCTGGCATCTGTTTGGTGTGTTCTTTGAAGACTAGCATAAAGTAAGGATTTTCATAACACTGGGGAATACCCTGCTGGGCATCATTTTACTGAAAAAAAAAGGTTAATATTTGTATAGCCAAATAGTAATAATACTTCTGCTTTTCACTAATATTGTGAAATAATCACAGCATGGAAATATGCCTGTAACTCTGGAATAAGTATATACTATTTATGAAGTTAACTCATCAAACACAGGGATGGCATAATGTTTCTACTGCATGATATTTAATTCTTTAAAGCAACAAAAACAACAACAAAAATGTACTCTTAAAAGTATAAACAATCTTGAAATGTGCAACCGTGAACACAGCTTCCCAGGACTCTTCGTTATTAAATGATTTTTCTTTTGTTGGCTCAAAATTTCCTTTAATTGGAGCATTAGTTCACACTGATATCGTTCTTTCTGTGCCTAGTTCCAAAGAACTATTCTTGTGTAATCCATTGTGATCTTCTGATTTTAGCTGTTCAGCTTGTTCAAAATCTTTTCCACATTCTGAGGATGTCTGTCTCCTTTTGGTGTACAGCTCAAAGAGAAAAATACCAGTTACCAAAATAACAACTTCAGCAGTTACTGCAAGAAATGGTTTCAGGGTTCTGCTTTCCTTCACTCTCCCCTAGGAGGAATATCGTGTGGCACCAGTATAGGTCCACTCTCTTTTGATTGAAGGTGCTTTATCTTAAGTTTTGTTTCATTGTGTTTGGGTGGTAGAATTTCATACTTGTTTCTCATTGTAAGATCAACGGGAACCTTTTCACTTCCATTACTAGTATATCACATCCACTCCAAAGGGACATAGTTTGTACTGTTACAATTCAAGACAGCAGAACCCCGTTCATAATTCACCATTGGTTTTTCTTTTGTATAAATTTCAGGAACTTTAAAGTGAAATGTGCCCCTTCCTTCATTCATCCCTTCAAAAACACAAGAGTAGCTGTCCATATGCCTTTTATCAGTGATCATCAACCTGATATGAGCTTGCATGATATCTTTAAATACTCTGACCCCACTTGTTGTATTGATCCGATCATTACCTTTTTTCCAATATACATACACAAATTGTGGATGTCTGGTGGTACTGAAGTTGCATCTTAGTTCTATGTTACCAGGGTTTCCTGTTGTCACATTTTTTCTCCACGATAGCGTCAGACGTTTATATCACCAACAGGGTCACCTGCATGGGAATTAAGTCTGGGTATGATGGACTTGTCACGTTTTCCTCGTCCATTTCTACAGTTCCTTCAGTGACAACTTTAGTTGTAAAATCTGCTTCTGCGATAGTGCCTTTCGAAAAGCATGGGGAAAGCACGAAAAGGAAAATGCTGAGGGACAGAGCCCCCAGCGAGGAGTGCATGGTGCTGGTTAAGGCACTGCAGCGTACGCTTGGTGAGATCTGAGAGGCGGGCAACGCTGCGCTCTCTACTTCTGCGGGTCCGGCTGAACTAGAGGAAGTCACTCTCTAGGGCGCCCCCCCCCCCCAGCCCCTCGCGCTCACGGAACTGCCATCTTGCCTTTCAAAAACCAAAGTCTTCCCTGGAGAAGGATGGAATGGAACAAGAGCCCAGGTCACTCACCTGCCTCCTAATTCAGTATTCTTCCATTATGCTACCATGAAGTAATTTGATAATGGTCTGGAGAGTATGGGAGTCTAGAGTCATGTCTAGTTCTCCAGACAAAGCTCTTTGAGATGTCAGGTGGAGAGGTCATCTTGACTGCCATCCTACCCCATATGTTACAGAGTGACAGTATTGATTTGCATGTGATAAGTATGTCTAGGCAGCTTTGGTGGTGATATGGGGTGAGTTCTGGAGAAGAAGAGTTCTGGAATTGGTATAAAGGCTACTTTCCCTGTCTCCTGGGACGTATTCAGAGGGGATGGGGGAAAGAGAGCTAAAATGAGACCCTATTCCACCAGGGATTCACAAGGCAAAAGAGGTAGCAGAGAGACTCAAGATATGAAGATATATGGGAACAGGGCAGTAATGCCCAAGGGCTGGAAGTCTTTATTCAGGAATCCAATGAATGAGAAGTCCAGAGAGACAGGTTCTTCATATTCATTTCTGTCCTATGTATCTGTGCTTAGCAGGAGTTCTGGGCCATCTTCATCCTCTTTTCTAGAAAGAGATTCTTGATCCACATCTTTATTCATTTCTCTTTGGGATTGACATCATCACTGATTTTCTCTCCCCTAACTTTACTCCCAATGACTTTGTATACCAAAAAAATACAGAAAAGAGTATTGTCTTGGGGAAACTGCTAAGTTCAGAGTAAAGGACCATGATTTCTGTCTGTCCTGTGAAGAATGGAAGGTAGTCTACAGTGCAACTGGTGGTGAATTTCATAGAAATTTGCAAGTTTAGAAGGGCCCTCAAATGTCACCTGGGATCACAGCTTCATTCTTGGGTATCACAATGACATTATGATCCCAAAGGACCCAGACTTCCTCTTGAGTGGTTTGAATTTTCCCTTTATAAGGGCTTTTGAGGACTATAAGAATATGTAAAATGAAAATCCAATTAATCCATGAAGACTTGACTTCTTGGACTAATGTCCAAGAAACTAGCCAACCTAAAGCTAGGCATTTGGGGAAGGATGGGTTGAGATGTACAGAACTAAGACTGGGTCAACATGTCTCTATTTCCTGATCTATTTCAACACTCTGTACTGGTGGTCCTCCACTTTCCTCAAGCACCAGGCAAAGAAAATTGCACTGTCCTGCTTGTCCCCCCAAAGCAGTAGAAGAATCAGGCTAAGAGTAGGAGGAGATTCAAGAATCTGTGAAATGTCCAGATCAATGTATAGAATATTGGTGGTGATACTCTGCAACACTGTCAGTCTGAGAAATGCAGATGGAAAAGGAAACCCTAAGAAACTCTGTGCCCAAAACAAATGAAGGCTGAAGGCTAAAACTGGAACCAAAGGTGAAAACACTGGGGAATCCCTCAAGCAGATCCTGAATCTAGGGACTGAGAAGATGGCATGATGAAAGTGGCATGATGAGTGGAGAGCTAGACTTGAGGCCAGGTTCAAATCCTGTCCCATTTCCTATGAAACAGTCATGTGTCTCTGTGGAAGTCAGGAGACCCTCTGGCTCTCAGATGCCACATCTGTAAAATGAGAGTATTGGTTATAATGACCTGGTTCCTTCCAGCCCTAAATCTGAACCAAAGACCTTATGATTTCCTCTACCACAGGCTAGATTCTAGAAGGAGAAAAAGCATCACAGTTCTTCATCTCTGACTGGGGCTATATTCTCCTAGACATTTCCCTACAAATTTTCCGAGGAAAACTGTCTCAGAACCCACGCCACCCCCATCCTACTATTCCCATTTGAGCAGTTGAGATCAGGAAAGAAAAGAGACCTGATGCAGGTATAGACAGGTTCCATGTTCTCCACTTTCCCCATGTAATCCTGTTGCTGAGGCCCTAATAAAACCACTTGGGTTTCTCACTGAGACTCCCTCCATCCTCTGGCAGTGCCCAGTCAGGTCCTTCAACAATCTGTAACTCCTCTGACAGGAAGAACTGAATTTTCCTGAAGTTTCTTAGAGCACAGCCCAGTTCCCCCAGCAAGGTTCTCAAGTCCACCCCACCTCCCCATCAGTAGTAGAACATATGTCCAGAATACATTGCCATCCAGAGACAGGTTCCCCAGATAGTTCTTTGAGGTACACTCATAGTTAATGGATGATGATACAGCAAAGAAGACTGGGAAGGAGCAGAGAACCAGATGGAACAGTGTCATGAAAAATTCAGAAAGGAGAGAGTATCAAGGAAAAGAATGTGAGCAACACTGTCCAATAATTCAGAAAGTTCAAGAATGGCAAAAGGTCATGAGATTCAAGAATTCAGAAATTATTGGCAGCTTTGTATGGCATAATGAAGTTGGAAATCAGATTCAAGAGAGTTTAGAACAGAGTGAGGAGAGATAGAGAAGGGAAGGAGAGAAATATAATAATAGTTATCAGAGATGGTAGGATCTAATGAGAGTGTTGGGGTTTTTTTAAGGAAAAGGTGAGGAGAGAGGAAGAGAGAGAGACAGAGACAGATAAAGACAGAGACAGAGAGACAGAGAAGAGAGACAGACAGACAGAAAAAGACAGAGATACAGACACAGAGACAAAGAGGGGGGAATAAAAGTCAAGAGGAAGTCTGTTGATTATGGAGCAGGTGTTGTAGGAGGCATGATCAAAGAAGGTACATCTGGAATGGGACTTCCATAGACTAGGGCTGAAGGGGATGAAAATGAGAAATGTGTGGTAGTGGTAATGTCCTTCAGCAGAAGTTCAGAAGACAAAAAAAGAAGTTCAGAAAACAATGAAATCTGTTCGTTGAAAACATCAGTAACTGGAGAGAGTAGCTTCAATGAAAGGATATGGTCAAAAACCTGAGTGCAAAGAGTTGAGTGAATAAGAGAAAAGGAAGAGATGTGATACATAATAATAGCTTTTTTTTTAGGAGTTTGTCTAAGAAACAGAGGAGATCTCTAGAAGGAGTTTGAGGAGGTGGCAGCTGAGATGTTTTTAAAGAATTATAAGTAGTTTTTTGCGTGCACCTTGGATTTCTTCCTTTATATATCTATATTTTGAAAGATTTTTGATCAACGGTTTGGAGAGGAGGAATGTTCAGTATAGTGACATCTATTTAATATGTTGTTATTAATTTTTATGGATCAATGTTAAGGACTTGCGATTGTGGGCAACAATTTGATCTGTTATGATGCTCTCTGGCTCCAGTCAAGTTCATTTATTAATTTACTGAAGAGATTTTAAGGTCTGTATTTATAAGGACTTTTTTTGTCTCTTTGTTTAAAAATATTGTTGCAATTATGGCTTGTAATTCTGACCACCTCACCATGTTTTTCTACTTAATTCACAGGTCTTCAACAGTAACTACAGATTCTTCTATAATATCTGTAAGAGTTCATTGGAATACTTTGGAAATGTCAATTTGATTGACAGTTTGGACAATTTGGGGCAGTTAGATGGCAAGTGATTACAGTACCAAGCCTGAAGTCAAGAACATTCATCTTCCTGACTTCAAATCCAGCCTTTTTCACTTACTAGCTGTGTGACACTGGGCAAGTCACTTAACCCTGTTTGCCTCAGTTCCCTCATCTCCCCTTCTCTCTGTCTGTCTCTATTTCCCCCTCTTTCCCTCCTTCCATTTTCTGACACTCACTGAGACCTGACTCTCTCCAGAAGACTGGATAACCATTTCTCAGGGATGTTACAGTGGAAATTCTTTTGGTATATGGACTGAATACCCACTGAGGACTTTCCAGCTCTCTCATGATTATGAGAACTCTATAATTTTACAAATGGAAGGTACTAGCATCTCTCTGAAAGTTTAAGGCTTGTATCTGACCTAGGTCTAAGTAGACAGATCTCTCTCTTCATCCTTCTCCCTTCCTCCCTCTGCCCCTTCCTTCTCTCCCTCCTCCCATCTCCTCTCTTACCCCCCTTTCTCTCTCCCCCCCACTTTTTCTTTCCTAGTTCACCCCTCCCATTCTATGCAGCCCTGTTTGTCCACTTAGCTGTGAATGAGAATCACTAAAGGCTCTTGTCATAGTCCCCTGTCCCTTAAATCCCCTTGCTTTAAGCTCCCTTCTTTAAGACTATTTCAATTTCATCTTTCTCTCCAGCAACTAGAAAAGGCCTTGCACATAGTAGGTAGTTAATAAATTCTTGTTGCCCTTGAAACAGTCTAGGTCTCAGTCCCTCTTCACTGTGATAAGGGAGCTTTATGGTAAAATAATGACTCTTCCACAACCATGGCAGGTTGAAAGGGGAGAAAACATATTTCAACCTACAAGAGAGTTTTTGCCTGGAGAGAGATGGGCCTGAGAAGTGTTTGGAATGTTAGATTCTATTATACTTGTATACAATGTTTTTTGATTTTTACTAATCCAATTAAATAGCTGTTTAACTGTGTACTTGAGGTCAAAGTGAATATTAAGAGCCTGGATTCCTCGATCCACCAGTTTGAGATGCAAAGGATGGAGATATGTCATAATGATTGAAAAGCGATGATTGATTGGTAATTCCTAGACAGAACCCAGGAGGTAAGAGTAGGGCAGAGTGCTGTGTATTTGGCAGCCTGCCTGTAGTATGTATCCCTTTTTTCAATTTGGACAGCTAGGTGGAATTGTGGATAGAGTGCTGGACCTGGAGTCAGGAAGACCTGAATTCAGATCTGACCTCAAATACTCACTAGCTGTGTGTACTAGGGAACTCCCTTAAGATTTGCCTTATTTCATTGGGGAAGGAAACAGAAAACCCAAGTGTCTTTGCCAAGAAAATGTCATACAGATTCACAAAGAGTCATACACAGCTGAACAACCACAACATTTATAGAGACAAACTAATTTTAAGCAAAGAATCTCTTATGTATTTCTTCTACACCTATCCATCCATTCATTCCTACACATGGCTTCACAGAGATGGCAGATGGTGCATATTTGCTCCCACATCCAGGCAAGAAAATGCACTGAAATCTACCCAGACAGGCTCTTCACTCAGAGGAAATGGTTGTTCTGATTATGCCACATGGATTGAAATACAGATGTGAGCCAGGTGCCTCACCAATGCCTTTGTCATCAGATTCTGTACAATCTTTCATAATTTGTTGAATCATGTTTCAAAATACTCATAACTCAGGGAGACAAGAGAAGTCCTGGGGTGGAGGTGGGGTGAATTTGGAGTTGGCAGGTCTGGATTCTCATCCTAGATCTTTCACAACAAACTCTGTGAGCTAAGGGGATACACAACATCCCTGTGTCTTCATCTCCAAAGTGAGAGGTCCCTCCCAGTTCTCTTTCATTGAGACTGAAAAGACATCACCCCACCTATTTCCTGAGTCACTCCCAATGTTTGTTAAACCTTAGGATGATAGGCCCTGAATTGAGAGCTGGAAGGAACCTTAGAGGCCATCTAGTCCAATCCTCTCATTTTACAGATGAGGAGACTGGGGAGGTTGAGTGACTTGGCCACAATCACACAGGTAATATGAGGCACAGTTAGAATTTGAATCCAGATTGTCTGAATCTCCTTCAGTGTCCTTGTCAATTATATTCTGCAATTTGATCAGGATATGCATACATTCTTGTGTGTGTGTGCATGTGGTGTGTCCATTAAATACATCTTTTATACATAACATAACTATAAAATATATCACAACATCATATATGATTATGTATTAAATATACAAATATGAATTATATATATTTCAGTTATTTTGTGCTTGAGTATCTTCTTCTTCTTCTATCTTCTTCCAATAGTTCTAACATTCTGACCAAATCATTCAATTTCTATCCAGAGACCAGTGGAGATAGCATGCCAAATATTTTTTTCTAGAAGGTCTGAGATACAGCCACAAAACTTCAGCACCTGGGACAGGTCTGATCTGGAAAGCATCCTCCTCAGAGCAATTTCAAAAGACTAACATTGCCAAGCACCACCTGACCAAGGCCCCCATGTCTGCTGTTGGCCTTCTCCTGTCACTAGAAACTTTTCTGCTGGGTGACTGCTCCCTTGGGGAATGTGAGGGAAATTGACTGGATTAGGAGTTCAGGAGCTCAGATACTAAAGCCTCAGTCACCCAGGACATGTATATCAGTGACTGCAATCATTGGTATATAGGCTAATTTAACTCAGTTGTATCAAATGCTAAACCCCTAGAAGGCAGGAGCACATCCTAGTTATATTTCATAACCCCCAACCCAGGCACAAGATTAATATATACTAAAATGTTTTGGAGCGTGTGGTCTACTGGGCAAGCAGGGCAGGCTTTTGTTGAACTGAAGCTACTCAGTTCAGGCGAGGATCAATGACTGGGATCAAAATAGAAATTGATATTATTTTTTCCCACATCTTTTGTCATCGTGATGGGTTTCTGACTCTCCGTTGAACTAGAAATGAAGCATCCAGGACAGACAGCTGACTCAAAGGTAGAAATGTTGCTAGTTGCATTTTGGTAAAATACAAAAGGCTTCTCTGCTTTCTGGTTATGATATATTTCCATTATGTCCCTCTCCTGAAAAGCAAGATGATAAAGCTCATTAGATGGGGTTATAGAATTTCAACATTGGGAATGGGAAGGGATCTCAATGACCATTGAGTTCAACCTATACACAAAAGATATCCCTACTATTAGACAGACAGGCAGATAGATAGATAGATAGATAGATAGATAGATAGATAGATAGATAGATAGATGGTCATCCAACCTTTACTCGAAAACCTCCAAGGAGTGACAATCCATCTGCCCTTGACGATGTCCTTCTAACTCTGAGACAGCTCTAATCATTAGGAAGGGCATGCTTCTATTAAGCCCAAAGCTGACTCTTTACAAATTCTATTGGTTGGTCCTGCCCACTGAGGCCAAATGAAGTACCAAATCCTTATTTCCATGAGACAGCCCTTCAAATACTGGAAGATAGATCTAATGTCCTCCTCCCACATTCCCAAGTCTTTCCTCTCCAGACTGAGCATGTCAGGTTCCACAACAAATCCAGAAGTACAAGGAATCAAGAACCTCCACCATTTTGGTTGCCCTCCTCTGGACACTCTCCATTTTATCAATGTCCTTTTTAAACTGTGGTGCCCAAAACTGAATACAATGCGCCAGAGGAAGTGGGAGGGGAGCAAAATACAACTGGATACTCATCCAGCTCTTCTTGGAAAAATAATCCCTTTTAACACAGGCAAAGGTTTGGTAGGGGGTTTTTGACTGCTTTTTCCATTAAGAATTTTAATCAAATTAACTTAACCACTGGCAGCTAAATTCTGCTGAACTTGGATAAGGAAGACCTGCATTCCAATCCTGCCTCAGATACTTGCTAGCTAGAGAACACCAGGCAAGTTCCTTAAGCTCTAGGTGCCTAAATTTCCACATCTGTGCAATGGAGATAATAACAGTACCTACCTCACAGGGTTGTTGTCAGGATCAAGTAAGACAGCATCCACGAAATGCTTTTCAAACCTTGAAGTGTCAGATACACGCTAATTATCATTAGTGATAACTATTGCCTCTGAAAGGGCATTCTAGTTGACTACCCTATTGTCGAACTCATACCTACGACTTCCCAGAACATAATTTCTTTTGCTGGCCTGTACCCACTTATGTATGGCATCTTCTCCATTAGACTGTAAGTTCCTTAAGGGAAGGTATTTCCTAATTATATTCTCAGTGCTTAGCAGTGTTTGACTCATAGCAAATACTCAGTGTTTTTCAGCCATTCAATTCTGATCACCACATTTCAATAAGAATTTTAAAACTGGGGAGTATCCAGAGAATTGAGATGAGGGTGATGAAAGATGTTAAGATCATGCCGTAGAAAAATAAGATGAAGAAACTGGTGGTATTTAACTTGAAGAAAAACCTCTTTATGGAGGACACAATATCTTTTTTTCAAGAATCAGATTTTCCTTCATGCAGAAGGATTTAAATGCTCTCTGCTTGCTCCCACAGGGCAAAACTAGGGAAAAAGTGTGAACATTGAAGCAAAGATTCAGGATTACTATAAGGCAAAACAACCTAATAATTAAAGCTATTCAAAGTGGAATCAGTTGCCTCAAAAGGCAATGACAGGTTCTCAGCAGTACATGGCACATTCACAAAAATAGACCATGTACTAGGGCATAAAAAACTCACAATTCAGTGCAGAAAGGCAGAAATACTAAAGGCATCATTCTCAGATCATGATGCAATAAAAATTATGTTTAATAAAGGCCCAGGGAAAAGTAGGCAAAGAAC
>CM053595.1:291700207-291747535 GCA_028646575.1 Pseudocheirus occidentalis
AGGTGTGAACTACTCCCAAGGAGTTAACTGGAAGTAAGGAGCTAAGCCTTTAGAGGTGCTAAGTGTCTTTACTAGGTGCCAATAGAAAGGGGCATGGAAGATCTTCTGATTTCATTAACATTACATAACTTCAACCTGTAACTTTCAAAGCTGCCTTGTCTGACAGTTTTTCAGTCTGGCCTTCTCTTTGTTCTTTTCTCTACATCAAAAAAAAAATGCCTTAATGACCCTCTTTCGTTTTTTTCTTAATTTTTACTACCTTATCTCTATCCTCCATTCCCAGTGGCCTTCTCTTAATACTCATCTATCATGATAACTCTGCTGCCTTTTATATGGTTGACCACCCTGTCCTCCTGGATATTCCCTTCTCTATTTATTTGGAGCATACCTTCACAATCTCCTTTGCTATATCTTCATCCAAGTCCACAATAACTGAGGGCATCTCCCAAGGCTCTGTCTCAAGTCCTATTCCCTTTTCTCTTTGCTATTTCTCTCAATGATCTCATCAGCTCCCATTGGGTTCAGTTATCATTTCTATAAAGATAATTCCCTGATATGTATGTATGCATATATTTGTGTATAAATATATACATATATTTGTGCATATATACATATATGTGTATATAAATACACATTTATATGCATATATGCATACATACTCATAACACATATATCCATACATATATGTCTGTATATGAATATATAGATATTTTATATATGTATAAATAAATACATATCTTTATATACACATATACATACATATTTATATCATACACATTTATATACGCACATATGTGCAAATATTTACATATATTTGTATATGCACACATGTGTATAAATATATAGACGTGCATATTTATAACATTCATATCCATACATATATGTCTGTATATAAATATATTAATATATGCACATGTGTATAAATATATGCATGTATTTATATACATAAATATGTGTATATGCAAATATATACTTATATACATACATGTGTATATATGTGCATATAAATATATGTGTATATGCACACACATATTTATAACATTCATTTGTACATACATGTATATAAATATATATTTATATACACATATACATGGATATTTATGACACACACGTGTGCATGTGTGTGTGTGTGTGTGTGTGTGTACAGCTCTGATCTCTCTTATGAGATTACTGTACTACAGTGGTACCTTTTATATATATTGAATCAGATTTCCCACAATCATCTGAAATTCAACATGTCTAAAACAAAACTCATCTTTTACCCAAATTCTACCTTCTTCTCAA
This sequence comes from Pseudocheirus occidentalis, assembly GCA_028646575.1. Lineage (NCBI taxonomy): Eukaryota > Metazoa > Chordata > Mammalia > Diprotodontia > Pseudocheiridae > Pseudocheirus > Pseudocheirus occidentalis. The sequence continues at coordinate 291,701,492 of CM053595.1, forward strand.
CTTTCTTATAATTATAGAGGGCACCATCATTCTCCCGGTCAACTGAACTCACAAACTAATCATCATCTGCAACTTCTCACTCAGACTTATCCCCTACATCTGCTTTGTTGTAAGTCTGTCATTTTTTTACCCTCCCAGCCTCTCTCATATGCCTCTTCTCCACTCACCACACTTTTACACGTCTTATTCATTCCTTGCCTAGATTATTTTGGGAGCCTGTTAATTGGCCTTCCTTTCTCAAGTCTTTCCTCATATCAATCCATTCTCCTTTCAGCTGACAAAGTTATTTTCCTAAAGTGCATGTCTGATCATGTCATCATTCTATTAAAAAAAACTCCAGTGGCTCCCTAATAATAATAATATTATATATATATAATATTATATATATAATAAATAATAATAATAACTCTAATAACTCCAGGATCTACTATAAATTTCTCATTCATTCAAAGAGCTTTATGATCCTTCCTACTTTTCCAATCATCTTACCCTTTATTCTCCCCACACACTTTACAACCTGGTTCTATGAGCTTCCTGGTTGTTCTTCATACAGGAAACTCTGATTTCCCAGCTCTGTCTTAGCCATGTCGCTCATAATTGCGATGTTCTCTCTCTTTTCTTCTTTAGCTTCTCTGGCTTCCTTCAAGATTTAGCTCAAATTCCCCCTTCACCATGAAGCCTTTCCTAGCCCCACACACTCCTAGCACCTTCTAAGATTCCCTCCCATTTGCACAGCATTTATCTTGTACATAAATAGTTATTTACATGCTGATGCCCCCATTAAACTGTGAGCTCCTTGATAACAGAGACTGTATTTATGCATTTTTTTTCCTTGTCCCCACCCCTTTGCACAGTGCCTCATACATAGGGACCTTTAAATGCTGGTTGACTGACTCAACGGCTGACTGCTATACCATCCCTCTTCACCAGTACTGTGATCTGTTTCTCAAACTCCTCATCTATTTTATCTTCCTATGTAGTCTGCAAAAATCACTTCTTATTTCTCCCTTTAACCAAATACTCCTTCTTGTCCCGTCTGGTTCTTGGATTTCCTTGCACAGGTATGCCTTCTTAACCCACAGTACTCACTTTGTTTACTCATTTCCTCTTGACCATTGTATACCCACATAGCAATATGGTACGGTCATGAGTTTATTCCCACCAAGTCTCAGTGATACCTACAAAGTCTAATTTGCTTTTACGTGTTGGGGCCTTCACTCAGTTACTGTATGTCAACAACTACTCATTTATGTATCTCTCTACATACAGAGATTCATATATATAGGTATTATATATATGAATATATTACATATTATAATATATTTATGATATAATATATATTATACACACATATATAGGTATTATGTATAATACCTATATATTCATATATAGGTATTCATATATATAGGTATTAAGAACCATTGAATTAAAGTAAGTTGAATAAAGAGTTATATTTTTACTCTAGATCACTTGGACAGGAAGATGAAATAGATAAGGAATTTAGGAAACTCATCACAAGCCTGGTAAAGAAGAATGACATAGAAATCAGTGAGTCAATCAGCCAGTCAAGAAGCATTTATTGAAGGTAAATTTGTGCCACAAACTGTGCTAAACACTAGGAATACAAAGAAAAGAAAAGCCCAAGTCTGTAGAGAACTTTTGGGTGTCTCCCGGCCCTGTTCATGGAATGTTTCCCTCTCCTGTATAAACATCTGCTAGGTTACAGGGCAGTTAATCAGGAGGATATGTTGTCTTGTTTGTTTGTGCCTCTGGACATGGTCCTATGATATAGCCCCAATACATAACTAACCTTAAGCAAGGGTAAAGGGTAAACAAGAACAAAGGAGGGTCCTTGTACATTGTCTGCATTCTTTAGGGTCACATAGATCTTCTGCTGGGAGGCATATAAACTCTGTGTGCTCCTTGTAATTTTGGCTCTGTACGAAATGGCTCTATAATAAACAGAATATTGATTACACCCCTGTGTGTTTATTCTCACTGCTCACTAGCCCACCAACTGCCCTGGTTGCAGGCAGCACAAGTCCTCCTGTTTATTGTCTTAACTTTAGGCATTTGCATAGAGATATTTGAGGTTATGAATTTTTCTATTGGCTCTTCTCCTTAACTTTGTTTTCTATGAATTTCTTTTCTTGTTTTTTTTTTGAAGGGGGAAAGGCCAGGCAATTGGGGTTAAGTGACTTGCCCAAGGGCACACAGCTAATAAGTGTTAAGTATCTGAGGACTGACTTGAACTCAGGTCCTGCTGATTTCAGGGCCTGTGCTCTATTCACTGTATCACCCAGCCATCCCCCCTGCCCCATGAATTTCTAATTATCTCAGATGCTATTCTTTTTCTCCTTTGTGCCTGCTTTCTGTAGTATATAACTCAGGAGATACATGCACACATATGTGCAGGCATACACATATATCATCACATACTTATTAGCTTTTGGCTTGATCTTATTAGGGAGAGGCTTCCTAGTCATGTCATGTCAGTAGATAGGAACAGTGAGCAGTAGATGGCTTTGAAGAATCAAAGCTCAGCAGATGGTAGCAGAGAGCAATTTTGTAGGAATATAATTTTATATATATATATATATAATTATACACACATATGATAGGAATATTAAAGCCAGAAGTGACAAAACATGGGAGAGCAGGGATATGATGCCCACCAGAAACAATATGATGACCCAAAGAGAACATCAGAAAGCACGTACCACATTGATCCTGCCATGTATGCCCTCAGTACATGTGCCCTGGATGCACAGATTTCTGGTTTGGGCACCTAGTTATATATATTCTTTAATTGTATGCTTTTCATGTGTATTTCAGAGAATCAGAAAATCAGAGCTTAAAGAGACCATATAAGTCACCCAGTCTAACCCCTTCATTTTATAGAATAGGAAATTGACTTGGAGAGTGCTTAAATACTTTACTCAGGGTCACATAGCTAATAAATTATTTGAGGCACAATTCAAATTCAGATCTTCCTGATTCCAAGTTTAGTATTCTCCACTGTTGCGCCTGTGTCCCTCTCATATCTCCTACTATTGCTTACTTCCCTGTATTCTTAGATGAAGTAATACTTCCCCTTGCCAAGGTCATTCTCTCTACATGTAACCTTTATCTCATTCTTTCTCATCCTCTCCAGCAGATCGCCTCCACAATCATATTCCTTCTCTAATCTTCTGTTTCTCTCTATCTGCTTGTTTGTTCTTTGATGCCTACAGACAGACCCACACCTCTCTCATCCTTAAAAGAACCCTCAGTAGGTCCTGTCATGCCTACCAGATAGTAACCTTTCTCTCTCCTACCTGCTCAGCTAAACTCCTTGGAAATGACATCCACAATTAGTGCTTACATTTGAATTTAACTTCAACCTAAGAAAGATTCCACACTCACCACTCAGTTGATTAAGGCTGTTTATTTTCAACATAAATATAGGCATTTTGCCCATAGCTACCTATGGTACCCAGATTTGGGAACATAATGAGAAAAAATTATGGTGCGGTATTTGCTCAATTGGATGGCTGGCAGATACGATGTCTTTCACAATTCTCTTCAAGGTATTACTCTAGACCAGGGGTGAGGAACCTGTGTCCTCAAGGCTACATGTGGCCCTCTTGGTCCTCAAGTGCAGCCCTTTGACTGAATCCAAACTTCCCAGAGAAGATTTGTTCTGTAAAACTTGAACTCGGTCAAAAAGCTGCATCCAAGGACCTAGAAGGTAACATGTGGCCATGAGGCTGTAAGTTCCCCACCCCTGCTCTAGACACTGTAATAGTTCTCCTTAGTCTCCACCACAAACAGGGATTCTCTTGATCTTCAGATTTTGAACCCATTGCCCAAGGTGATATGTTAGGGGCTCCCTGTATGTATTTTTTAAACCAGCAAAGAGTAGTATAAGTCAGTAAAAGTTATCAATCTGATTTTAGCATTACAAAGTGGTGTGGAATCACAGATCCAGGGCTTTCTCTTAACTTGTTCTGCTTCTAAAGTTTTTAATTATTGCAAAAGGATATGGGTAGTTTAGCTTTTACTCATCTAAGGAACTATGGGCAGATGTTTTCCCATGGGAAACTTGGTTGCCTTCAAGTAGAACAATGTATAAACTTGCTATAATCAATATCTGTTAATATTTTACCCTTTTCTTCAAATATCCCACACCCTCTACCACACATCTGCTGAGCCTCAGTGATTCCATTCTGTGTACCTCCATTACTGTGTCTGCCTTATGCACATCCATTAGTCTCCCTGATTATTAGACCTTCATTTATCTTGTTTACTATTCTTGGTTGGATTTTTCCCCCCAAGTAGTATAAAAATATTTAATGCTGTGTAATTTGAAAAGAAGTTTCTTCATGGTTATTGGACCTGGCATTGAATGAGATCTTTATAATGGTCATAAGAAATAAAAGTTAACTAAGCTGGAATCACTGTGTCTTGGATTAATTCTTCAACTCAAGAAACCCTGCCCTGAGCAAATGTTGCAGCATATTCTCATGAAGATAATGCAGAGTTCTTTAGTGTGGTATTTTTAAATAAAGATATACTCTTGCCATTATGTTATAAACAAATAAATTAGATTTTGCAAATAGAAGTCAACCAGATAACAAAATTATAGTTTCTCACACTCAATTATAACCAGTTGTCTTGGACTGAGAATCTTATCTGTGCCAGATAAGATCTGATAGTGTGAAAAAAAAGAATAATTCTAGGAAATAACATGGAAGTTATTTATGGAGAGTCTAAAAATAGGGACAGGCTATAGAATAAATGTTTCATTATTAAGAGGCACCAGATCTTTTGTACTGTTTCACCAAGGAAAAGCCAGATATAACTTTATCTTGCTCCACAGATTATCAGGAAACTGACATTTGCTATAATAGCATCAGAAGGAACATAAGAGATTATGAAAGCCAAACTGTACTTGAATAGGAATTTATGTTTACCATGTACCAGAAAAAATAAGTATTCAGTCTTTCCTTGAAGACTTCTCATTAAAGGGAATGTCCTACTTCTAAAGGAAAGCCATTCTACTTTGGGATAGCTCTATTTTAAGGATTTTTTTCTAAATCAAGACTAAATTTGTGAGAATAATCACATGGCTGTTGAGCCTAGACTTGGCATCAGTCTTTAGGGCAGAGTATAACTAGATTATCACTTCTCTAGTTCTGGACACCACACCTCTTGTAATGTCACATTGCCTCTTTTGACAGTCATATTACAATTTTGACATTTGCTAAAACCATTAAACCTTTTTCAGGTAAATGTCTACTGAGTTGTTTCTTCCCCATCTTGTATTTCTGAACATCCAATCCCCATTACCTATTATCTTATTAGAGTCGATGGCTTGTTGAGATCTTTTTTTGAATCCTGACTCCATCATCTAATGTTAGCTCAGCTGTCACCCCCACTTTTGTGCTTCCTTAAATTTGATAGACAAGAAACTGTGCCAAGTCAAGGATAAAAACATTAAATAGAAGAATTAAATAGATTCTTAGGCCAATTCATCCTATATCTCTTTCCAAATTGAGATGAAACCACTAAAGATGACTCAAGTTCTAGCCCTTCAATCCATCTAATAGCAAACCTAGTTCATATCTCTCCAGGCTGTTTATGAGAATAGCAACTGGTTTGAAGTCAGTACATTTGAATGGTACAGAGAAGACAAGGCCACTCATGGTGGAGTTTGTCCAAGAATAATGAGAAGCACTAAAAAATAGAGTTCTGAAGATTCAAATAGAAACTATTTTAATGACAAGGCAAAGGGGAAAATGTTACGTAAAGAGAATTTCTGAGTACCCAGGAAATAAATTTTTAAATTTAGATTTTCTTTATTTTCAAAATTCATAAAGATACTAGAGAGATTTTTCTCTCAATTGAAAAAAGGAGATCCTCAACTGAGTCAAAGCTAGAAAGGTACAATATTTATTTTCCAAAGTCACTTTAAATTGGGAGTGATTATAGAAAAAAAATCATTTGAATTTTGAAAAAAAAATTGTAGTAATAACAATTTGTTATAATAACCACTAAAACCATGCAAAATAACTAAAAATTATATAAGAAATCATAAACTTTAGCTATTTACAGTTTGTTTTTAAGTTTAAATGTTACATTTAACACAGTAGGACCAAAATTGCAATGTTGGTCTGTTTTTCCTTGGATTCTATTGATTTTTCTCTTTGTTATTTAATTTACATTTTCTCTTTAAGAAATATTAACTTAAACATAAAGTGAACATTTTAACACATAAAGAGAACAGAAAAGACAATTGTAGATGAAACTTTGAACTTCTATTACATAGAGTATTTTAAAATGTATATTAAAGGGGAGGCTAGGTGGCACAGTGAATAGAGCACTAGGCCTGGAGTCAGGAGAACCTGAGTTCAAATCTGGTCTCAGACACTTGACACACTTACTAGCTGTGTGACCTTGGGCAAGTCACTTAATCCCAATTGTCTTTCCCCTTCCCAAAAGCAAAATAAATAAATAAATAAAATGTATATTAAATTTAATGTGATAGTAATAAAACTTTCCTGCTTGTCTCTGTTTCCTTCTCAACTTGCTTCTTCTCACATTTGTGTGTGCTTAAAATAGTTGGGTCTACACTTTTCTTTTTTTTTTTTAACTTAAATTTTCAAGATATTTAGAAAATGGAGACAAGGTCAGGTATGTGAAAAATGAATATCAAAGTATGGCAATAAGAATAATGTCAGAAGCACAAAAGTCCAGAAAAAGATAAGAGCTAGTGATTTTTAAAAAATACTTTCAAAACTAAATTTGGAAAAGAAGAAAAATCAGAGAAAGATATGGAGTACTACAAATAGAGGGGAGGATGATAATGGTTAGTGAAGAGAAGGCAGAACTACTCAACTCCTAATTTGTTTATTTCTTCTTTGTCAAGCAGGATTATCTTTGTCCTGGAAAGGAGAGAATAAGAAGGAATAACATGAAGTTGAAATTCATGAAGTTGAAATTCACAATGAGGAAGTGCATGGTAGAAACATATCTTGCTGTGCTTAATGATTTCTAATCACCATATCTCAATGAAGGACATACTCAGGTAATGAAAAAACTGGGGTTGTTATTGCTGAGTCTCTGTTACTAGTCTTTGAAAGATTTTAGAGAATAGAGGGTAATACAAGTTGGGAGAAAGGCAACTGTTCCCATTTTTTAAAAAAGAAAAAAAGTGGAATCTACAAACTATTTTCTAGTGAACTTCTCTTTGATTCCTAACAAAATTCTTCTGTGTATTAAAAGTATTTGTCTTTATACCACCCTAACTTTCTCTCCCATATCTATTGAACATAATAAAGAATAAAATACGAATAATATAAATAAAAAGAATAAAGAATAAAAAAGAAATAAAAGTTTTTAAAAGCAATAGATCACCTATTTGCATGCACATACTATATGTATAAATGACATATAGTCTCATACTTGGTTGACATAGATCAAGCAAGCATAGCAGTAATAGTCTACACCCATATTCTCTCACTCTGCAAAGAAGGGAAGAGAACGTATTTTTTTCATCTCCTCTCTGGGGACAAATTTGGTCATTAAAATGATGTACTAATTAATTTTGAGGTTTTTATCTTGTTCTTTTATGGAGGACTTTCTATTCCTATTCCACTTGAATCCAGTCCAACTCCAGAAGAAAAAAAAACACCAGGAAAACACAAACAAAATTTCAATGACTTTTTTCAAAACACTGAGTTGCTTTCATTTCCTTGTTGCTCTTATCCTCCTCACCTCCCCTTGGAAGCCCAGGCCCCAAAGAACCACAGAATAATACTGAGAATTGGAAGGGGCCATCTGCCTCAACCATTAGTCCCACAAGAATTCTTGTAATTACAAAGGATTCTTGTTCTGCAGGATTCCATGACGTCAGGAAATAGCTCTCCCTTTGGCATCACCATATAGAGCTGCAAAGACACAGTGTCATTCTCTTGGTTTGTATGGATATCAGAAGAACCTATCTGGGTCTCCAGGACCTGAATGAAGTACAGTTTGAGTGCTCAGGAAAATAAGAATTGGTGGTTAGTTCAGGTACCCTCTTCTCATATTCAGCCTGTGAATGGAAATATCTGTTTTGGGATCTTTCTCTCTTTGTTCCTCCTCTGGCTTTAGTCATCAGTGTGGAGCTTTACTTACCTCTGTGCAGGGTTTGAATATGACCTAGATTTTCCATTCCTCAGTCCCACTATGGAGGAGAAGGAGGATACTTTCTTCCTCACTTCCTGCATGCAGCACAGCTAAGATACCTGAAGACTTTGGAGTTCTCTGAAACTTGGGGGAGTGGAGACTAGTTAATGAAGATGAAATTATCTCAGCTTTGAGTTCTTCAGGCACAGACACACAGAATGTGCTTTTCAGGGATCAAATCACAACATTGGAGGGATCTCTGATGGGCATTTATTCTTGAGGTCTTCTTCACCAAGTGTTCTAAAGGATTTGTGGAACTATATTGTATTCTAGGATATTCTGGGCTAAGGTTCCTACCTCCCATTCTGACTGTTCTATTGGTAAAGACTCATCATTCAGTAGCAAGGATGAAGTCATTTGGGGGTGTCCCTGGGTACTAATTTAAATTAAATTCTTTAGACCACTGACTCTTTTACTTCTACAGGTGCCACAGGGATCCACTTAGCCATTGCAATGAATGATGGGCCTTCAGGTAGGGAAACCATCAGGGACCTCATGAACTTCTCCTCTGCAGAGAAAGATTACAAATCAGCTCTGGGATTTGACAGGATACTCTAAAAAATAGGTGAATGAACAACCCCAAAGTTCACAATAGACCCTGAATGGAGCCTGTCAGAAGAAAGGGATGCTGGATATATGTAATTCATTGATAAGGTGGAAAATGTCTAAATCAAGACAACCAAGATAATGAAAAGACTTGATTCTCCATCATACAGAGATCAGTGGAAGATGTTTAGTGTGAAGAAGAGAAGGCTTAAGAGAAGGGGGAAGGAGCAAAGACATAATCTCTATTCTAAGTCCTGGCATATGGAAGACTTTTGGGCTTGTTTGGTTTGATTCTAAGGGCCTCACAACAATGTTCTGTTCAAATTTCCATAATAGTACTGGGTGGATGCTAAATGAGGCTTTTGGAGTCATCCTTTCTGTGACTAACACAGGAATTCTCCCCTCCCTGGCCTCTATTGCCAATCTCTGTAAGGGAATTGTAGCAAAGAGTTTTGGAGGGAATTTTACCTGGGGAATTTAGAGGAAAACACCCAGATAAACAGGAGCCAGAATAGGCCACGTGGTGCATTTGCCCATCCCTTCTCTCCTGGGTTTTGGTTTGGAAGAGAGAAGTCATCACACCTTCTTGTCTATGGACTTGGAATGACTGGGGGAATTCATCAGTTCCAACAAGATTCCTCAGTATCCTTACCTTCTGTTCCAGCTTCCCGTAACCCAAATGGTATTAAGGGACGAACCTGGGAAAATTCGCCGAAGAATGGTTATGAGTCACGCCCTACAGACCGCCCTTCTCTTGGGAAAATCCATGACACCCATCAACAGGTCTGGATCCTTCTGAATGGGACGCTTATAGCAACTCCCTATGGAGAAAATGTGAACCCAGGTGAGTCAAAAACTCTGTCCTATTGTCTCTTTTTATGAAGCAACTTTACATTCTGTTCACAGTGCCTCCTTTGGATGGAAAGATTGTCAGTCTCATTTCAAGTAATATGTAATTTATTGTGTTTAACTGAGGTGGGGAAATTCCCACATATATCAGTGAAAATGGGAAGGAAAGATGGGTTGATCCTTTTTTTGATCAGTGTTCTTTTTCAATTGAGACAGAAATGGGGAGCAAGAGATGGATAGATGTTGAGGATGGGGAGATGCTCAGATAGGTTGAACTGAAGAGACCACCTAAGTAGGACTAGGTAGGACTCTTATTTCAGAGGGAAAAAAGAGGAAGAGTGAGAATGTAGAAGGTGAAAGACGGACAAGGGGAACAAGGAAAACCAAAGTTTAGGAGTGGCCCCAGTAGCAGGCACTGAGTTCACTGTGCAATGCCATCTTTTCCCCTGAGATGCTTACTGGGAGGTCATTTCTCTAGATCTCAGGTTCTAGATTTTGTGGTCAGTGGTTTTAATGTCCTTCCATTTGCATAGCACCATAATGTTTGAGAAGCATGCTCCCATGAGATTCTGTAAGTTTTACAAGAGTTTGGTGAGGTAGATAAAACATCAACTGTCACCCATCCTTCCCTCTTTTTACACCTGAGAAGACTGAGGTCTCAAAGCAGCTATGTAACTGCTCAAGCTTATAGCTAGCAGGGCAAGGTCAGGACTAACACTCAGATCTCCTGCCTTTTGGTCCAGTGCTTTCTCACTGAACTAGCCTTCCACTTTGGGGACATTCATAGCTCCTTGGTGAGTATTAAATTCTCAGCCTCTCTCTGGTTGCCCAGAAAGACCTCACTGAAATCTGCCATGGACTTGCCAAAGATCTATTGTAATGTGTTTGTGATACAATATGATTACTGCCCAGTGTGACTAAGTATATAACTTTGGGAGTCAGAAGGCTTAGGCACTAGAGAACCATCTACTCTTCCCACCTTGTTTATTTCTATTGAGGAAATCTCTATCTTTCCAGTCACCTGAGTTCATAATCTATAAGGGATGCTTAATACCTATTATTCCACATTCAATTGCCACATCTCACTGATCCCATCTCCACAACATTTTTGTCTTCTATCCCTTTCTCTTCAAGTCCACAGCCACCACCCTTGTTCATGTTCTCACCACCTCTCACTGAGAATATTCTAGTAATCTCCTAATTCATGAATTATTAGCCATTTTTGTGTAATGAATGTCTTTGGCAATATCATTAAGCCTATGGACCCTTTATCAGAAAAAGTTATTTTAAATAATTGAAGAAAATGCTACATTTCAGTTAAGGTTTAGTAAAAATAAAAATTATTATTTTTCCATGAAAGTTCATGGACTCCTTAAATTCTTTTTATAAACATCAGGTTGAGAACTCTTGTCCTAACTGGACTTCCTGACTCTTCTCTCCTCTCTCCAATTTATATAAAACTGCCAATATATTATTCTTTATGCACAGGTCTGATGATGTTGCTCTTTTGCTCAGAAAGTCCCAATGGTTCCCTCTTAGCTTTTATCAAGTTGAATTTTATTTTTATTAATTAATGAGGATCTGCTTTCTTTTATTTTCTTCCCCTCCCCCACACTGGAAAAAAGAAGAAAATCCTGTAACAAATATGCATGGCTAAGCAAAACACATTCCCACATTGGCCACATCCCAAAATATATCTCACTCCATATATCTAGTGCATCCTTTCTCTGTCAAGAAGTGGGCAGCATTCTTCATCTTAGGTCGTCTGGAACAGTGGTTGATCCTGTTGCTGATAAGAATTCTTAAGTCTTATAAAATTCTTTTGCTTTTACACTATTGTTGTTATGGTGTAAGTTGTTATCCTAATTCTGCTCACTTTACTTTGTATCAGGTCAAAGTGAAGTTTAAGTGGCACCCACTCCCCTCATCCTTTCCTTGTTTGCATAGCCTTTTATTAGTACTCTTTAATTATTTCTTCCTGTTGACATCACGGTTCCTAAGGGATACTTATATCACCCTTTTCCTTTGCATGAGAATGCAAACATATCGTTCTGTAAAAAGACTTTTCCAATTGCTTTTTCACATTCACCTTTTTGTGTTTTTCTTATTTCAAATTTCATTTGTATTTCAAAGTTCCTACAAAACTTTGTCTTTTCATTAAGAATCCTTGGAAAGCCTTTATTTCACTAAAGGTCCAGTATTTTTTTTTGTCTTTAGGATTATATTCCATTTTGCTGGGTAAATTTAAGACCTGTATCTTTTGCCTTTTGGAATATTGTGTTCCATGTTCTGTTTCTTTGTAGTGGTAGCTGCTAAATCTTGTGTGATCCTGACTGTGACTCCTTGGTACTTGATTCTTTCTTTCTTGCTGCTTTTCATATTTTTCTTTGCCCTAGAAGCTCTGTATTTTGGCCATGACATTCCTAGGAATAAATACTAGGAAACCTAGTGCATTCACTTTAAAGTTTCTTTCAGGAAGGGACTGGTGGATTATTTTTATTTTTACTTTGTTCGCTAGCTCTAAGGAGATAGAGCACAAGGGAAATGGACCTTTTTGTACAGCAATATTTATAGCAGCTCTTTTGGTGATGGCTAAGAACTGAAAATTGAAGTGATACCCATCAATTGTGGAATGGCTAAACAAGCTATGGTATATGATTACAAAGGAAAATATTTTTGTGCTATGAGAAATAACAAGCAGGATGCTTTCAGAAAAACCTGTAAAGACTTACATAAACTGAAGCTTTTTGAAGTGAACAGAACCAGGAGAATGCTGTACACAATAACAGCAACATTGTTCGATGAAGAACTGTGAATGACTTAACTATTCTCAGCAATACAATGATCCAAGACAATCCCAAAGGACTAATGATGAAACATACTAATCTGCCTCCAGAGGGGAAAAAAAAACTGACATTGCTTGAATACAAGCTGAAGCATCCTGTTTTTCACTTTCTTTCTTTTTTTTCTTTTATTTCAATCTCCTTACATAAAATTCATAATATGGAAATATTTCACATGATTGCATGTGTATGACCTATATCTGATTGCTTATAGTCTCAGGGAGTGAGGAAGGGAGAGAAGGAGGGATAGAGCTTGGAACTCAAAATTTTAAAGAAAAGAATTTAAAAAGAGATGGGGCAATTTTCTTTATGATGTTCATGATTTATTGAAACAGGATATTTACTCTCTCTATCTCTCTCTCTCTCTCTCTCTCTCTCTCTCTCTCTCTCTCTCCTTCTCTGTCATGGCTTTCAGAAAGTGCATCGATTGTTTTTCAGTTAGTACCTTATTATTTTCATGCAAAACACATTTACATATTAGCCATGTTACCAAACAAACAAACAAAACCAACAAAAAGCATAACATAAAGAAAGTGGGACAAACACATATTTCAGTTTGCACACAGAGTTTATCAGTTCTGTCTGGAGGTAGATGGCACTATTCATCATAAGTCCTTTGGAAATGTCTTGGATAATTGTCTTCATCAGAGTAGCCAAGTCTTTTACATTTGATCACCATTACTATATTGTTGTTATTGTGTACAATGTTCTCCTGGTTCTGCTCACTTCACTTTGCATCAGTTTACAGATATTTCTCCATGTTTTTCTGAAACCATTCTGCTCATCATTTGTTATGGTACAATAGTATTTCATCACAATAATATACCACAACTTGTTCAGTCATTCCCCAACTGATAGGCATATCCTCAGTGTCTAATTTTTTGCCACCACAAAAAAAGAACTGCTATAAATATTTTTGTACATTTGATTGCTTTCCCCTTTTCTTTGATCTCTTTGGAATACAGACCTAGCAGTGGCATTGCTAGGACAAATATGCACAGTTTTCTAGTGCTTTGGGCATAGTTCTCTTTTGTTCTCCAGAATGGTTGAAGTTCAATGATTGTTTGATGGTCTCTCCTTGATCTGTTTTCTGGGCCAGTTATTTTTACTATGAGATACTTTATATTTTCTTCTGCTTTGTGAGCCTTTTTATTTTGATTTAATATTTCTTTTTTCTCTTGAAATTATTAACTTCTCTTTGTTCTAAGTATGAGACACTTTGTTCCTTGGGTATGGGTATGTTGTTAATTCTCTTTCTAAGTCTCTCTTCCATAACTCTCTTTTTTCCAATTCATATCTTTCTCTCTTCTTTTCAGGAACAAATAAGAACTCTTCTGCTTGGTTTTTAAAGCCATTCACAACCTGGCTCTTGCCCACTTTTCTAGGCTTATTATGCACTTCTCTCCTATGTACATATTTTGTTTATATCATCAACCCCATTAGACCATGAGCTCTTTGATATCAGAGACTATTTTATAACTTCCTTTGTAACCCTACCCCATGGCACAATGCCTAGACAATATTAGGCACTTAATAAAATAAAGGTTTCTTAACTTACTGACTTGGTGGGCTTCATATGCAAGTAATATTGACAGTTTTCTTTTCTCTGTATCTGGCATCCCATCTCCCATCTCCAGGATTTTGCAAAGTTGTTCCCATTTCCTAGGATGCCTTCTCCACTAACTTCAGCCTCATACAATCCTTTGCTTCTTTTCTAGACTAGCTGAAAGGACATTTCCCATAGAATATCTATCCTGTACAACCTAATCACTAGTGCCCTTTCCACAGAAATTACTTTGGATCTGTTTTGGATTTTCTTTTTTGTGCACATGGTAGAAATAGGAAAGAGACCTCTTATTTCATTTATATAGGGAACTACTGGACAAGGAAGTACCGTCTAACAAGGCAGGTCCATATCTTCTCTGCAAATTATGCATTGTAAAGTTGGTGGTACTTTTGTGTAAGATAAGCCTGTACACATGGATTTTCTAAGTTTATAGATGTGGTTCATGAGGAACATGGGTAGATCTGATCTTAAGCCTGACCCTTCTCTGTGGAGAGGAGGAGAGCCAAATGCTGGCTCAGGGGAGGTGAGGGGTAAAATGTCTGCAGAGATGAGGAAACGTGCTCCAGATGTACCACAGAGGCTCCAAACCCTGTTCTCCAGTTTCTGGGAGGGGTATCATGATAGAACTTTTTTGAACTGTTCCTCTCTCCCTTAAAACATCTCTGATCTCATCTAGTGTAAGTCTAGGTTCAGATGAAAAACTGTTTCCTTGGTCATCCTTAAGGAAATGTAGCTCTTGGCTTTCACTCTCCAATTTGGCTTCTTCCAACAAAATACTAGTTACACGAAAGACCATCATAATAATAGCTAACACATCTCCTTCTATGTACCAGGCACTGGGCTAAGCATTTTACAATGATCATCTCACATTATTCTCATATATCCCTGAGAAATAGATGCTATTATTATCCCCATGTCACAGATGAGAAAACTGAGACAAAGTGACTTTCCCATGGTCAGACAGCTAGCAAGTGTCTCAGGTTGGACTTGAGCCCAGCACTTCCAGACTCTAGGCCCAGCCCTCTATCTGCTTGCCACCTGGCTGCCTCAGATACAATGGACCACTAGTAAACCCCATGCATCCAAGAAAAAAAGTAGAAACTAAAGAGTTTCTATCAATTAGAATATATAAAAAATATGCAGCATTTAATTACCTTGATTTTCAGTGGGGACCAAGATAAACATCTCAGCTTGAACCATGACAGTACCTATTCTCAACCAACGATGTCCATTGTAACAGCTTCCAGGGAAGTGAGATAAAAATCAGGAGCATGTTGAAGAATTCACTCCCCTTACCTGTCGGCTGACTCTCTCTTTGTATGTCTCTCCTGAAGAGTCTCAGTCTAGACAGTCTGTCTGTCTCTCTCCCCAAATGCTGGCACCAACTTCCCAAGTCCTCCAACAATTAGGTGTCACTATGTTCAGCTTTCTCTGCCAATAGAAAGTCACAGCTCCCTCTGCATAAACCTCAGCATGCAAAATGTCCCAGGCTTAGTCAGAACCTGATTATATTTATTATCTTAGAAAGTTGCCTAGAACCCTAAGAGGTTAAATTATATTTTCAGGGCCACACAAAAAGTATATGCCAGAGGCAGAACTCAAAACCAGGTTTTCCTGTCTCCAAGTCCTACTTTCTATCCATTCCTAAATAGAACACAAGCTATATGAAGGCAGAGACTGCTTCTTCATTGTTTAGTACATAGAATATGCTTTAAAATATTTGTTGAAGGAATATGATGCATGTTAGAGTCTAACTACAAGGATTATGTAGATGAGAGTAAAGAGAGGGGCCAGGACAGATGTGCCTAAGATTTGAGGACCTCTCTGTAGAACTTCCCTGAAGGAGATACACAGAGACTCAGATTATATCTGTGAACCACTGACCTAGGGATGGAGGGCACCTTCATAAGTCCTTTACCCTCCCCCCTCCATCTACTTTTCCACAAATGACTTATTGTTGCAGTAATTGTACTCTCCTCTGTGTGATTGACCTGGCTATTTGACACCCTTTTCTCCTGCTGTATTTCCAGTGACTTTGGAGGTATTACCATGTAGAGATGACTCCCTTCCTAAAGACAAAGGGAAGCCTATTTATCTGGGCATAAAGGCATCAGGCCTTTGTTTGTGTTGTACCATGAGTGGAGATCAGCCCACACTGCAGCCGGTGGTAAGTTGCTGAAAAATGGATAGAGTAAAACTTGGTAGGGAAAAGTTGATATAGAAGTCTCATATAATTTAAAATTTTAGGGTTATGTATTGTTAAAGAGTTCTTTTAAAGAAACTTGCCTCAACAGGACAGAACAGTGGAAAAAATCTAATATGATGAAATTTAGTAGGAATTAACAAATTAGTTTACTGGTGAAAAAAATCACAAGTTCAAAATTGTGGAGATATGGATGAATATAACACAGATCACAATATTATAAATTAGGGCTGGAAGGCACCTTAGTGGCCATCTGGCACAATACCTTCATTTTATAGGTGAGGAGCCTGAGGCCAAGGGAGGCTAAGTGACTTTTCTGTGGTTATACAGCTACTTTATGGCAGTGCTACAATGGAAATCCAAGTCCTGTAGAAAAGATCTGGAAGCTTAATGAACTGCAATGCTATTGAACCTCTCAAATCTCTCAGGATCTAGGCCAGTAGATTGTCTGGAAAACACATTCCACAAAATAAAGACAAAATTTTGCCCACTTATTAGAAAAATATTTCATGGGAACCATGAAATACATGAACTACAGCTGAAATTATTAGATCAATAATAACCCTAAAATAAATCCAGTGAAATTTGAGTCCAGTCAAGACTATTTCTCTGCCTCAGGGGAAATTTTTAGTTCAGTATAAACATATGAATCATTTACAATGGCTTCAATAGAATGAAAATGAAATCTTTAACAATAATCCTAAAAATGTGATATAATTATTTCAGAAGAAACCGGATATCAGCCTTCTCAAAAGACCATGTAGATTTCCCAGCTGGGAGGAAATGTGAAAAAAAAGAGACTGTTGGTTGCTGCTTCTCTGCTTTCCATCCTTTTATCCCAAGGCTGAGGACAGTGATGGGAACAGAGTAAATGCTCAATATAAGATTTTTGATTGGTTAATTGATATTGAGAAACCAAGGAGTGATTATTCTCTTTATTGCTATGTACTCCAGAAGAGAATGAAGGCAGGATGGAGAGAACAGAAAAAAGAAACAGTTGTTCTGTTGGATACCAATAGAGAAGAAAGAATAAAAAGAGTCAAGACATTATTGCTATGACCATCTGGGAGGGAAGAGAGGGGAAAGTTATTAGAAAGATCTTAGAAGATTTGTCTTGAAGCTTCACCTACTTCTATTCTAGTCAGGTCACACACCTGTAGGTATGGATCCAGGTCTGCTCAGTTCTGTCCTTTTGATGGTTGGAAGCAACCTATTACCTTCTATGTTGTAAGCTTTGCCAAACTAAAAGGTTACAGAATCCTATAACTTCAGGGGAAAAAGATATCAGAGGCCATGGTGGAGGTAGTTTTACTTTTCCAAGGAAGTATTTAGCTTTAAATAAAAGTAGTTATGCTTTATTTGTAATAGAAATCCGTGCTCTAAGTCCTCAAACTGTTGGGGAGTATTTCTCCCTCCCCCCCCCCAAGACCTATATTCCTGACTACAACTGAGTGAGAGAAGCATTCTCCTTCTTCCTCTCTTTCTCCAAATTAAAAAAAATATTTGTAGGGGGACATTTATCAATTTAATATAAGATATTTCCAAGGATACTTGAATAAGAAAGCTCCTAATAAATAAGATCAATAAGAAGTAACAGAGTGAAATGGAAGCTAAAAACCAAATTATACTTTAGGCTGCTTTGAGAGGCATAACTCCCAGAAAAATGAGGGAGGAGTTGTAACTGTGCCCTAGTCAAACTGCATCTGAAGTACTATGTTCAATTTATAGTGCCATATTTTAGGAAGTCTATAGATAAGTCAGAACTTGTTCAGATCGTATTTTGTTAGTACAAAAACTTTTCAATTTTGTGTAATTGAAATTATCTTTCTTGTGTGTTATTACTTCTATTCGATGTTTCCTTAAGAATTTTCCCTAGTCACAACTGTAAAAAGTAATAAACTTGGTTATCTTCTAGGATTAAAAAAATAATCTTCAGTATTTAGGTTGCATATTCATTTTGTGTTTGTTATGATATATGGTGTAAGGTGGTAGCCTAAATTTAATTTCCGCCAAAGTTTTTCCCGATTTTCCTAGCAGTTTTTTTCATATAGAGGGTTCTTTTGCAAGCACATTATGCTTATGAAATGTAAGTATATTGATCAATAAGGTCAATGGTTTCTTATCTAATCTGTTCACTAACCTGCTAATAGGCTTTTTCTTTATATCCCTTAGGAGAAGAACATAGCAGACCTGTATGAAACACCTGAGGCAGTGATGCCTTTTGTCTTTTTCCTGACTCAGACTGGCAGCACCTCTACCCTTGAATCAGCTGCCTACTCTGGCTGGTTCATCTGCACATCTTTAGGCAAAAACCAACCTGTTACCCTGACCCAAAACTTGGGAAGCCAGTATAATACTGACTTCTATTTAGAAATAGAAAATCCTTGATCAGAACCCCTTATCTCTGCATAGGGTTCTCTACTTTTCAAGGCATTTAACACACATGAGCTCATTTTCATATTTCTAGTATATCTATGAGATCATCAGGATTGGTGTTTTAAGCCTTATTTTCATATAAGTAAATTAAGGCCCAGAGAAATCAAGAGATTTTCCCAAGTTCACATAGCAAGTGACTAACAGGTTTCCTTTAATAGGTTGAAAGTCATTGGAACAGTGAAACTGAGGAGTCATTTTGTGTTCACAGTTACTTGTCTAGTCTTCACAGTCTTAGCATTTGGGGATGTTTCTCTCTAATCATTCTCAGCACCTGATAACACATTCATCAGTGCCAGCCGAACTCACCGGTGGTATCTGATGACCATGCTACATCCTGATTTAGTGTCTTGCTCCTTCATGGTCCCTCAAAAGGGGCTTCAATCACATTGGCTCTCATTTCATTGACCACTGAAAGATCTTGACATGGGAAATAGTAGGGAAGAAGCTCTGTCACTAACTGTGTGAATTTCAATAAATCATCTCTCCTTTGGTTGTATTTGTGCTTAAAACACTGACTGGCATATAGTAAATGTGCTTAATAAATTGTATTTCTTGTTGTTTGTTCTTTGTTTTTGAAGACCAACTACATCACTAGAGATATCTTGACTTGCTCATGAATTGGATTTAAGTGAGACAGAGTTAGACCAAAGTCATCAGACTCATGTTCTCTTCCTGAGTCATCAAGGTCCAGTGGCAAGAGAAAAGTCAAGACAACTGGCAGTGGTCCAGGATGCAGTAAATGGCCTTGGCTTCTTTGCTGTCTGGCCAAGCTCTAAGAGCTCCCACAACATCTGCTTCAGTTGCCTTCTTGGTCGTTGGAACAAATTGTTGTTATCTAATAATGTCGGGAAAAAATCTTCACATGCTTGAGGTAGACACTCTCCCTTACTCATTGATAGGTTTGAGGCCTGTTGGTCATCCTTAATTTGGATAGCCCATCTGCGGAGATGGTTCACCAGGGTCAGCTACTGTGCATGCTTCTTAGAGCTATAGGTGAGAATTGGATGAAGAGCCCTCACATCAGCTGCTCCCCATCCCTGAACATGATACATGTTCATCATGATACATGAACATCTAATATGCAGCTCTTGAGGCATATTTAGGACACAATAACTATGCTGTCTGACTGAAGGAGGAGAGAACAGATCAGGAAAAGATGGATGAAAAGACCCAAGGAATATTTTCTCCCCACTTCTGTAGGATTTATAACTATCGTCTTCTGAGTCTGAGCAGCGAACAAGGAAATTCTATACCCTTGACTATCAGGGGAGACAAATAGCCTTAAGGCTAAATGCGCCTCCCTGTTCTAACTGGGACATGCTTGTTGACTAACTGGCTGCTCCCTGACTCTGAGCAAAGCACCTTGAGAGACTTGCTTTGCAAGACTGAAGGGTGGGCAGTCTCCCCTCACAATACTCAGCTACTAATCAGGGCATGAGCTCCCAAGGAGGGTGCATCATTCATTTTATATAATTGGTTTCATGACTGTATTTTATTATTACATCAGAGTCATTTTCCAATTAACCACAACCCTGTCTTCCCTTACAATAAGTGACTACATACAACAGCGTATATAGCATCCTGTAAGGATGGTACAGGATGTACCCATTGCCCCCCAGTGCTCTTTCAAAAGTCAGAAAGAGTGTTTTCTCCTCTCTTTTGCCGGGCCAACATTGGTCATTGCAGTTGTTTGGAATTCCACCTTGATTGACATCATTTTAGTGATGGTCAGTGCGGTCCTTCTTGTCCTGTGTGCTGCACTTGCTTTCTGCAATGCTAATACTAGTCATTCCCTCTGATCCGAGGCATTCCTTTACATTCACATGCTACAATTTCTTTAATCATTTCCAAGAAGTCCAGATGACATCCTTGACTCAAAACAACTTGAGGGAATAACAATCATAGTGATAGCCACCATTTATACAGCACTTTGAAGTTTTAAAAGCACCCTGGGTGTGCTATCTCCCTTGATCCTGCCAACAACCCTATAGGGCGGGTGCTATTACTTTATAGATGAGGCAAAGAAAAGTTAAGTGACTCACCCAGGGGTCATAAGCTGTGGTTTGAGGTAGAACTTGAACCCGTGTCTTCTTGTTTCCCAGTCCAATATTCTACTCACTTCAACATTTCAAAATTAGCCTCTGGGGGTGGGCTAGGTGGTGCAGTGAATAGAGCACCAGCCCTGAAGTCAGGAGGACCTGAGTTCAAATTTGGCCTCAGACACTTAACACTTGGGCAGGCAACTTAACCCTAATTGCCATGCCCTCTCCCCTCTTAAAAAAAAAAAAGCAAAATTAGCCTCTGCTATACCTATGTATTGTTCCTATGGGGCAAAGCAAGTTAAGTGCTTTACTTCTGTACCACTGAATTTCCTGAAGGCAGCTACCATGTTATCCTTAAGCTTTCTCTTTTTCAGGGTGAATAATCTCAGTTTCTTCCACCGATCCCTTCAACCTCCTAATTAAAGTTGCTTAGGCTGAGATGAGGTTGAGCAACCTGTCAGTGAGGGGAGCCCAGGACAGTGAAGGGAGAGGTTAGTGCTGGGAGGGGTCCCTGGCTGAATGAGGAGGCTGAGTAAGCTGCACAGACTCAGGGCTTTTGCAAGGCTTGTCTTCAACATCTTCAATGCCTGACACATTCTCCCTGCTCACTTTCTACCTCTGGGAATTCCCAGTTTCTTTCAAGGCTAAGCTCACGTGTTACAGTTCAGTCATTTTTCAGGCATGTCTGATTCCTCATGACCCCGTTCGGGGTTTTCTTGGCAAAGACACTGGGTTTGTCATTTTCTTCTCCAGCTAATTTTACAGATGAGGAAACTGAGGCAGACAGGATGAAGTGACTTGCCCAGGGTCACACAACTAGTAAGTGTCTGAAACCAGATTTTAACTCAGGACAGTGATTCTTTCTGACTCCAAACCCAGCACTCTATCCCTTTGTGCCTCCTACCTGCCCCAGATAGTGCCATAAATTCAAAACAACAAGGGACTTTCAGGGTCATTAAGGCCAGCCTCCTCCTTTTATAGATGAGGACCCTGAAGTCTCAAAAAGTTAAATGACTTGTCCAGGGTCACACAGCTAATACATGTGTGAAACAGATTGTGAGCCTAATTGGAGGTATAGCGATAAATGTTTAACAATTGGCTCCTCAGAGGACCACTCCCTCTCATTTAACAGATGGGGAAACTGAGGCACAAGGGAGTGGAGTGAATTGTCCAAGGTCTCACCACTGATAATCATTTGACAAGGCTGGTCTCTGAGGTCTCTTCCAGCTCTTCATTCATGATCCTAGGCTATGAGGAAGGACTGAGTTCAAATCCAGCCTCAGACACATATTAGCTGTATTCTCCTGGGCAAGTCATTTAATCTCTAGCTTCCTAGGTTTCCTCATCTATAAAATGGGGATTATTACACCTACCTCCAGGATTGTTGAAGTTCACATCAAACCTGAACCCATGCCCTTCCCAATAGGCCAACGGTCTGACAATGGCTTCTCGGTCCATTTCAAATTTTTATTTTTTGATCTTCTCTGGGCCTCAAATGAGCAAGACAATTCTTCTACATTCCCTTTCATTGATGCTTTATGCCTCTTCACAGTGGTTGTTGCAAACCTTCTTTCTCTCCTCCAGTTTGCAGGGGAAGCCTTTCAATTGAGGGTCTCATACTTCACTGAAAAAACCTGAGACCATTTGCCAGCAGGTCCTTCTTTTCCCTTTCTTCATATATCACAGTCCCTGGGCATCATCACTGATGACCTCTGCCTTCACTCCACTCCCTGAAGAAGGGTTGGTCCTTCTTGATAAGGTCAACCTGTCTACACATACCATTAATCCCATTCTTTCCTATCTTCCCCAACCAAGTGCCCAATTATCCTACCTACCTTCTCTTCAGTCTTAAAGCTCTCCTTCTCTACTGGATCCTTTTTTTGTTACCTACAAATTATATCTGAATTTCCCCTATTTTTAAAACAAAGGGAAAAAGCCCACACTGGATCCTATCATTCCTTCATAGCTTATTGTCCTATATTTCTCCTTCCCTTTTCCCCTAAACTCCTTGACAAATTAATCCACGCTCTCTCCCAAACCTTTCATCCCTCCACTGAAACTGCTCTCTCTAAAGTGACCAACGTTCTCTTAATTGTGAAATCTAATGGCCTTTCTCAGCACTGATCATCCGTGATCTCTCTGTAGTATCTGACACTGTTCACCACCCTTTCTGGATTCTCTCTCCTCTCTGGGTTTTTTTGTGATATTTCTCTGTCTTGGATCTCCTCCTGCTGACTACTCTTTCTTGGTTTCAGGATCTTTATCTGCATCATGGCCGCTAACTTTGGATGTTTCCCAGAGTTCTTCTTTTATCTCTAGATATTCTCTCTCCTCTGGCATCTTTGAGAACAGGGACTCTTGTTTTTGTACCCTTAGTTATTTTTTTAGAGCTTTCTTTTTATTATATTGTTATTATTATTTTGCTTTTTGGAGGGGGGAAGGCAGGGCAATTGGGTTAAGTGACTTGCCCAAGGTCACATGGCTAGTTTTGTGTTAGGTGCCTGAGGCTGCATTTGAACTCAGTTCCTCCTTACTCCAGGGCTGCGCCCTCTAGCTGCCTTAATTCTTAACTTGGGACCCGGCACATAGAAGTACTTAATAAAGTCTCTTGAACTGATAGGGCTTGGTTTTGACCATGATCATCGTAGACCTTTCTTACTCCATACTCCACATTCCAATAAGCTAGCCATGTTATTATTATTATTTCCATAAGCTATCATGTTATTAAAATTAATTTTAAAATACTTATTTTCATGTTATTTGGTAAAATATATTATTTTCTCTAGTTTTTTTTAAATTTCATATTTTGATTATCAAAGGGCAGTGATATGAGGGGTTTTCAGCCCTCTACTGAGGATAATTTGTACCTGAGAAGAAACATAAATGGTGTCAAATTGTAAATAAAGTAATACAACCATAATCCTGCTTTCCATTTTAAAAAAATATATTTACATACATAAAAGTACTTCTCAGTGTACTATGAGATAAATGAAAAGCCTGGGAGACAGAGTTTCTGGGCACATAAGCCAGCAAATAATTAATTGACAATCAATGGTTTCTCTTAGGAAAGAGATAGCCCTAAATACTTTTGGAAAAAGAGGTGCCCCAGTCAGGTGAAAATAAAACCCTGATTGGTTAACAATTGGTTAACAATTAATGTCCTACTAGGTGGTGCAGTGAATAGAGCACTGGCCCTGGAGTTATAGGAGGACCTGAGTTCAAATCCAGCTCAGACACTTAATACCTACTAGCTGTGTGACCTTGGGCAAGTCACATAACCCCAATTGCCCCACCTTCCCCCCTCAAAAAAGATAACAATTAATATCCTATATTGTTTTCACTCCTCCTGCTGAGAATGTGACTTGATCATGAGACTCAGCCACCTACACCAATCCAAACAAAGGAATTCATCTCTACTTAGATCACTCTGGTTGGCTTTCTTCTTCATGAGTTGGGTCACCCTAACTTCTGATAGAAGAATCTAAAGGATAGGGGCTCATTTCCTAAGGCCCATAATTCAGCTAGAGTAGATTCTGTATGTAAGGTCTTCTAGCTGGGTGGAGTCCTGCCCAAGATCACAAAGCATGTACTCAGAGGATTTGGGCAATCTCATCTGTCAGCAATGTCCTTCAGAGACTGACTGATTGACCTGCAAGGGCTGGACCCTGAATGAAAAAACAGAAAGCAAACACTTTGATCCTAGTTTAATAATTGGTTATTAAGAGAATGGAAAATAGCAATTTCTCTCAATCATAGTTTTAAATTTTTTTCTCAGAGAAGCCCTCCTTCCTCCTCCCCCTATTCCTGGTTCTTCTCGTACAACTAAAGGGCCCAGAAAGTCTTCATTTGTCACAGGTAAGACCTTCAGGGCCATTAAAGGATACCTAAGAGGGCTCTTTCCCTTTTCCTAACCAGGTGCCAGAGGAATCAGGTGGGGAGAGAAGTGGAGGGAGAGAGGCCATGATACCTGAAATAGATGGGATGGAAATAAGCCTTTAGAACCTCAGTAGCAAAAATAGTGCTCTCTAAAAAAAGAAATTGTGATTGAGGAAAAACACAGAGTTGTTTGTAATGAGGTGTTGAAGTAGGGTCTTAGGTATTCTCAAATTGTTAAAAGAAGTTGTAATAGTTGCATTAAGTTTGTAGATCTGGTTTGCAAGATGAGTGATCCAGAGACCATATCATTTTCCTGAGGTGTTCTAAGACCACAGGTTGAGTAACAGCCACCAGGTTAGCTCTGAAACCCAGTTCGTGAGTACTTACAGCTAATGAGCTTTGGCTAAACAATAGGCTGGGTGGCACAATGGTCCTGTAGTCAGGAGGACCTGAGTTCAAATCCAGCCTCAGACACTCACTAGTAGTGTGATTTTAGGCAAGCCACTTACCCCTGATTGTCTCCCCCATTGTTGACTTGGGAAATATCCAGAAGAGGGAAATGAGAATAGTCAATGGTCTTGAGTCCATGTCATGAGAGGATTGGTTGAAAAATTGGGGCTCTTTAGCCTAAAGAAAAGAAAACTTGTGTGATGACGGAGTGTAACAGGAAACATGATAGTGATGGTCTGGTATCAGAGGGGCAATCATAGGAAAGATAAATCATAGCCAGTGGCCGCTCAACAATTTGGGTATGGCCTTTTGAGTTTCTGTCATCCTTATTTGGTTCTGAATTTTTACGAATAACAGTTTATTAAAATGAGTACAAAGGATGATGACTAAGATATCAAGAAACCTGGGAGCCTTATCCTGGGAGAAAAAGTTAAGGAATCTGGGGATGTTTTGCTTTCAGAGACTAAGTGAAGGATGGGATAGCTGTCTCCAGATATTTGAAAAACCAACTCGTAGAACAGGAAAGTGAAGGTCTATTTGTTCTAATGAACTGAACTCAGATCAGTTCAGTCTAACAGACTACAGGTTACCAGGATTTCATTTTAAGCCGACAAATAGAGTGGGATTTCCCAGTAGCATCAGCTGATCTGTCTGGTAACTGGGCTACTCAACACTTACTTTAGTATGGTATAGTTCAATGTAGAACTGATCCAAAAGAGGCTACATTCCTATCTTTTAGAGAACTTAGAGAAAGGCTTCCTCTATTGATGGGAAGTTGGATTTGATAATTGATAAATTCCCCCTGATGTGAATATTCTACTGTTAACCCTTTGAGGAGTCACCATGAAAAATGGAGTTGCTTGATAAGTATTTGCACCTTTCTAGTCCCTCTGCCCTGCTGAATATGGGCAGAGGTGAATCCTTCCCAGACCTCGCCCATTCCTATCTGGGAGCGTGGTTTGGGACATAGTCTTTTCTTCTGTCATTGTCCTTCTAGGGACCGCCATTTTGGGTAGCCCTCTTCATTTAGCTTGGTTCTGACTCTCTGGGGTTTCAGAGTGACCTCATTTCAAAGGTTTTTAATTACTTTCTTGCTGCGCTGGTAGAGAAGCATTGATTGGCTTCCTTGGCGCTCCTAATTATCAGAACAATTCTGCAGGACTCTCCTATTGCTTTATGTTATACTGCCTTATCTCTCTAGGAGCTACATGAAAAGAGACCAAAAGGAAAATGGCAGACATGTTCTGTCGTGTTGCATGGTGAGGACATGGAAAGAATGATAGCTGGGCAACCAGAGTGCTCCATTGGTCTCCTCAAGATGTCAGGAGAAAACAAGGAAGATCTTTGGCATGTTGAGTGGAGCCCTTGTGATAAACTTACAGAAATAATGTGGGTAAAAGTCAGATTGTGAAGATATGGATGGGTTGTGATCTGAATGATGGTAGGAAATATTCCAGTTGAGGAGACTATTTATCCATTTGAGAAAACTTGAAAGAAAGAGAGGACAGAAGAAAGTTAATGGAGAGATATATGTGTTTCTGTGTCAGTGTGTGTTCATGAGTATGGTAAAATTAGATAAATCATGAAAAATGGAGAGAAAGAGATTCATACTCCCGTGGGGGGAGAGAACAAAATGGTAGAGAAGAGGGAATTTAGGCCAATTCATTTCTATTTTATTTAACAGACCCTTATAAGTGCCTGCTGTGTGCAGGGGAGGATGCTGGACTCTGGGAAGGTTACAAAGTTTATCGTAAATTACAGTCCTTACTTTTCTGGTCTATGGAGTATGACCAGTTAGTTCAGTCTTCCTGGAACAGACTATTTGCTGCTTGGAACTAGCAGGAGGGATTGGGATTTGACAGGTGTTATAATCTCAAGGTAAGCAGTAAGGGAAAGAAGCTGGCCACCTGCCATTAGGATACGCTAACATTCACAAGCCTAGTGCTTATGACTTGGAGATTGACCATATACCTAACAAATCATTATGGAAGATCAATCATAGGCACATATCCAATCAATGAGTGTTAGAGGGAGAGGTACATTACACAATGTAGGCATAAACACTCACAACCATGTCCAGTGATCTGGTTCTGACCACATGGGACAATCTGAAAGTCACCAAAACAGCCTCTCTTCCCACAAAGCAGGGGAATCCCTAGGCTTCTTCCAGAGGAATTTCTAGAGAAATCCTTTGTCATTAAACCCCTATATATATGTATAGACATGGCTAGCATCCTAGAAGGAGTTTCAGTCCAGATCCAGCTAGATGCAAGGCACATTCTGCAACTCCCCTTCTGGGATTGTGGCAAAATGGCTCATCTTCCTTGCTTCCCCAGAAATAGCTGCAGATTAAAGGGTAAACCTAGAATGGGAGGGTGGGCAGGTGTCACCCACTCACATAGAAATGTCCTTATGTTCAGCATCTAGAGTTTGCTGGGGTACAGCAATGAAAGGAGTGGGAGATATTGGATGACAATTTGAAAGTATTACAAAGTCAAGGGAAGGGCCAATTTTTTAAAAGGATGGGTGGGACCAGAAAATGTCTGTAACAAGTAGGTAAGGAATAAATACATAGGGAGAGGCTGGAAATGAGAGAGCATGAATGAGCAATATGCAATCAGCAGAGGACTGCAAGGATCAAGGACACTCTTAGGGTGACTAGCCTTGGTAAAGAAAAGGCAACTCATCCAAGGAAACTGGAATGAAGCGGAAGAGGATAGACAAAGATGTTCAGGGGTTTGATATGATCAAGGGGCAATGGAGAAGCTCATAACAGATGGCCACAGGATGGAGCCTTTGTTAGAGCAGGGGACATAAGTATCCAGAGCTAGGACTGGAGCACACATACACACTTATGGTGACTCATTTGTTTTTATTATTTGGTTATTTCAGTTATGCCGGACTCTTCATGACCCTATTTGGGGTTTCCTTGGCAGAGATACTGGAGTAGGTTACCATTTCCTTCTCCAGCTCATTTTACAAATGAAGAAATTGAGGCAAACGGGGCAAGCCACTTGTCCAGGGTCACACAGCTAGTGCCCGAGGTAGGATTCTTATCCATAGAACCCCCTTTCTGTTCCTAGGTGCTCATGATGAAGAAAGCAGGGATTCTAGAAATATTGAAGTGTATTCCTAATTTTCCAAGCTCTTTTGTAATCTAAGTAAACTATGAAAGAAAGTTCAGGGGCCCCAGGACATACAGTGGGCTCACTTTCCAAACTTTTCATCACTGGATGCCAAACTAAACCCATAATTCTGGAGGAAAGGTCAGGGTCAAGAGCATCAGATGAAGTGCTGGACCTGAAGTCAGAGGAATGAGTTCAAGCCCAGCCTCAGACACTTATGATCTGTATGACCTGGTGCAAGTCTCTGAACTTCTGTTTGCCTCAGTTTCCTCATCTGTAAATTGGGATAATAAGAACCCCTCCCTCCCGGGTTTTTTGTCAGGATGAAATGAGAAAATACTTCCGTGTACAGTGCCTCGCAAACCCTAGAGCCCTGTAGAAATGCTAGCTACTATTCTAACTATTATCCTTATGCTAACTGTGTGGCCTTGGGCAAATAGAGGCTGTAAAGTCAGCAGCCACTGAGTTCAGATTCGGGTTCTAATGCTTGTGACCTTGGACAGATCATGACATTTTCTGGACCTCTCTTTTTTCATCTGTAAAATGGGGTGGGAGGGATGGACTCAATGACCTCCAAGGCCCTTTCCATCTGTTGATAAAGGATGCTTCCAGCTCTAAATCTATGACCTCATGAAAACCAGAAAGTCTGTTCCTTTTGGAAAATCAATCTGATGTCACTTTGTCTATTTCCTGCTGATTCAAATAGGGCTTGTCCCCTGGGGTATCTGGACTGATTCACCCTAATCCTGCTGCT
The DNA here is from genome assembly GCA_028646575.1 of Pseudocheirus occidentalis. Taxonomy (NCBI): domain Eukaryota; kingdom Metazoa; phylum Chordata; class Mammalia; order Diprotodontia; family Pseudocheiridae; genus Pseudocheirus; species Pseudocheirus occidentalis. The sequence continues at coordinate 291,730,394 of CM053595.1, forward strand.
AGGGCAGCTCCCCACACAAAAAACTCCACCCCCAGAAAGAGCTATTTCTTGGTGACTTCAGCCTGTGAAGATGTCACTGTTAACATACTGAGGCTCCCACTTTGCTTGTCTATTAAAGGCACAGAATTGCAGAAGAGACTTTGAAACTTTGCATAACAACGACTCAGACTGGGGATCACAAGGACAAGGGTGTCATACAGGTACCATCTTCCTTACACTTCCCCTTGTATTGCTGTACCTCAGGCTTCTATGATGACTGTGGGTTCTGATGGAAGCTGGTCCAGGGTCAGAATCTAGGGCTCAAATCTTTGCTGTGAGATCCTCTGGGATCCCAGGAGGTTCCTGGCCCCTTCCCTGTTCCCTAAGGGTGGGAGCAGGGTTAGATGAGGCACCTAAGGGATTTAGTGTTAGTAGTTTAAATGATGTTCTCTGGAGCCTTTGGGATCAGAGTATATGAGTACTATTTATACTAATGCCAGAGGCAACTAAATGGCACAAGAACATGGAGTCAGGAACACCTGCGTTCAAGTCCAGCTTCACACAGTTACGTGGCAAGTCACTTAAACTCTGACTACCCCAGTTTTCCCATCTATAAAAATGCAATAATAATAATAATAATAATAGAACACACTTCCCAATGTTGTTGTAAGGAACAAATGAGATAATATTTGTAAAGTATTTTGCAAATTTAAGGCACTATATAAATGCTAGTTATTATTATGACAGTTGTATATATTTTTATGTTACTTATCTATTCACATGTTGTATATCCTTAGTAGAATGTAATCTCCTTCAGAGCAGGTCCATTTTCTCCCCTTTTTTTTGGTCTCTGCATTCCTAGTGGTTGTCATATAGTGGGCACTTAAATACATGTTCAATGAATAAATGACTCTATACTATTGATATGACTTCCATCCTGTCTCTACAGTTGTTGAGAAGACCCGACCATGGAAATAAATCACGACCACAATTGTAAGTAGCTGGGCCAGTGAAGCACCATATGATATCAGAAATGGTCTAGTTTCCTTTAGTCCTAAGCTCTGTCTGTAAACTCAACTTGGTCAATGGGTGGGAAGCCAGGGTAGGGACATAAGGGAGTCAGCTTCAGAATGAGAGATTCAGTTAGTCCAAGGTGGGAAGGCATTTATAGTAATAATAAAAGCATGTTAAGGGTTTGAACATGTTTTAAACAAATTATCTCATATGATTTTCACGAGAGGGAGAAGGTGTTGTACTATTATCCCCACTTTATTGATGAGGAAACTGATACTGACAGAAGTTAAGAAAGATCAGGGTCACACAGCCAAGAAACGTCTGATTTATGGGAAGTTGGTCCTTGACTAGGACTAGGACTCCTGCAGCCAGAATGATATGCAAGAGAAAGAGATGCCCGAGAACTGAGGTATAGATATCCAGTCAGGTATCCACCTGGTGGTGGAGAGAGTGCTGGCTTTGAGTAAGGAAGACCTATGTTTGAATCTTCCCTTGGATAACTACTGACTGTGTGACTCTGAACAAGTCATTTAAGTTCCCTCAGTTTTCTCATCTGTGAATTGGCCATAGTAATAATACCTACTTCAGGGCTGTTGCGAGAATCAAATGAGATGAGTCAAGCACAAAAGCCAGTGTTAAGCACCCATTATTTGCCAGCCACTCTATGCTATATAAATGCTTCCATCATTATCATCAATGTCCCATAGAAAAGGAGCTAGAACTGAGTCAACGAAAGGATTAAAGAAATTGAGTCTGAATGGAACCAGTTAATAGGTGAGGGTTAGGATCAAACAACTCACAATGTATGTTCCTGCTGTGTTTTTTTTTTCATGTAGTTTGATCCTCCAACTTGTCCCAGATACTCAATTACATATTCCTTTAATGTTATAATTGTATTACTATATATACATTATGTTATATATGTATTATAATGAGTGTTCTTTAAATTGCATGAGTTTGGTCATTGCTATTGGGGAATAGTGGAAGGGATGTGGGGGAAGAGGAAATCCTTCTGCCTTCTCCACCAGAGAGTCCAAAGTAGGAGCATCGAGAATACAGAGGGTGTCTGGGGCTGGGCCATGGATTGACTAGCACGAAGGGGACTGGGGATGATGTGGGATGAGTAGAGGTGCTGGTGAAGTCAGAGAATGTCTCTTTCCCTCCACTGTGACCTGGACCTGGGCTGAGCAGAACCACAGTTGTATATCTAACACTTGTTTTGCAATTTTTTTAACTCTGTGTCTAAGAACTTGAAAAATTTAAGTCTTCTCCTTATCCTGTTGTAGTCTATGGTTGTCTCCCTGTGCCTTACTAATTTGGGTCCATCACTAGCTTCCTCTTAACTAGATCAGACAATGCTTGGCCGATCAAGTCTGTCACAGAGATGCCAATATTGTTCAAATAATCTCCCAAAAAAATTTTCTAATTCTTTCTTTCTTGAGTCTTTTGACTTTCATGGAGAGTCAACCAAGGTATTTAATTTTTTGAAAAACTCTTTTCTTCTCTCCCTTTCATTCATTGTTTCCATTGTGCCTTGTTACAGCCCTAGTCTATCCCTTAGGAAATTAGAGGATACATCCATAGCCTCAGCTTTGTCCCTAAAAGTTAGATTAATGGAATTTTCCTTTTATTCTCCAGTGTCACGGGAAGAGACCTCTTCTTTCCACATCCGGGATCTCAAACAGCAAGTGATGGCCCTGCAGAATAACAATCTCATAGCTACACCACACAGCGACCACGTGACTCCTGGTGAGCCTGCCTTCAGATGGCCTCTTGGGGTGTGGCCACTCCTATAGTGGTCCCTTCTAGTCAGTCTATCAGCCTTTATTGATGTGTTAAGTAAGAATTGGGGAGCCAAAGAAAGGCAAAAGCATGGTCCCTGCCTTCTAGGAATTCACAAACTAGAGACAAACTGTGAATATCTAACTATCACACACAGTACATAAAGATATTCTTCAAGGGGAAACCATTAGTAGGAGGGGCTTGGGAATTGGGAAAGATCTCTTGTAGAAAGTGAGATTTTTAGCTGGGACTTGATCCAGGAGACTAAGATGAGGAGGGAGAGCATTTCAGTCATGGGAGTTCTTAACTTGGGGTATGGGAACTTTTAAAAATAACTTGATACTTATATTTCAATATTATTAGTTATTTTGCTTGTGACCTATCTATGTGCCTGGGTCTCACGTGAGTGTTTACTGAGAGAGCTCCTTTCAGGCCACCAGTCTTGGGAAGGAGGATGATCTGAAGAGGCCCTTCTCCCACCTGTGCATAAGGCTTTTCCAAAAGCAGTGTCCACACCACTCTCCTCCTCTCCCTTATACTGGACTCATATCTATATGCCCATTCCATTGTGACAGATATCATGACTTCACTTGCTCCCTCTCTGTCCCCAGTCATTTTGGAATCACTGCCATGTAGAGACAAAGAGTTACTCGCGAGTAACCAAGGCACAGCTATTTATCTGGGAATAAGGGGCAAAGACCTCTCTTTGTTCTGTGAAGAAAGTGGAGGTCAGGTCATGCTGAAGCTGAAGGTGAGTAACTAGGAAAAACATTCACTTCTCCCTAACAGACAAAAGCAAAGGCATGAATGAACTGCAATGTTATAGTATCTCATGTGAATGTATTTGTAGATGATATTATGGAAACCTTAACTCAGCATAAACTATAGATGGATAAATGAATGGATGGATGCCTAGATTGCTAGATGGCTAGAGAGATATGTGGAAGGATGGATAGACAGACAGACAGACAGACAGATAGCTAGATATATAGATAGATAGATAGATAGATAGATAGATAGATAGATAGATAGATAGATAGATAGATAGATAGACGGATGGATGGACGGATGGATGGATGGATGGATAGTTTGAACCATCAATCTGTTTGGTTCCTACCTGTCCCCACTCTTTCCCAAGTCATCTACTCTCAAAGTTCTTTTCTTTATGCTCTACAGAATATGAATATATGGGATCTGTACTTTCCAGACAAGGCAGACAATGTACAGAGGAAGCCTTTTGTCTTTTACCGAAATCAGAGTAATACCACATCAACCTTTGAGTCAGCTGCTTATCAAGGATGGTTCATATGCACCTCAAATGAGAAGGACCAACCTGTCACAATGACGCAAAACAGAGGGGCAAACCACAATACAGACTTTTATTTAGCATCCTAAACCAGTTGGAGTCTACTTCTTAAAGTCAATAGTTAAAGAACCTAACCTCGCTATAAAGTAGGTGCTCTCAACCTTTTTTTTTTTTTTAATGTCGTGGATACCTCCGGCATTCTGACAAAACTTATGGGTACACATGAATCAACCTTTCTCCTAATCATGTTTTTAATGAATAAAATTCATAATTTAATTGATAAAATATATGGAATCGCAAAGAAAACCAATTAAATTGGAATAGTTCTCAAAATATTTTAAGTGTCTCTTTATTTGGAGGAACAGAAGATCTTGAATCTCTAGAGTAATAATGAAAACACAATAAGAAGAAAGAGCATCTATCAGTACCAAAACTCAAATTTTACCACAAAATCATTAAAAGTTTGGCACTGGTTCATAATCAACTAATAAATATTTTTAAACACCCACTATATGCCAGGCATTGTGCAAAACACTGGGGTACAAAAAGGGGCAAAAGATAGTCCTTGCCCTCAAGGTGCTCAATCTAAAGGGGGTGATCAGTGGTTGATCAATGGCACAGATTAGATAGACATTGAACAGGCAAAGAAATCCAATAGCAGAGTGTTTGCTGAACCCAAAGATCCCAGTCATGGTGGGGGGTGGGGGGAGTCACTATTTGACAAAAATTTCTGGGAAAATGACACAAATGTCAAATTAGGACCCAACTTCTCATACAGTGTACTACAAGAAGCCCCAAATGGTTACATGGCAGATTAAAAAAAGTCACATCCTCAACCAAATTAGGGAATAAAAGAAGAAACTGTTCTTTTCATCCTCACAAGATCCCTGAATTATGTCTCATGATGGTGGCTAAGGAACAAACCCGCTCGTAGGTCAGGAATAAGAGGAGCCCTGAACAAAAGGCTGGTACAGGCTGAGGGTATATGGAAACCCACCCTCAAAGGTATAGACACTGCACCAAAAGTCTTAGTACAGTTTTAATCTATAGCAGCTTCAGACTAAGACATGCTATATTTTCATCTGGCTATTTTCCTGTTTATTTTATCATTTAATTTTCTTCTCAACTTATGAAGTACCAAAAAAAAAGAGCATTTTCACACACATTTATCCCTTCGACATCATGGTAGTTAGGGACACAGTGCTCCAGCAATCTGGAAAAACTGTGAAAAAAATTTTATGGTCCTTTTTTCCTACCAGAGAAATAGTCTGAACTATTATTGTGTTAAGAGAAAAAATATGCTGTTATTACACTATACACGTATTTTATGCATTTCTGAGTTTCTAAATTTTTCCTATGTTATCTGCTGCTCTTCCCATCCACAAAACTCCCTCCAAATTCTCATTTAATTTCTTATGCTGGCTGCAATGTATCAAAACCCCAGTGGGGAAAGTCAAGATGTAGAAGGGCTTAACTGTACATTATGGAGCAGAAGGAGAAGATGCTGTTTAGAGCTTCCTTTTCTTTTTAACATTAGCTGAGCTTCTCTGGGTGCATTTAGTTTGTCTACCATCGTACCCGCTGCATCTCTACAGCACCCACGGCTGCATGGTTGCCAGTAAACCTCCTTTGATTGACTCTCTGCATCTTTCAAACTGCAGAGACTGAGACTGAGACCTTCTCTCTCTTTTCTGATTCTTTCTACTGCTCTCCTTTTGGCCACTCTCATCAATGGAGTCCAGAAGGTGGAGATCCCAGTTCATCCAGTGATGATGCTATGATCTGAACAGGGGAGAGGGAAAGATGTTCGTTCCCCTGCTGCCTCTGTCTTACCCCAGCTCTGAGAAATGAGGGTGGAGACATTTCTTTCTGTTCTGTCTTGTTTGTCCTTGTTGGATTCAAGAGCTCCTAGGGTCTGGGAGTTTGGGCCATGGTGACTTCAGAGCAGGGTGATGCACTTAGCCAGAGTGGCATAGAAGCCTGCGAAGCCAGGGTGTCTGGGATGCAAGCCCAAGGAGGGATTTTTAAATGCATAGCTGGGGCTATGCTCTGTGGGATTCAAGCTAAATGATGACACTAATCCCTTTCCTCTCCCAGAGACACTGAGGCAGTGCAAGGAGGAAGCAGGGCTATAGTGTGTGCATTTGTGATTATACCTTTTGAAATAAATATTCCTTGGGGTGGCTAGGTGGCCCAGTGAATAAAGCACTGCTCCAGAGTCAGGAGTACCTGAGTTCAGACACTTGACACACTTACTAGCTGTGTGACCTTGGGCAAGTCACTTAACCCCGATTGCCTTGCCTTCCCCCCCCCCTCAAAAAAACAAAGAAAGAAATATCCCTTTGTAAGAATGAATCCAGTTGTTAGTGGCTAAATGGCACTGGGGTACCACTCCTTATCTAAGGATTGGGGAGCTGGAGGCATTGGAAGAAAATTAAGACATTCCCCAAATTCTCTGAAGTACACCAGAGAGCCCTAGGGAAAAAGAGAAATGTGGCCTTTAGGTAGTAGGGGCCAGGGTGGTCTGTGTTACACAGAGTATATGACAAATTTAACATGTGTCTTTCAAAACTGCCCTGTTTATTTGGGATTCCTTCTGCCTTTCTGTTCTCTCTCTCTGTCTCTCTGTCTCTCTGTCTCTCTGTCTCTCTTTCTCTGTCTCTGTCTCTGTCTCTCTCTGTCTCTCTGTCTCTCTGTCTGTCTGTCTGTCTCTCTGTCTGTCTCTCTCTGTCTCTGTCTCTCTGTCTCTCTCTGTCTCTCTGTCTCTCTCTTTCTCTCTGTCTCTCTGTCTCTCTCTTTCTCTCTGTCTCTCTCCCTCTCTCTCTCTTTCTCTCTCTCTGTCTCTCTCCCTCTTTTGGAGGGAAACTTTCTTCCTTCTACCTCCCCTGCCCATTAGGATAAAAAAGAGAAAAACAAAGTCCTTTTTCCTTGACTTCCTCCCCCCCCCCCGACTCTCAGAATCCCTGGATTCCTTTAAAACTTGGTTTAAATGTCCCCTATTCCCAAAGGCCTTCCCTGAGATGCGAGCTAGTATCACCCCCACTAAGATCCATTGACTCTGTTCTTATAATACTTGATTTGATTTATTGTTTTGCTTCTTTCTTTGCATCCCTAACAGCACAACATTTGTGACAAAATCAACAATTAATAAATGCTTGCTCCTTGACTGATTCCCCAACTGTTAGCATATACCACCCTCTCTCATAATCTCCATATTCTGGTAATACTCCAACTGCTAAAGACCAAATCTCTCTCCTTCCTTAACTCTACCTCTCTGCACTTTCTTTCCCATTCTCCTCCAACATATACCCTGATCCCCACAAATAAATCCAACTCTGATACTACCCTTGCATTCTAAGATCTTTTTCTTTTTATCTCTGGTCATTTCTTATCAAACCCAAATACTCTGTTTTTCCACCATCGCCTCTTTCATCCTTACTTCATGTGATGCTGAACAGAGCTGGAGGAAGGCCTGCAAAGACACAGACTGGAGTCATTAGAAATCCATGTTATCTACATTAGCAGAGTCCAAAATAAGTGTCTTATTCTGCACCCTGAATCCAGCACCTTCTGGCAGGATTGGAGTAACTAGGTTTTTCATAGATCTTCTGGAGATTGTGGTCACTTTTTTGTCTTCATCAGAGTTCCTGAGTCTTCCAGAGTTGTCTTTACAATTAAATGCAATATCTTCAGGGAGAGATGGGTAAAGAACGGGGATTTTGTATTTTAGTTATTAATAAAGGATATACCAGAAACCTGCAAGGAGGGCCCTAATGGAGAGGAAGCTGCAAGAAGGACCTTATATTTTTTTTAAATTTAATTTTATTCTTATTTTAAAAATTTGTATTAGTCCTTTTTTTATTTTTCGTTTTCAACATTAACTTCCGTAAGTTTTAAATTTTCTACCCCTCTCTCGCCAAGATGACCTGCAATCTGATATAAGTTCTACATATACATTCCTATTAAACATATTTTCACATTAGTCATCTTGTATGGGCACAGTCCTCCACAGAGAAGCATGTCTCCAGGAAGGCCAAATTATCCAGTGTCTGTGAGAGTCACACCCCACTCTTTCCTGCTACCTCTAAGGGATGACTGGGGAACCCCCTACTCAGCTTTGGAGCTGATCATCCTGATTTCTGTGCTCAAGAAAAACAAGAGAAACTTGTTTGTTGCTGGCATGAGGAGTCACTAGGAGGTCCTGCCCTTGGTGACTCAGTTTCCAGAGGCACCAAGTCTTTATGGAGCCTGGCGTTTCCATCCTGGGCAGCTGAGGATATCCCACAATACTCCACATCACCCTCTTCCCTCCCCCATCCTATGTCATAGAATGAGGTGCCTGACAGAGCTGGCATTTCCTTGTTGCTTTTTTGTGTGTGTCTGAATATAGATTAAAGCTCACAGACGCATTCAGCTCTAGCCCAGGGAGAAGAGCTTGTTTTCTCTCTTATCCCTCAGGGAAATATGATCTTCTGCCTCTGTTTCTTTCTTTGTCACTGGGGCTGCAGCAACCTCTGCTTCAGAGCCTATCCCTAATGGCCATCCTCGGGAGCCGACTTTCTCAGGAATACCTATGGACAAAAATTCACATAGGTCCTTGGAGCTGGAAAGGTAGACAGAAGGCAGTCATTGTATTTCAGTCGTATCTTGGACAGCAGCACATGGAGTGTAAGAGGTTTTTTCTTTTCCTTCTAGGATTTCTTCCAGATTGAAATCAATGATCCAATAACTTATATCTGTCATATGTTTTAAGTTCTCTCTATATATAGGGTTTATATATACATCCCTTTATATACATATGTGTTTATATATATTTTGTATACATATGTGTTTATATATTTATATACACATATATGTTCATATGTTATATATGCATGCGTGTTTATGTATGTATTTATGTTTTATATACACACGGTTTTCAAATATATATGCCTATATACCTATACATATGTATACATATATGTATATGTGTGCATATATACATACATATACATATATACATACACACATATGTGTGTGTATGGAATTTAGTCACTGAAAGAGATGAGTATAAAGACAGGAACAGGAACATGGCCAAGGTTGATGGTCCATCCATTTCATCTAATTCTTTTATTCTTGCCCCTAATTTTCATGGAATTCCCAGAGTTGGAAGGAATCTCAAGGGCTGGACCAACATAACCTCTTCCCACTTCAAATCCCCATTACAACATACCCAACAAGCGATCATCCTGCTTTGGTGTGAAGTTCTGTAAGAGGGAATTCACTATTAACAAACATTTATATAGCCCAGTAAGATTTGCAAAATGCTTTGCAGATGTTACCTCATTTTGTCCTCACAACAACCCCAAGGATGTAAGTGCTATTATTATCCCTGTTATACAATTGAAGAAACTGAGGGAGACAGGTTAAGTGACTTACTCAAGGTAACACAGCTAGTGAATGTCTAAGGTGGGACTTGAACTCAGATCTTCCAGACTCCATATTCCAGGGTCTATCTGCTGTGCCACCTAGCTGCCACCCCAACCTCCTAAGGCAGTCCATTTCAGAATAACATGAATTATTATGAAGTTTTTCCATACATCAAGCCTCCGTTTGCTTCTTTGTAACTTTCACTTGTTCCTATATGGTCAATAGAACAAATGAATGCTGCATTCACAGGGAAGCCCTTCAAACACTCAAAGACCCCTACTATGCCCACTTGAGTCTTCTCTTCTCCAAGCTAAACATTCCCAGTTACTCCAATTGATCCCTATATGAAATCAATTCAACTCCATCCTTTTTCCCATCCTGGTGACCCTCCTGTGGGCTCTCTCAAGCTCTTCAATGTTCTTCTGGAACTGTGGTGTTCAGATGTAATGTCACCAGAGAATAGTACAGCAGGATTGTCACCCCTTATTCCTGGAAATTATGGTTCTTTTGAAGCTTGAAAAGGTAATCAGGAAAGAGAAATCACAAGGGAATTATTAAAGTTGAACTGTTTACATTTCTACATGGAGAGCTGATGTTTGTAACTCAGGAGACCTTTCTCAGTATTAGGGTATTTGGAGGAAATACATACATACATCCACACACACATCCATACATATGTATGTATATAGATGGATAGATAGATAGATAGACAGACAGACAGACAGACAGACAGACAGATAGATAGATAGATAGATAGATAGATAGATAGATAGATAGATAGACAGATAGATAGATAGATGGATAGATAGATGGATAGAAGACACAGGGTGAGTTGAATATGAAGGGATGATATCTAAAAAAGAAAATTAAGAGATGAGAAAGAAATATATTGGGAGAATGAAAAGGGAGAAATAGAATAGGGTAAATTATCTGACATAAAAGAAGAAAAAGGTTTCACAATAGAGGGGAAGAGGGGGGAGGGAAGAAGAAATGAGTGAACCTTACTCTCATTGAATTTTGCTTAAGGAGAGAATAACATACACAGTCAATTGAGAATCTTACCCTATAGGGAAGTAGGGGGGATAAGAGAGGAGATGAGAGCAAGGAGGGCAGGCTTGGGGAGGAGGTCGTCAGAAGCAAACACCTGGGAAAAAGGACAAAGTCAAAGGAGAAAATAGAGTAAGTGGGGAGTGAGGGAAAGAAATATAATTCATCTTTTACAACATGACTGTTATGGAAGTGTTTTGCATAACTATACACATATAATCTATATTGAATTCCTTGTCTTCTCAATGAGAGTGACTGAGGAGGAAAGAAGGGAAAGAATCTGAAACTATAAGTTTTAAAAATAAATGTTAAAAATTGTCTTTACATGCAACCAGGAAATAAGATATACAGGCAATGGAGTATAGAAATCCATCTTTCCCTACAGGAAAGCAAGGGGGAAAGGGATGGGGGGAGGCGTCATAGACTGCCAGAAGGAGTAATCAGAATGTATGCCATCTTGGCATGGGGGTAGGGGAGAGATGGAGAAAAAATTTGGAGCTCAAAATCTTTCTGGAAATAAATGTTGAGGGGCAGCTAGGTGGCACAATGAATAGAGCACTGGCCTTGGAGTCAGGAGGACCTGAGTTCAAATTCTGCCTCAGACACATAACACTTAATAGCTGTGTGACCTTGTACAAGTCACTTAACCCCAATTGCCCTCCAAAAAGCAAAAAAGAAAGAAATGTTGAAAAGTTAATTAATTAATTAATAGAAAAGAAAGCAATTATGACTTTCTTAAGTCAAGCAAGTCAAGTCAAGATGACATTTGGAGTTTTTTGGCTACATCACTGCACTATTCATTCATTTACTCACCCATTCATGCATGCATGAAAGCATTCATTCAGTAAGGATTCATCAACCGCTTACTATGTGCCTGTACTGTTCTAGCCATAGGGAGATAGATAAAAATGAAATCTTTCCTACCTTTATGGAGCTATATTCTATACAGGGATTATTTATTCAGTTTTAGTCATGTCTGATTCTTTGTGATCCCATTTGGGGTTTTCTTAGCAAAGATACTGGAGCAATTTGCCATTTCCTTCTCCAGCTCATTTTACATATGAGGAAACTGAGGCAAACGGGGTGAAGTGACTTGCCCAGAGTCACACAGCTAGTAAGTATCTCAGGTCAGATTTTAAAAAGCAAATCCAGGTATAAATTGCATACAAATAAGCAAATGCAACATATGTATGTATACGTATACACATAAGTGTGTATTATGTAAGTGTAAGTATATATGTGTATATATATACAAATGTGTGTGTGTGTGTGTGTGTGTGTGTGTGTGTGTACACCTTTGAGAAAATGTGACCTTCAAGCCGAGTCTTGAAAGAAACTAGGGCTTCAGGTTGGCTAAGTGGCACAGTGGATAGAGCACTGACCCTGGAGTCAGGAAGACCGAGTTTGAATCTGGCTTCAGATACCTAACACTTAGTAACTGTGTGACCTTGAGCAAGTCACTTAACCTCAATTGCCCTGCCTTCTAGAAAGAAAGAAAGAAAGAAAGAAAGAAAGAAAGAAAGGAAGGAAGGAAGGAAGAAAGAAAGAAAGGGTGGAAGGAAGGAAGGGAGGAAAGAAGGAAAGGAAGAAAGAAAGAAAAAAAAGAAAGAGAAACTAGGGCTTCTTCTAGATAGAGTGAAACATTTTCAGTTTGATATTCTTTTCTCTCTCTTTTTTTTTGGAGGGCAGTTGGGATTAAGTGACTTGCCCAAGGTCACACGGCTAGTTTTTTGTGTTAAGTGTCTGAGGCCGGATTTGAACTCAGGTACTCCTGATTCCAGGGCTGGTGCTCTATGCACTGCACCACCTAGCTGCCCCTTTGATATTCTTTTCAGTTCCAAATTCTCTCCATCTCTCCACCACCTCTTTAATATATCCAATGAGAAGGGAAAAAATACAATACTTATTACACATGTGATGCCATACAAGGCATAATTTTGCATTAGTCATATGAAGTTTTCAAAATAAAAATTATCAATTACAAATAACCACAGGTAAATACACTTGAAATCATTAATATAGAAAAATGCAAATTAAAAAAATTAAATGCAGATTAATTATCATACCATTCAAACTGGCAAAGATGACAAAAGCAGGGAACGGTTTTAGAAGGAGAGTGGGAAAACAGGTACACAACTGCTGGTTTGGCTGTGGAATGGTTTTGTTCCAGACATTATTATTCAAGAAAAGGGAGCAAAATGCCCATACCCTTTGCTTGACCAACTATGTGTTTACACCAAGGAAGTCAAAAACTATAACAAAGGTCCAATATATACTATTTATTCATAACAGCCTTCTTTGTGGTGTTCAAGAGCTGGAGAACAAATAAATGCCCACCCATTAGGGATAGATGGAAAATCTATGGTATGTGAATGTAAGAAATATTGTGTAGCAAGAAATGACAGATATGAGAGATTCTGAGAAAGATGGGAAGATACAAAGGAAACTAAGCAGAACCAAGAGAATAATATACGCAATGACTACAAGTATATACATGGAAAGGTCACTCAAAGGGAAGTGAACTCTGAGTAATGGGAAAACCAATGGAGGACTCAAAGAACAGGTGATATCCTTGTCAAGGCACAGGCAACTATTACTAGGACAGAATGTTGTATGCATGCCCTATGTGCAATGTCACCACTGTGTTATGTTTCTGCTTAATTATATTTATTTCATACCATGGAGAATTCAGTCTACAGGAGACAGTTAAATAACTGTGATATTAAGACAAAAAGAAGGCATTCACTATCTATCTATATACACATGCATATATACACATATATAACACATATACAATACATATATACATATACACACAAATATAGACATATACGTACACACACTCTATATATGTATGTATGTATTATGTATATAATGTTGAAACTAAAAATAAATAAAACAAATAAATGAATGAATAAACATAGGCAGATAGATGAATAAACAAGCAGATAGATAAATAGATGAATGAATGAATGAATGAATGAATGAAATAAAAGCATACTGTACCTGCTGTATGGTATATACTTCAAGGAGGTCATTGATAAAGAGAAAGGCTCTAATCAGTATACTATGTGTGTCTGTGTGTGGTGATGAAGAACCAGAAACAAAGTATATTTACCAATTGGGGAATTGCTAAATATTGTTGTTCATCGTGCTTATAAAGGACCAAACTGTTATCGCGATGCTGGGGTCAATGTACAGTGTGTCTGACTATAGTTAATCAGAACCAATATGAGCTTGGAAGGTTTTTACCCAAGGTCATACACAAATAGTCTGTATGAACATTTGGAGTGGAAATTTCTCTGCATTTGTACATCTCACATTTCATTTGAGCTATTACAATTCTGCTTTGCTCATAGAGCACAGCACCTTCTTTGATGTGGGTATGCCATGCTGGGCAGTCCTGTGCCAATGTCTCCTGTGTCTTTCACAATTGATTCCATAGTTCTTCAGAGAGACCTTGAGAGTGTCTTTGTATCACTTCTGCTGACCTCTCTGAGCAGTTGCCTTGTATGCATTCTCTGTAAAATGGTCTTTTAGGCAAACCTACATTTGGCATTTGAACAATGTGGCCAGCCCGCTGATCTTGCACTCTCTGCAGCAGAGTTTGAATTCTTGGCAGCTAAGCTTGAGAAAGGACTGTAGTATCCAGTGATTTTTCTTGCCAGGTGGGCTTTAGAATCTTTTTAGAACAATTCAAATGGAAGTGATTCAGTTTCCTGGCACAGTGCTGGTAGACTATCCAGGTTTCACAATGAGATCAGCACAATGGCTTTGTAGACCTTCAGTTTGGTAGGCAGCCTAATACTTCTCTCCCACGCTTTCCTTTGGAGCCTCCCAAATGCCTAGCTATTTCCAGCAATATATGTATTGACCTCCTCATCTATTGTGTACATCCCTGGAAATTATACTGCCAAAGTAAGTGAACTTATCCGTAGCATTCAAAATTTCTCCAAAACATATTAGCTAAACATATTGGGGTGTATGAATATAAAGGAATACTCCTATTTTGTAATAAATTTTAAGTGTTAGGAATACAGAGAGATACAAAAATGCTTATGTGAACTGATACAAAATGAAGTAAGCAGAATAAAACACACACACACACACACACACATACAACAACCCTGAAACAATATACATAAAGCCAACAACAATGTAAATGGAAAGAACAACTGCTACAAAGTAATTAGAAAAGGTATGTTGAAACTAAAAAAGAAATAAATAAAAATAAAAACAAAAAAGAAAAAGAAAACGAATGTTGAAACTAAAAAAAAAGAAAGAAATAAAAATAAAAGCAAAAAAAGAGAAAGAAAAGGAATGTTGCAAAGTTACAAAGGACAAGCTTGTCCCTAAAGAAGAAAAGTGAGAAGATACTTCTCTCCTCTCACTCTTTTGCACAGGTGGGTGGAATCCAGGAGCAAAATGTGGCATTGATGATTAGATTTTGTTTTCAATGCATTGATTTACTTTTACTGATTTTTTTCTTCTTCCTTTTAAAATATTTTTCTTTAAACATATGTTTATATGGAATGACTCTGGGAGAAGGGAGGATAACAGTTTCAGAGTGAAAATGACAGAGAATAAAACAAAATCTATAAAATTTACCTTGAAAATCAATTTGATCAAATAAAACTAAGAGTTTGTTTTATGAAAAAAAACAACACAATTGATAAACTTTTAGTCCATTTGATTTTAAAAAAGAAGAAAATCAAATTACCAGTATCAAAAATAAAAAGGGCAATTTTACCACCAATGAAGAGGAAATTAAAACAATAATTAGGAAATATTTTGCCCAATTCTATGCCCATTGATTGGACAATCTTACTGAAACAGATGAATATTTACAAAATTATAAATTGCCCAGATTAATTGAAGAGAAAGTAAAATAATTAATGATCTCATCTCAGAAAAAGAACTTGAATGAGCCATCAATGAACTCCCTAGGAAAAAAATCTCCAGGGCCAGAAGGATTTACAAGCAAATTCTATCAAACATTTAAAGAACAATTAATTCCAATACTTTATTGGCTATTTGAGAAAATTGGTGAAGAAGGAGTCCTACCAAATTCTTTTTATGATGCAAATATGGTACAGATACCTAAATCAGGAGGGCCAAAACGGAAAGGAAATGATAGACCAATTTCCCTCATGAATATAGAAACAAAAATTTTTAATAAAATATTAGCAAAAAGATTGCAGCAATTAATCATAAGAATAATACACTTTGTTCAGGTGGGATTTATTCCAAGAATGCAAAACTAGTTCAATATTAGGAAAATTATTAATATAATCTATCATATCAGCAACAAAATTAGTAGAAACCATATGATTATCTCAATAGATGCTGAAAAAGCTTTTGACAAAATACAACACCCATTTTAATGAAGCCCAACAGCAAGAAATAGAAAGAGAGATTCCATTTAAAGTTATTGTAGACTTTATAAAATATTTGGGAATCTATCTGCCAAAACAAACCCAGGAACTATATGAACACAATACAAAACACTTTTCAAACAAAGTCAGATTTAAATAATTGGAAAAACATCAGTTGCTTGTGGTTAGGCTGAGCTAATATAACAGAAATAACTATTTTACTTAGATTAATTTACCTATTTAGCATCATACCAACCAAACTACCAAAAAATTATTTTATAGAGATAGAAAAAATAGCAACAAAATTCATTCGGAAGGGCAAAAGGTCTGGAATATCAAGGGAATTAATGAAAAGAAATACTAGGGAAGGTGGCATAGCCATATCTGATTTTAAACTGTATTACAAAACAGCAGTCATCAGAACTACTTGGTACTGGCTGAGAAGTGGGGTAGTGGATCAGTGGAATAGACTGGGTACAAAAGACTCAGTAGTCAATGACTATAGTTACCTACTGTTTGACAAACCCAAAGACTCTGGCTGCTGGGATAGGATAAGGACTCTCTATTCAACCAAAACTTCTGAGAAAAGAGAAAACATTATGACAGAAACTGTACATAGACCAATGTCTTGCACCATATACCAAAATAAAGTCCAAATGGTTCACAATCTAGATATAAAGTCTGATACTGTAAGCAATCTGGAAGAACAAGGAATAGTTTACCTGTCAGATTTATGGAGAAGAAAAGAATTTATGACCAAACAAGAGACAGAGTGCATTACAAAATGCAAAATAGATCATTTTTATGACATTAAATTGAAAAGTTCTTGTACAAACAAAGCCAATATAACCAAGATTAGGAGGGAAGTGGAAAATTGTGAAAGAATTTTTGCATCCAGTGTCTCTGATAAAGGTCTCATTTCTAAAACATGTGGAGAACGGAGTCAAATATATAAGAATACAAGTCATTCCCATGGTCAAACGACATGAACAGGCAGTTTTCAGAGGAAGAAATTAAAGATATCTATAAGCATATGAAAAATGTTCTAAACCACTATTGATATGAGAAATGCAAATCAAAACAACTCTGAGGCACCACATCTCACCAGTCAAATTGGCTAAGATGACAAAGCAGGAAAATGACAAATGCTGGAGAGGACGTGGAAAAATTGGAACACTAATGCATTGTTGGTGGAGTTGTGAACTGATTCAACTATTCTGGAGAGCAATC
>CM053595.1:291748035-291780828 GCA_028646575.1 Pseudocheirus occidentalis
GGAAGACCCATATGTACAAAAATATTTATCGCAGCTCTCTTTGTGGTGGCAAAAAACTGAAAATTAAGGGGATGCCCATCAATTGGGGAATGGCTAAACAAGTTGTGGTATATGAATGCAATGGAATACTATTGTCCTATAAGAAACGAGGAACAGATGGACTTCATATTTACCTGGAGAGGCTTATACAAACTGATGCTAAGTGAGAAGAGCAGAACCAGGAGAAATTTGTACACAATCACAGACACATCTTATGTGTGACAACCAGCTTTGATAAACTGGACTCTTCTCAACAATGCACAGTTATAAGATATCTCTAAAAGTCTCAGAATGGAAGGAGATGTCCACATTCAGAGAAAGATCTAGAAAGAACAGAGTTTAAATGGAGACTGAAGCAAACTACATGCTCTCGTTCTTTTCTATGTTTGGTTTTGTTTCTTCTTTCCCACTGTTCACTCCATTGGTTACAATCCTCTTTTACAACCAGACTAATGTCCAATGTTAAAATATTTGCAGATCTTATACTTGATTGTAAGCTTCCATGGTGGTGGGGGGGATGAGGGAGGGGAGAAAATTTGAAACTCAAGGGATTGTAGAACTGAATTTTGTAAACTAAAAGTAAATAAACAAATCAATTTTTAAAAAAGAAATGAGGAGCAGACAGACTTCATAATAACCTGGAAAGACATATAAACTGATGCTGAGTAGGGGGAGCAGAACCAGGAGAAATTTGCACACAATTACAGACACATCTTATCTGTGAAGACTAGCTTTGATAGACTGGGCTCCTCTCAGCAATGCAAGGTTATAGGACAACTCCAAAAGACTCATGATGGAAAGGGATACCCGCATTCAGAGAAAGAATTACAGAGTCCGAATGCAGATCGAGGCAAACTTCTTGCTCTCTCTCTTTTTTTGTTTTGTTTTGTTTCCTCTTTCTCACTGTTCACTCCATTGGTTATAATGCTTCTTTGTAACTTGACTAATGTTCAAAGCGAAGGCATTTGTAGAAAGTATAATCAAATCGCACGTCTCCCTGGGAGGTGGAAGGGGGAGGGAGAAGAAGGGGGAGAAAATGCGGAGCTCAAAAGCTTGTGGTACTGAATGTTGTAAACTAAAAGTAAACAAATGAATACACGAATGGATGAATGAATAGGTCTATCAATCGATCTTTTAAAAAAATCAACATGACTGTAAGAACCCTTCTGACTTTGTGTTACTCATGGAAAGACTGCTTCAGTGGCTGGTCATCAATGGAGCAGTGGAGAAAAGATGATTAGTATCAAGGTGGTGCAAACCGCTTGTTTTTCGGTTGTGCGCTAAAAATTTTAATGCTCCTTAGGCTGCTATCTGACATAACGCCAGCAGGTGGTAGTAGAGGGCAACTGATGGCTCTCAAGTGCCTGAGGACCAGCAGATGGCAGCAGAGAGCAGTTCTAGGTAGCATTGCTAAAAGACCAAAGGACATACAGGGCAGGTAGCAGAGATGCCCACTCGGAAGGGTGATGGGACTCCCCGCAGAGAGGAGCATAATGTTCTCCTTAGGAGACAATGATGCAACCACAGCTGGGGTTCTCAACCTTTTTGGTGTCATGGATCCCTTTCACAGTCTGGTGAAACCAATGCTTTAAATACATCCTATACACAGAATTACAAAAACAAACCTAAGTATATTGAAATAACTATTAAAGTACTTTTTAAAAAATTCACAGAACCCAGATTAAGAACCTCTACTCTACAGCATCAGAAATGTGAGCTGTCCCAGTTATTTCTGCAATCTGGCCACATATCACATATGTTCCTTGGTCACATGTGTTCTCTGTGTGTGTGTCCTCCTCCACTAATGACCAGTGGCAGAGTGTACCCCATACACATAGGAGGGATCTTCATCCATCACTTAATTTTCCTTGATTGATTAAATGTCTTGGTTTGAAGCCATGTGTCCTCTGGGTGAAAGGAGCTCTTGTATTATGAGTTTGGGTGAATGCTTATTAACAAAGTGTCTCAAGCTTGGAATAGACTTCTAAGGGCTCATGTATGAAGGAAACTCCAAATTCTCCATGTAAACTGGATTGTTTTACATAAAACTACCTCTAATTTTGCATTCATTCACACATATAATCTGATATAAATATATAATATTATACACATGTATATATGGTTGATTATATGTGACTGACTCATGACCCCATTTTTGGGGCAGTTTTCTTGGCAAAGATACTAGAATGGTTTACCATTAGCTCAGTATAATTAGAGAAGCAAAAGGAAACATTCTGGTATTCGTGGCGGAAGAAGAGATTTATTCCCATCACTACCTCTCAGTAGTTGTGTCATCTTGGGCAACACCCTTAACTTTGTTGAAACTGTTTCTTCCCTTGTGAAATGCAGGTAATATCTTTTTAGATTCTACTAGTTGTTTGAATAAAGTAAAATGGCTGTATATAATGGGCTTTGAAAATAACAAAGTGCTATTTGATGAAAATGGCTGTGTCATTATCACCAGTAAAATAGAGTATGATTCAGGAATCATTTAGGAGGGTAGGTGTAGCAAAGCAATGAGCATTCCAGTGAATTCTTGTTGGGAGACAGAGGGGAAATATACTCAGAGTACTTCTTTCCTTATCAAATATTCCTAAAATACTTGTTTTCTCCCTCTGTTCTGATGCTAGAGAATTTTCTACTTGTGCTCCTTGGTCATCTGTGTTCTCATCGGCCTTCATCAGCCTTCTCCCCCTTGAGCTGCCTCTGCTTCTGTGACTCTTTCCTCCAGTGGATGAGTTCTTGCCTGAAACCTCCATTTAGAAGAGTTCCCAGTCCAGCCATGGTTACTCCTGCCCCAGGTCTGCTCCTGTCTCTCCAGACTTTCCTATCTGTATGTACCTTCCCCATCTCCATTCTCTGATCCCTGTAGCCTGTTCATTAGTTTCTTTCTACGTTTTCTCCTTCTGCCCTTTCAATGTAAGCTTCTTGAAAGTAGAGAGTGTCTTTCTTTTAACTTGCATTTATATTCTCAGTGCTCAATAGTACCTGGCACATCATAAGAACTTAATGAATGTCCTACCTGTCCTTCAGCCAGGTCTTAATTAGTGAGATTTAATTGGATCCAATTGACACAAAAGTCAACATATCACCCCATGATGTCATTGGTCATCTTTGAAAACAGACAAACAGGGAGGTGGCTAGGTGGTGCAGTGGATAGAGCACTGGCCCTGAAGTCAGGAGGACCTGAGTTCAAATCTGCCCTCAGACACTTAACACTTGTAGCCATGTGACCTTGGGTGAGTCACTTAACCGCGACTGACCCTCCAAAAAGCAAAAAATAAAAACAGACAAAAAAATAACAAAAATTAGTGAGTATAGAATCGCCTGAAGTAACTGTAGGTATTAGAATCACAGTATTCAAAGTTACAATTTAACTTTGGGGGGCAGCTGGGTGGCGCAGTGAATAGAGCACCGGCCCTGGAGTCAGGAGGACCTGAGTTCAAATCCGGCCTCAGACACTTAACGCAAAAACTAGCCGTGTGACCTTGGGCAAGTCACTTAACCCCAACTGCCCTCGCAAAAACAAAACAAAACAAAACAAAAAACAATTTAACTTTGGTATTAGAATTCACAGTATTCAAATTTACAATTATGTAAAATATGTTAACTTGTTCCAGCCCAATGAAAATATGTGGGTAAATTCCAATAATTCCATCACTTCAGGGGATTTTTTATTTGCAGTAATCAGCATCTCTCTCTCTCTCTCTCTCTTCTGCCATATCTATCTGTCTGTCCATTCATTTATCTGTCTGTCTTGATCTCGCTAACACCTCTCCCCAGTTGTGTGTTAGATTAAACTTATCTGTATACCTTTAACATACAGCCAAACCCCGCCCCGGCAAATTCTAAGCAACGCATATTGTTTCCATATTTAATCTCTGTAGATGTTTATTGACTAACAGTGGTTCACCTGGCTTATTTCCTAAGCATTCTATAGCTTCTGACATTATTTCCCAAATCTCACTGAGTCAGGACTCAGGCTGACAGGTGGATATAGGGGACAAGGAAGGCCCTAGTTAGGCACTCAGTACAAGACTAGTTTATCATATTCTTTCCTAGCAATAAACCAGGAAAGAGGACTCTATTAGGAGGAAATCTAAATTGGGAAGAGAGACAGAAATGTATGTGTGGTTTGAGACTAAGCAGGAAGCTAGAGAGTAGTTAGTAGTCCCTAGTCTCAATGCAGAAATTAATTATTCAATCAATCAACAGGCATTTTCCCAACAGCTCTTATATGTCAGGAACTGTGTTAGGCAACAGTGGTACAAAGAAAAAAATGAAAATGTTCTTGCCCTCAAGGAGCTTGCATTCTACTGAGGGTGACACATACATCATAGGTAGAGCCTCCTCAAACTGGTGAGATGGTTCCTCAGAAATGTAGCTACTCTTCCCCCACCCCCTCCCAGGTATGAGGTACTTTGTGAACATTCACTCCCAAAACTGTAGCTCATGCACTCCCCACCAGTGTGCCTATGAGTTAATAGTCATTCAAGAAAACACAGTGAACTCAAAATAAAAAATTTACTGGTATAAGAAACCAGTAAGAACAAAACAATCCCTCCATAAAAGCAGGGCATACTATCCCACAATTAACACAGTGTCAGTGGAAGGTGTGGAGTGTTCATTGAGTACCTCGGTAGGGGTGATCAAGACAATTCATCCCCAGCATTGCAGATCCCCACTGTCCTTTCCCTTGCTTTGGCATTGCCATGATTTTCTCCTCGAGTGAAGTATCTCTTCAAGGCAGTTTGCTCAGCTGGTTTCCCTGGACCTATTCCTCTTCAGAGTTCAAATTCTACTACTCTAATAACTAACATTTAAATAGTGTTCACTATGTGCCCAGGCATTGTGCCAAGCTCTTTACAATTGCTCTCTTTTGATCCTCACACCAACCCTGAGAGGTGGGTGCATCTCCATTTTACAAAAGATGACCATTGCCTGACTCTCTTTTCTACTCAGTATCTCCAGGTAAAGTTCATGCATTGTTGGTGTAACTGTGATTCTGGAAAGCAATGCCCAGACTATGCCCAGAAAGTTACTAAACCGGTCACATTCTTTAGAACCATCTCCTGCTGTGACAGACTCAGAGCAGGACTGATATTCATTCTTTACTTCCATCAATAATGATAAGAGAAATTTTTTCATATCTTGTAAAGGATTAGCATTATCTCCACTTATTTAAAACTTTAAAGACTTAACTGTCTAGAAAGAAGAATCTGGTGTGTGTGTCTGTGTGTATGTATGTGCTCTAAAGAGCTGGTGGCTTGATACCTTTTTCTCTATTATCAGCCTTATATCTGCTGTGACAACAATTGGGTTGGGAGGGAATTAATTGATCAATGATTCCCTGATCTACTACCCAAACCTTCTACCACCACTCTCACACCATATCTACAAAATTTAAATAATAACAAAACAAACCAGGGAGGAGATGTTACGGTGAGGACCTTGCCGTTGAGAATGATGGAAGTTATAGATTAATTTGGACTGAAAGATTGTGGTTAATCTGCTTTGTAGACCAATTAAACCACATCTGGAACAGAGCCATTGATTTTAGTTTCTGTTGTCTTAGGGAACTTCTGTATTTTTATGACTCTTTCCCACATAGCTTCATTTTTTTTTTAGTCTTATAACTTTAGTCTATTTCAGTGATTCTCTACCTTTTCTGGCGCATGTTCCAACAGTCTTGGTCATGAGGAGTTGTGGGACAATGAATGCTTAAGTTGGCAACACTACAGGAGAGTAGAGAATCCTGCATGCACAGTTTCTATTTGATAGGAGGCACCTATTCTATTGAGTTCTTTGAGACATTGAAGATCTGATGTGTTTTAAGATTAGTATATGTAATAAGCAAGTTAATTTATTTTTCAAATGCTAAACTTATGATACTCAGTATGCTAGGTCAGTAAAATTTATATTAAGCCATAATTATAATGTTTAAAATTTGCAATACCATAATTTCCAAAATTTTATAGCGCACTTAGCAATGCTCGGTGGTTTGAGAACCACTGATTTATTACCTTTATGGCTTGGAGTCATATATTTCCCTCTTTCCCTCCACTAAAATTATCCTCTGATGACTCATAATGATGGGCAGTTAAAAAGTTTTTGCACAAGAAAACAGCCAATGTACCTAAAATTAGAAGGAAAGCAGGTAATGGAGGGGGTTATCTTTACAGCAAGTTTCTCTGATAAAGGTCTCGCTTCCAAGACAGCTGCAGCTAAGGAATACGGTAGGTAAAGTACTGGGCCCGGAGTCAGGAAAACTGAGTTTTAATCTGACCTCAAACATGTACTAGGTGTTTGATCCTTGGCAAATCATCTAACCCCTTCCTATCTCCTTTTCCTCACATTTAAAATGGGGAGAAAAAAAGGATACAATATTTGTAACACATTTTGCAAATTTTAAAGTACCATGTAGACGTTAGCTATTATATTACAGCTATTATTAAATGAGGAACTAATTCAAATTTGTAAGAATAAGAGCAATTCTCACTTAACCCCAATTGCCTTCCCTTCTCACCCTCCAAAAAAAAGGAAAAAAAAAGATAAGAACAATTCCCCAAGAGATAGATATAGAAAATTTTCAAAGGAACAAATTCAAGCTATTAATATTCATATGCAAAACCACTCCAAGATATTAACAGTTAGAGAAATTCAAATTTTAAAAACTCTCTGACTCTACATTGTACTTTTCAGAGTAAAAAGATGACAAAAAGGGGGAATGACAAATGTTGGTGAAGCTGCAGAAAAAACAAGCACAGTTCATGCATTGCTAGTGGAACTGTGATTCTGGAAAGCAATGCCCAGTCTGTGCCCAGAAAGTTACTAAACTGGGCATAACCTTGGACATAGCACTACTACTAGGCCTATATTATAAATAGATCAAAGAAAGATGGAAAGGACCCAAGGTACAAAATTATTTCTAGTAGTTCTTGGGAGGAAGGCAAAGAATTGGATAGTAAGTGGTTACCCATCTGGGGAATACTTGAACAAATTATGGTTTATGAATGTTATTGAGTACTCATGCTGTAAGAAATGATGATAGGAGGAGCAGCTAGGTGGTGCAGTGCATAGCACACTAGCCCTGAGATCAGGAGGATCTGAATTCAAATCCAACCTCAGACACTTATTAGTTGTGTGACCCTGGGCAAGTCACTTAACCCCAATTGCTTCAAAAAAAATGATGAAAGGGACAGTTGAGATCACAGGAAGATTTATGTGGACTGATAACAGAGTGAAGTTGGCAGAACCAGGAAAACAATTCATATGATAACAACAACATTATAAAGACAAATAATTTTAAATGCTGTAAGAAATCTGATCAATGTGACTGATCAACCATTATCCCAAAGAGTAATGATGAAGCACACCAACCACCTCATGACAAAGAAGTGATGGATTCAAAGGATGAGCCATGAGTTTTGGGGGATACTATCATGGCAGGTATTTATTTTGACTATGCAAATTTGTTACAAAGGATTTGTTTTTCTCTCTCCTTTTCCAATGATGAGGAGAAGGGAATGAGAGGGGAAAATTGACTTTTGTTGATTGAAAAAATTAAATTTTAAAATTCATAATATGCTATTAATTTTTGTTTCTCGAAGGCTTCACTAACAGTGGGCTTAGACACCAAACCACTCATTTTACATATGAGAAAACAAGCCAAGAGAGATCGAGTGATTTGCCCAGTGTCACATAGTAAATGTCTGAGGAAGGACTTGAACCTCAGGTCTTCCTGCCTCTAAAATCAGAGCTTTGTACACTGTTGCCTCTTTACCAAGCTGACTGACTTTGAGTACAACCCTGAGGATGGATGGTATATGTCTCATCTGAAGACAAGATTAACTAAGTTGACGGATTCATCCCCAGATTGGTCGCAAATGGATTTTCCTCCCCCACTTTTGGCCATTCTTGTAGTCACAGAAGGGCTGCGTTCTGTGTTGATGGAATGAGGATCTACTCCAACAAAACCACAGACCATAAATTAGCAAGGATGGTGTAAAGTACAGGATAAAATACATTATAGTGACCCCAGAAAGTTGAAGGGATGGAGGGAGGTCAGGTTCACTTCCTACCGTCCTCCAGGGAGCTTGCCTAAAGAGCTTGAGATTCCAAAGTAACTGGGAAGGAAAGCACCCTGGACAGATCCCAAACTGTTTTTTTTTTCCTTAAGCTGCACTGAAATATTTGGGTTGAAAGAAGGTCGTATCTTTGGAGTTGGGTCAAAGGAGTGGATCTCCTTGGTCACAGGATCAGAGATTTAGACCTGGAAATGATCTCCAAGGTTATCTAGTCTGAACCCTTCATTTTATAGCTAAGGAGACTGAGTGCTGGAGAGATAATAAATAGCAGTGCCAAAATTCAAACTGCCTTCTTCTGATGCCAGTTGCAAGCTCTTTCTCTTATGTTCTCCACAGGCAATGCTTTTCTAACCTACCACTAACACTGACTCATTAGTTATTCTGGAGAGATTGGAAAATCCTTAGATTACTAAGAATGCTAATGGTGCTGTGGTGACATGTTCCAACTTGGGACTTTCCTCTACATGGAAAGGGGTGGGTCAGTGATTTTCCTCCTCCCCTGGTTTCTTATATAGCATGAGTGGATCTCTTTGGGAACTGGCAGAGCACTGACACCGAGCAGAAGGCTGAAAAGGTATTGTCAGGGCAGACTGGTGTTTCATAACTTTACTTTCCAATACCTTGATGTTTCCAAGGTGGTTTTGGGAACTATTCTCAGTGACTCCTCTCCACCCTTCCTTAGTCTGGGAAAATGTTTTCCTTTTTCTTCTTACAGGGAGGAAGGCACAAAGTAGGAAAGGAGACTTGGGGTCAGGTTCCTAGTGGGGTCTCAACCTTCTGTTCAGCCTCATGGACTTACCTCCTTTCCCTTTTCATGACAACTTAGACCCTATTCACCATTAGCGTTTTTTTTCTAGAAGTCAGAAGATCCTCCAAACTGAGGAGCTCAAGATGGTTCTAAGCAGTGCCTTACATTACCGGTGAGTCTTCTCCGAATCAAAGCTGTTCAAATGCTAGGTAAAATGCTGTATGATCAAGGCAAAACCTCCCAGTCCCATTGCATCCCTACTGCCATGTTATCCCTGCAGAACTGGCAGAGCTCAAACAGGTGTGTTTCTAGGGGTTCTCTCTTTCCCTTTCCTAATGCTCATTACAAACAGCAGGTGACAGTGAGTGTAAGCAAAACCTCTTGACCTCATGATGCTGCTTCTTAAAATTTAGCGCCCCCACATCATGGGAAAGTAGACTTTTTAGTTATCGGCATGCTGTCTTCCCAACCTAGACTGCAGATTCTTTGAGAGCTGGGATTGTACTTTTGCTTTCCTTTCCTCAGTGCCAGGCTCATACCACATACTTCTGTGCTTGTCTACATGACAGATCTGTTTCTGATACTGGTGTCTTCAGGGAACCATAGGATCCTATATCTAGAGTTGGAAGGGATCTTTGAGATCATTTAGTCCAACCCGCCATTTTACATATGAGGAAAACTGAGTCCCTCCTCATTGTGATGTGAACTTGCATGGCTAGTGCTAAGAAGTCTCCTGAATTCAGAGCTCCAAAGCTAGGAGAAACCTTAGAGGTCATCAAGTCCAGCTTTCCCATCTTATCGATGAGGAAATGGAGTCTCAAAAACCCTACCCAAGATTACAGAGGCAGTAAGTGGGATTTGAATCCAGGTTCTCAGACTAAATTCTATGTGTTTTCCATGATGCCAGTGTGGAAGGAAGGAAGGAAGGAAGGAAGGGAGGGAGGGAGGGAGAGAGGGAGGGAGATAAAGAGGTATGGGAGGGAGGGAGGGAGGAAGCAAAGGAGGGAAGGAGGAAGAAGGAAGGTTTTATCTAATCTAATCTTTCCTCTTTTTAAACTTTAAAAATACAGATACCTTTTGTTTCAATGCAGCAGAGGCTTTGAAGCAAATATCAAAATAATCCTGCCCAAATAAAAACAGTGAACTTATTAGTTACTTTTAAATGAGGGATATAAATATTTTAACTTCAATAGTATCAATCTCTTAATTTTAAAACGGAGGAAACAGACTCAGAGAAGTTAAACAACTTTCCCAAAACCACACAGTTAACTTGTGGTGAAGCCAAGTGTTGAAATTGGAGTCTCCTGTCTACTGGTTCAGCTCCTTTTTTGCTTTCTATGTCATCTCAGCTTTCAAGTGAAGATACTTGCCTCACCTCCAGGATGGGAATGCTCTTAATTAAGAGAGAATCATGCCTAATTTAATCTGAACCTCCTCTCCCTTTCCCCCTTATATCTTGCACAATCCATTACATATAATGCTGAATGCTATGGGCATCACATGAGGTAGTAAGTGGAAGAGTGCTTTGAAATCCCAAATATGTGGAATTGTTATTAGAGACACAGAGAAGTAATGGCAAAAAGGAGGAAGAGTAAGGAAGAGAACTTACCTGGAGAGAAACTTTAGAGAGCATCTGGTTCAACACCATTGTTTAACAGACAGAGAAACTGAGACCCAGAGAGGTGGTGGGGTTTGTGCAGACCCACACATCTAAGTGATGGCAAAGCAGGATCCAGAGGTCAAAGTTCCTGATTCCCGGGCCTTTCCTTTCTACCTCTCCCAGGAAACTTGTTCTGGCAAAAGAGATAGAAAGAAGAGGGAAGGAAAATAGACTTTGGTGTCTGGCCAGGGAGCTCATTGGGTTGTTCATGAATTCACAAGAGCTGGGAGAGAAATGTCTCATTGGTGAAATGGGCACAGAGATGGAAGTTGGGGGAAAAGCCAGGGAAGCTTAGTAGGGGCAAAAGTAAGGTAGAAAAGAGTAATGAGACTAATCTCGAGGAAAGCAAAGAATCATAGACTTCAAAGATCAAAGGAACTTTAGAGATGTTTTTTAATCCAGGGGTCCTTAACGTTTTCGGGTAATGTCTGGTGAAGTCTTTCAACTTATTTTCAGAATAATGTTTTTTATATTTATTTAATATTTTATTCTTCCCCAACTTACACATAACACTCTTTTTAAGATTTGTTTATAAATTTTTTAGTTCCAAATCCTCTCCCTTCCTATGCTGTCCCCTCATTGAGAAGGCAAGCAATTTGATACAGGTTATACATGTGCAGTCATGCACAATGTATATCTATATTAATCATGTTATAGAAGAAAACACAAGCCATTCTCCCCCCCCCCATAAGAAAAATAAAGAAGTGTTTTTAGAAAATATGCTTTGATCTGCATACTCCATCAATTCTTTCTCTGGAGATGGATGGCGTCTTTCATCATAAAATCCTTCAGAGTTGTCTTGGATCATTGTGTTGCTGAAAATAGCCAAGTCGTTCACAACTGATCATCGTGCAGTATTACTGTACCAGTGTACAATGTTTTCCAGGTTCTACTCATTTTACTTGGCATCAGTTCATGTGAGTCTTTCCAGGTTTTTCTGAGAGCAGCCTATCCATCATTTCTTATAGCACAATGGTACGCCATCACAATCATATACCACAACTTGTTCAGTCATTCTCCAATTGATGGGTGTCTCCTTCAATTTCCACCACAAGAAGAGTTGCTATAAATATTTTTATACATATAGGTCATTTGCCTTTTTGTTTCTTATCTCTTTTGGATACAGAACTAGTAGTGGTATTATTGGGTCAAAAGGTATGCATTGTTTTATAACTGTTTGGCCATAGTTCTGAATTGCTCTACAGAATGGTTAAATCAGTTCACAACTCTGCCAGCAGTGCATTAATGTCTGAATTTTCCAACATCTCCTCCAACATTAGTCATTTTCTTTTTCTGTCACATTAACCAATCTGATAGGTGTGGGCTGGTACCACAGAGCTGTCTTAATATGCATTTCTCTTATCAATAGTGAGTGAGAGCATTATTCCTTATGACTATAGATAGTTTTGATTACTTTGTCTGAAAGCTGCTTGTTCATGTTCTTTTACCATTTATCAATGGGGGAATAACGTTTTTAAGTATATGAAATAATATGATTTCAAAGGAAGCAAATTACATTGAAACAGTGATCAGGATATTTTAAAGAACAAGTTCATCTCCTGATGCCCAGCTCAGAACCTTTCTCTGGGTCACAAAGAGAGCAAGCCACAGAGCCTGGATTCTGACCTTGGTCCTCTGATTGGGACCCGAGGCTGTCTTCATCTCTCCATGGAAGGGCTGTAGCTGCCTTCACCAAACTTAAACAGACTCTTGTGTTTCAGAATAAAAGATGCTACGATGAAAGCCATTTATGTGCAGAATGACCAGTTACTAGCCGGAAGAGTGCAAGGAGGACAACTTCTTGATGGTTAGTGACAAAATCAGTCCCAGTTTTACCATGCTTTCTCCATATTGTCTCTTGGTAGCACAGAAAGGTCCACCATGCAGATTATCACTGGCTCACAAGCCCTGGCCCTAGAAATACTCGTTGTGTTTAAATTACAACCTTGAGAGCCAGAGAGCCCATTGGCTGCAGACTTCATGAAGTCATTTATCATGAAAGTACAAACCAAAAGTCCCTAACAAAGGTGTTACATTTCAACAGGTCCCCAGATATTCTTTTACATTGCTGCTGTGCCATCAGAAGGACTGGGAACATTTTCTCACATAGAAGGATTTTCTCTGTATCTATGTTTTGTCTCGGGCAAGCCCTCTGTTTTCCTGGGAAGAAGAGATTGGTAATGAGGTCTTTGTTTTTCCACTAGCTGGTATAGACTAAGCTTTTTTTTTCTTTTTGGAGGGGGGAAGGATGGGCAATTGGGATCAAGTGACTTGTCCAAGGTCACATGGCTAGTAAGTGGTAAGTGTCTTAGGCTGGATTTGAACTCAGGTCCTCCTGACTCCAGGGCCAGTACTCTATTCACTGTGCCACTTAGCTTCTGCTAGACTACACTTTCAGTACCATAGGGGGGCATAATCCTGCTTTTCCCATGCACTGGTCTCCTAAGTATTGAGATCTGGGTATAGACAGGCATGTCCTCTGGAAAGAGAGGATGTAGTTGACCAAGGCAAGTACATTTTGCCTTGGGAAGAAGGCAGAGTGTTTTTTTAATCTTCTGTGTCTCTCTGGCCTCTTATGTCACCTGCTCATCCAAAAGTCTAGTGTATTCCTGGATGCTCACATCCTGTGACTCAGAGCCTCATGGGAGAAAACAAGCACCCACACTCCAGACCTTCCATTCTGCTTTCTACCCTATTGAAACTTAACTACTCTGTGTCTCCAGCTGTCAGACAAGAAAATATCTGGATTAATAATCCCTTCATGGCTGATAATGCTCTAGCTCTTTGAGAGTATTTGTACTTTCATGGAGTCTAGGCAAAATGGCAGGCTGGTGTGTGTGTGTGTGTGCGTGTGTGGTTGGAGGGATGTTCAGGAGAAAGAGGATTTTCTCATAGCCTCCATATAGTAGCCAATCAGTATTACGTATCTTCTTTTTGCTGATGTTGAAGACATTGGACACCACTTCAAAGTTGTGTCTTCAACAAAGAACTAGAGGATTAAAGACTCCTAGATTTAGACATGTGGTACCTTAGAGGCCATCTAATTGAGCTTTTATTAAACTGTGGGATGCTACCACATATGGGGTCATGAAAAACTCAGCAACAGTAAAAGGTTTTTGAAGGCACAACAACCAAAAGTTAATTCAAAATCAAACGTGGAATGAATCGGAGGAGTTTCTGGCAGCACTTGCCTGTGTCACATCATGCAACTTCCCTGCAGCCTTGGTTCTGAACACAAAACCTGTTAACTTTGCATTGAGCATGCTCCCAGGCCATGCAATGGCCGATATATGCTGCCAGAACTTGAAGAGGGGTCATGATAGAAAAAATTTAAGAAGCCCTGATTTAGTCCAACCTGCTCCTTTTCTAGTGGGGAAGTTAAATGGCATGTCCAAAGTCACACAGGTTGTATGTGGCATAGCTGAAATTTGAAATCAAGTTACTTGAACCCAAGATCAATGCTCTGTGAATAACACACAAAATAAGACAAAATGAGTGAATGAATGGGTGGTACTCAAAAAAAGAGAAGGTCCTTTAGTGCTACACTCTTCCTCCTTGATGGAGGGTTCTTGTACTCCCTGATTCAAATGAGTCCAACCAGCATTTTGTTTTGTCCTCCTGTTTAGCCAGACTAAATGAGGTCTCATCTGGATCAATTAGTGTGGGAACATGTAAACATTCCAGGCAGGCAGCCTGTCGCTTTCTCCCAGTGCTGCAGGTAGGAACTCAGGGGTCCTTCTCCCCAGGTTCATCTGCAGATTAGGAAGGTTAGAGAGGAATTATCTCTTTTTCTCCATCTGATTCCTTATTCTAGGTGAAGAGTTCAGCGTGGTCCCCAATAGGGTACTTGATACCAAACAGTCCCCAATTATCCTGGGCATTGAGGATGGATCCCAGTGTTTTTCAGTTGGGATGAACCAACAGCCTGTTCTTCAGATAGAGGTGAGTTCCAACCTACAGTGCCTCCAGGATTCCTGAATCTTGGTTTACAACACATAGCCTTGGGTCAGGATCCAGGACAGCAGTCTATTGGGATTTACCCCTCTTAACTAGCAGTGAGTGATTGGAGTAGGGGGACAGAGAAGCCTCCTCTAACTTCTGGATGCCTTTGAAATTTACCTCCCTAAGGGAATCCTTCAGCGATCACTTCTATCCTCAGGGAGGTCAGTAGGCACAGAAGATAAAGTCTGCCTGTGTCCTCTGTTTTAGCTTCTCATTGTTTTTGCCTCTACTCCTCAGCATAAGAACATCATGGATCTTTATCGCAGCAAGGAGGAATCCAAGAACTTCACCTTCTATATGTGGGACACTGGGTTTACCTATAGATTTGAGTCAGCCCTCTACCCAGGCTGGTTCCTCTGCACTCTCCATGAGCAAAACCAACCCGTCACCCTCACCAACCATCCTGACGACTCTGAATCTGTTATAACTGACTTCTACCTCAGTCTGTGTAGCTAAGATTTAGCTTTCCCTTGCAATCCGTTGGAGGGATGGCTCAGTCTAAACTCTGGCTTTCAGCTTCTCTCTTCTTCAGATCATAGAATTTAAGTCAGAAAAGAACCTCATCACTGAAACTAGAATCAGGAGGAGGATCTGAACTCAAATGTGGCCTCCAATACTCACTAGTTGTGTGACTTGGGCAAGTCACTTAACCTCTCTTCCTCTGTTCCCTCATCTGTAAAATGGGAATAATAGTAGCACCTAGCTTCCAGGGTTGTTGTGAGGCTCAAAGATATATGTGTAAAGCACTTTACAAATCTTAAAGAACTCTATAAATACTGTTATTACTGTTGTGGCTGTTGTTATTATTCATAAATGTGAATGAAAGGAATCAGTTATATAACATACCTGAAAAGTTGGCATCTATTCTCTTCTTAAAGAACTCCAAGCAGGGGGAACCGGCCACCATTCTACTTTTGGACTACTCTAATTATTAGGAAATACACCCATCCAAAAACATCGAACTCCAGCCTACCTCTCAGACCCCTTACCCAAGTGATGACAGGGACAAAACTATGTTTGATCTACTCTCTACTCCAGCCTTCTGATCCTTACTCTCTTTTTCATGAGAACCAACACATGGTGACCAACAATTCTCCAAATATTGTGCAGGCTGTGCTGGTTCCTCCAGCTTAGGTCTTAGAAGGATGGCTCCCTGTGGTTTCTCATTCGCTTCCCAGACCTTTCTTATTGTTCAGGGAATCAGGGGCTCTTTGAATGTTACTGCATCATGTCAGATTTAGGAGGTAGCAACTTGAATCAGCAGCTGTAGGGACTGCACTGTGAATATCGGCCTGCCCTTGGACCACACACTAGTCTCCACAGTTTGAATCTCAAAGGCGAGATGTCTACGTAATAAAACATGATGTCGCATTTGGGAGCTGAAATGCTCCCCAAGTTTGGGCACCACCAGTTCTCTAGGTGACCTAGAAAAAGTCATAAAATCATAGATTAAGAGGGAGGAGGGAACTTAGAGACAAATGAATCCAGACCTTTATATTGATGGAGAAACTGAGATTCAGAGAAGTTAAAAGATACGCTCATGGTCACGTTGTGCCGTCATTGCCATGTGAATAGAGCACTGGGCTTGGAATCAGGAGGAATCATCTTCACGAATTCAAATCCAGCCTCAGATGTTTACTAGCTGCGTGACCCTGGACAAGTAACTTTATGCTTTTGACTCAGTTTCCTCATCTGTAAAATGATCTGGAGAAGGACATGGCAAAGCACACGAGTATCTTTGCTAAGAAAACTCCAAATGAGATCACAGAGAGTCTGACACGTTAAAAACTGACTGAACAACAACAAAAAGACACACAGCTTCTTCATCTTCAACCTACTGGCAACATGGAACTATAACTAGAACAAATGAGATACATATAGAAGTTTCCAGAAAGCTTCTTGGAGGAGAATCATATTCAATCAAAGTGGACCAAAGTGAAACCCAGGTTTCTAATCAAACCTGGGACATTTTCCCTCCAGGATCTCCTACTTTACTCTGAGGTATTTATATTATTTATTGACATTCACAGTGGCTTAGATCACTCACACGATAACAATTTCCAAAAATATTCCCCCATGTGAATTACTCCTTTTTCTGTGGGTCCTAATTTCTTTAACCATAAAATAAGAGAATGAAATAGATTGTCTTGGAAATCCTTCCCAGCTTTCTCATTCTGTTTCTATGGTTCCTACACAAATAATTTAATTCCACAGTTAAGTAAAATATTTGATTGTTCTTTCAAGATTACCTGAAGACTGATTTTTTAAAAATAACAATAACAGAAAAAATCTGGGACTGAAAATGAGAAGACTCCAACTAGAGAACAAATTTCTTGATATTTTGAGGAAACTTGCTCTTGATTTATCTTTTCTGATTTTCTTTTGAAATTTTCATGTCTTTATTCATTTAAAGAAGAATGTATCATCTTTCCTACTTCGTCTCCCTATTAATCAATTAGAAAAAACCCTTACAATAGATATACATAGTCTGGCAAACAAATTTGCACATTGGCCATGTCAAAAAATGAATATCTCCTGCATTTTATGTCAATCACTTCTCTGGCGGGAGGCATCTTCAGTTCTCTGAATTCATAGTTTATGATTGCCCAAATCAGAATTGTCTTTCAAAGTCATTTTTTTCTCAATAATATTGTTGTGATTATGAGTTTTTCTCTTAGCTGTGCTCATTTCACTCTACATCAGATCATAGAGGTCTTCCCTTCATTGTCTAAAACTGTTCATTTTTAATTTCTTTTATGTTACAATAATATTCAATTACATTTATATACCATGATTTGTTGAATCATGCCTTGAAAGGTAAGAATCCCCTTAGCTTTCAGTTTGGGGTTTTTATAAAAAGAGCTGCTATAAATGTTTTTGTACATGTGGATCCTGCCTAGTGGTGGTATATGCACCGTTTACTAACATTTGAGGCATTATTCCAAATTGTTTTCCAGAATCTCTGCACCAATTCACAGCTTTACCAACAATGCATTAGTATGCCTCTTTGCCAGCAACTCTCCAACATTCATTATTTTTCTCACATAATTTTTGGCAATCTGATGGGTATAACATGTAACCTGAGCATAGTTATGATTTTGGTTTCTGTCAACATTAGTGATTTGGAGTATTTTTTTCATAAGAATGTTGGAAGCTTGAATTTCTTCCTTTGAAAATTGCACGTTCATCTCCTTTGGGCAGTTATCTACTGGGGAATGGTTCTTAGTCCTACACATTTCAACAAATTCCTTATAAATCTTGGATATGAGACCTCTTCTCTTTGCGTTCTAAGTACTTAGCACACTATCTGGCACATATTAAACTTTTGATAAGTGCTCATTGATTGAATGCTTGGAGAATTGCAAACTTAGCAGAATTCTAAAGCTGGAAGGCATCACAAAGGCTGTTCCTCATGTGGTATCCCTATAAAAGAATAGAGGTTTCTGAGACCAGGACTTATCTATTCTTGTATCTGTAGCTGTATCTCTATCACCTAACACAATGTCTGATGTATAGTAAATGCCTTAAAAATATCTGGTGATTCCTACCCAGCAAGACTGAGTATAATGTTCCAGGGGAAAATATGGTCCTTCAGTGAGGTGGAGGACTTTCAAACATTCTTGCTGAAAAATCCAGAACTGGAAAGAAAATTTGACACTCAAATATAAGAAGCATGAGAAGGTAAGCATGGGAAATAAATCATAAGGAACTTATCGAAGTTGAACTATTTACATGACAACATGGAAAAACAATAATTGTAATGTATGAAACTTCTCAGTATGAGGATAGGTGAAGGGAATACAAACTTATATATAAGTACACATACACATATGTCTATATAGGAGGGTTTATATATGCGTATGAACACATATATGAGTATGTGTACATATGAGTACATAGAGGGCACAGGATCAATTGAATAGGAAGGGAAAATACTCTAAGGTGAAATTCTGAGGTGGGTGAGGATTAGAATGAGAGGAGACAGGGAGAGACAGAATGGGGTTAATCACCTCATACAGAAAAGGCAAATGATAATTGTTACAATGGAAGGGAAGAACAGGAAGGCAAAAGGGAAAGGGTCAATCTTGCTCTCATTCTATTTGGCTTAGGGAAGGAATGACATAAACTCCAAACTGGGTATCTTGCCACACAGGAGAGTAGGGGGGATGGGGATGAGAGGTGGGATGATGGAGGGGAGGATAGGGTAGGAGGGAGTGTTGCTGGAAGTACACATTTCTGTAAAAGGACAGGGACAAGGTAGAGAATAGAACAAGGTGGGGGGGCGAGATAGGAAGGAGGGACATGTAATCAGTCTCTCACAATATACCCACTGTGGAGATATTCTGCATAATTACACATGTACAGCCTGTATTCAATTGCTTGTCCTTCCAGTGGGAGTGGGTGATGAGGGAGGAAGGGAAAGAATCTAGAATTTAAAGTTCTATAATCAAATGCTAAAAATAAATAAAAGTATATATAATAATAATAATAATAGTTATTATTATTATTATTAACTACATCCAACTGGGAATTAAGATACATAGGCGCTGTGGTAGGGAGATCCATCATGCCCTACTGGAAAGTCAGAGGGCCAAGGGGGAGGACATAGAAGAGAGCAGATTGGGGGAGGGGTATACAGTGGGATGGCTGTGTTGAGGTGTTGGCTAGGGTAAAGATGGGAAGAAAATTTGTAACTCAAAATCTCATGGAAATGAATGATATAAACAAGAAAATAAATAAGTTTATTTATTTTTTAAAAATCTGGTGATTGATTCAAATTTCCCACCTATAAAATGGGTCCCGTCTATATCATCCTTGGGGAGGGATCACCTAGCCTCTACTTTAAAACTTACTTCCAGTAATAGGACTTATTATTTCATA
Organism: Pseudocheirus occidentalis; assembly: GCA_028646575.1. Taxonomy (NCBI): domain Eukaryota; kingdom Metazoa; phylum Chordata; class Mammalia; order Diprotodontia; family Pseudocheiridae; genus Pseudocheirus; species Pseudocheirus occidentalis. The sequence goes on from CM053595.1 coordinate 291,767,453, forward strand.
AGGCAGTCTCAGTTGTGCAGTGGATAGAATGTTGGGCCTGGAATCAGGAAGACTTGAATTCAAATCTAGCCTCAGACACTTATTAACTGTGTAACCCTGGGCAAGTCACTTAAACTCTGTATGCCTCGGTTTTCTTAATCATAAAATGCTGGCAATTATAGCATCTGTCTTGCAGAGTTGTTATGAGGATCCAGTGAGATAATGTTTTTACAGCACTGGGAAGACCTTAAAGGACTAAAGGAATGTTGGCTATTATTATTGTTGGGAAATTCTTCCTTATGCTGATTTGAAATTCATCTCCTTATACATTCCACACACTGGTCTTAAGTCTGCCCAATGGAGTCATACCACGTAAGAATATTCATTATCGGGGTGGCTAGGTGGCACAGTGAATAGAGCACAGGCCCTGGAGTCAGGAGGACCAGAGTTCGTATCTGATCTCAGACACTTACTAGCCATGTGACCTTGGGCACGTCACTTAACCCCAATTGCCCTCCAAAAAGCAAAATAAAAAGTCCTCAATATTAGAAAATATTAGAAAACAGCCATCAAGTCCCCTTAAATCTCTCCTTTAGAATCAACTGTCCTATGTTCTTCAAAAGTTTCTCATATGAATAACATCAAATACTCTCAGTGTCTTGGTCACCTTCTTCGAAGCTCCAGTTTGTCAATGTCCTTCATTAAAATGTGATTCCCTGCTGTGGATTAATCCAGTCATTCTGGGTAGCAATTTGAAATCAAATAGAATCAGTTACTATACTGGACATGCTTTTTTGATCTATTAACTAACAATATTAGACCTATACCCCAAAGCGATTCAAAAAAAGAGGAAAAGGTCTTCCATGTACAGAGCTATAGAAGTTCTTTTCTATAGTGGCAAAGAACTGGAAACAAAAATAGTGGCCATCAGTTGGAGAATGGCCAAACAAATTATGGCTTATGAATCCGATGGAATTTATAATACTGTAAGAAGTGATAAAGGGGGTGGTTTTAGAAAAATCTGTGAAGACTTGTATGAACAGATACAGAGGCAAGTGAGCAGAACCAAGAGAATATTCAATACAGTAACAACAGCATTGTAAAGAAAAATGATTTGGAAAGACTCATGAACTCTGATCAATGCAATGACAAACCAGGATTCCAGAAGACCAGTTATGAAACCTGCTACTCACCTCCTGACAGAGAGAGAATGAATTCAAATAGCATGAGACATCCATTTTTGGACCTGGTCAATGTGTGTGCATCTATTTTGATTGTCTTTGCTTGATTGTTGCAAGGACTGTGGTTTTCCTTGAAGTGACATGTGGAATTTATATCAAAAATAATAATATAATAGAATCTTCTTTATTTATTTACATCAGAATTTTTTAAAAAAATTGGCAAAACTATTACTAGCTCTGTTTTCTCAACTTACCCCTCTCCCAAACCATGAATTTATATTCAAATAAAATTTAAAATATGACCCTAGATTTAACTGCCCTGACGTTGTTTGACTAGTATATATAAGATTATAGGATCAACTATTTTCTTGTTTGGAAAGTTGTTTGGGAGACATAAGAGAAAAGAAATAGGTTTACCATTAAGGAACCTGAAAATACCTGAACAAGAATTCTTGCTGAAACATACAAAACAAATGGCCATCCAGTCTTTGGTTGAAGACATACAGTAATGGGGAGTTCATTACTTTCTAAAGCAGTCCATTCCACTTTTGTACAACTCTACCAATCCAGAGGACCAGGGGAAGCCAGAAAATCAAACTATAAGAATGGTTAAAACATTCAAGTATTCAAATGGTCATGGATTCAGAAATTCCCTCCAATAATAGAAATCATAATTCATCCATATCTGCCCTTTCGGTACAACTCTTGTCATGGTTAAGTGTTAAAGTCTTAAAAGACTTAAAGTCTTTTCCCCCTGTCCCATTAAGATTCATGTCTTCTGCCCAACTTGTAATGACCCCAAAAGAAAATATATTCGCATTCTCATTTAGCAGATATTTTTATACACAGTTGAAGGGATAGAGACTACAGTTCATGATTTCATTTGCACAGGAAATGACAATAGTAAAGAGAGAGTGTTCCTTTCCTCCAATCTCTACCGCTATCAGAAAGGGAAATTCTAACAATTCAAGGTGGCTCTTAGAATGTTGGACGTTGTCGGGTGTCTTGGGAGGATAGGTGATCTGCCCAGGGTCACACAGCTAGTACATGTCTGAGATGGGACTAGGATCCAGGTCTTCCTGGTTTCCAGATTGGTTCTCTAACCACTACACTACAGCTATTATGCAATTGAAGTATTATGAAATATGGAATTGAGTCTCCCCAGTGTGTGCATGGATGCTGCTTCTAAGGATATCTAAACCTTTGATTCCAATCACAACTTTCCTTTTCCTAAAGTAACAGTAGTGGAACTCTTTCAGACTCTCACCAATGTGCTTGGGCATGCTCTCAACCCCATCTTATCCTCACATCCCTCATTGTGCTCCCAAGGCCTCTTGCCTCTCTAAATTCTAACTGGTCTGTTTGATGGGACAATTTCATGGCAGTCCCATCACTTTGCAGTTCTAGGGACCTCGATCAGTCAGTCAGTTATCAAACATTTATTAAGTACTTGTTTTGTTGCCTGGTACTGCGCTAGGTATTGGGGAGAAAACAATAAAGGAATAGAGCATTGAGTCTGGAGTTGGAAGACCTGAGTTCAAATCCAACCTCAGACACTTATCAGCTCTGTGACCCCAGAAAAGTCATTTAAGCTCTGTTTGCCTCAGGCTCCACAACTGTAAAATGGGGATAATAATAGCCCCTTCCTCCCAGAGTTGTTTTGAGAATTAAATGAGATAATGTAAAGCCTTTAGCACAGTGCCTAGGTGTGATATAAAATGTTAGCTATTATTATCCTGGTCATAAGAAAACCAGGAAAATGTGAAAAATAAAAGTGGGTGAGTCTAGGTAGGTCTTATACAACAAACATTTGTTAAATGCCGACTCTATTCCAGACATGATGCTAGACTTAGTGACAAATAAGACACAGAATCATAGCAACTCAAAGTTGCAAAGTACCAAAGAAATCTCGCCTGTGCTGGAAGGAGAATCCCACTTTTGAGGTCACTAAGAAACGGTACTTTTGTGCAGTACTGTCAAAGTCAAATAGAAAGAGATTCATGCCAGTAACATATTGACTGAAAACCACAAATTAACATTATCTACATTTTACTGTATTTTTGTTTATTTTGTTCAATACCTCCCAATTATACTTTAATCTGGCTCAGGACTCTCGGGAGTTTCGCTGGCAACATATGACTAGCAGCAGTGAGTTCAACACCTCCAGTCCAGTCCAACCTGTCCTGAGCCAAGCATCACTTGGCTCTTTCCAGCAACAGTAACAAAGGCTTGTCCAGCCTTTGCTTGAAGTCTTCCGGAAAAGCAGAGCCCATTTCTTCTTCAAGTTATCAATTTCCTTTTTAGATACCTCATTATCAAGAAATTACTCCTTATCTATTCTTGTACCTTCCACTCGCTGCTCATAGTATAAGACTTTATGTATATCCTGATTAAGTTTTACCTTACTTAATCTGAACCAACATTCTAGCCCTTTGATCTTTTGGAATCCTGATCCAGTCATTAAATTGTAACCCAGTCATAAAATCTGTTTTAGTTTTAATAAGCAGTCCATGCCCTCAAGGAGTGTACAGCCTCAGAGAGGAGCTAAGGCATGCAAAGAGAAATATAATACCAATTAATATATACTGAGTTTAAAAGAGGGGTACAAAGTACCCTGAGATCAGATAAGGAAAGATTAGTCCATCAGAATAAGTATACTTGGGGAAATTCCACAGTCCTCCTCACCCAAGTACCTCAAGAACTCTCTCTACCCCATTCTAATTTGAACAGAGGGCTTATCATAAACAATTTCCAGAGAAAATTCATTCATGATTGATATTATAAGAGGCTGCCTTACTGGTTTTGCTGTTTCTGCCTATGATAGCATCTGGGCTTACAAATTGAGAGCAATATTGGGTCCTCCGCCCACCATCTGTCAGCAATACCACTTCTAGTCCTAACATGTTTGTTATTTGAAAGATGACAGGTGGAGATACCAAGAAGTCTATGTGTCCAGGACTCTAGCTACTGGTGCCAGGGTGAAGTGGACTACAAGGTGCTGGTCAGTGCTGAGGTCTGCAGTAGCTGGTAAGAGAAGATATGTGGTTTTGTTTTTCCTTTCTCTTTTTAAAATCTGTTAAGAGAAAAGGTTTGCTTGGCTGGGAGGGGTGAGAAATAGCTTGGGAGACAGGGAGGGGCAAGAGAGGCAGGAGGAATTAAGCATATCTCTTCAAGTAAGGGCAATATAAAAACTATAGATAGTGAAATGTGATTAAAAAAGGAAGATGTACTTAAAGGTTTCATTTGGGGGAATATTTGTCGAGCCTAAAGTAACAATAAAATAATAAGGAAAGGTCATGTATGTGTGCTCAGAGAGTGTGTCTTGTGAATTTATTTCTCTTTTCTATCTCTGGCAAGGGAAGTTCAAGAGTAATCATGGGAGATGTAGATTCGTATCTATGGTCCTTAGAGAACAACTAGGTGATGTGGTGTAGTGTGGAGAACCTTGGAACTGAAATCAGGCAACGTGGTTTCCAGTCCTTGCTCTGATACTTACTAGCTGTATGACCTCAGGAAGGTCACTGTGGGCCTCAGTTTCCTTATCTTGCCAAATAATTTTTTCATTCAAAAAGTACCTACTGTGTATAGAGAACATGTTAGACACTGGGGAAGATGCTGAGTTTAGATAACACTTGGTTCCTACTATTATGGACCTTGTAAACATATGACATATACCTAAGAGATAGAAATAGTCATTTCACAGAGTTTTGGTTTTATTTTTGTTTGTTTGGGCGTTTTTGTGCAAGGAAAATGCTTTGTAAACCTTACAGCAGCATAAGCATTATTATTAGCCCTTCCTAATCTGGCCCATTCCTACCTTTCCAGTCGTTTCAGACCTTACTTCATCCCACATTTCCATGATCAAGGGGCACTGGTGTCTTTGCTTTCCCCACACAAGATCAGCTCCAGGTATTCTCACTGGCTGCCTCCCATGCCTGGAATTCTCTCCCTCCTCATCCCTGCCTCTTGACTTCTTTCAAAAATCAGCCAAATCCAAGAAGTCTTTCCCCATCCTGCTCAATGTTAATACCTTCCCTCTGAGATAGCTCTGATTTATCATGTCTTATGTTGCTGTCTTGCTTGTATGTATTTGTTTGAATGTTGTCTTCCCCATTCGAATGTGTGTTCCTTGAGGGCAGGGACTTTTTTATCTTTGCATCTTCAGTGCTTAAGCACTGTGCCTAAGTTTTTAATAAATGCTTCATGAGTTGATGTTATCAGAGTTGACATTATCTTGGAGATGCTTACAAAGGGGAAAAATAAATGAGAAAAACCTTATACTGGTCCCCTCCCAGGTGGGGATTTTCCCTTTAGTGTTTAGTAGAATCTTAGAGGGGATGGCAGAGGACATATACTCCAACTTACACCCAAACAGGAATCCTCTCTCCATCATTTATCCTGGATCTAGAGTTACTATATTCCCCTTCCCTTTTCCCTGTTCATCCTCCATCCTCCCCGCCTCCCCCTATCTTTTCTTCTACCTCTTACTCTGAGAACATTGATAAAATTGATCACAATCAAAGTATTTATTAAGCACCTACTACATTGCATCCCCTTACTAGAAGTCAAGTTCCTTGAGGGCAGGGACTGTTTCACTTTTGTAGTCATATTTCAGTACTCAACACAATACTTGACACATAGTAGGTATTTAATAAATGCTTTTTCATTCATCTGTTCATTCATTTGCTATCCTGTCACTGTGACAGTGCAGCACTTTTTGGGACTTACGGAAAATGTACAAATTCAGTGTCTGCCCACTGGAACAAGGCTTTCAAATGACATCATCACCCACTCCTTGCTTGTGCCTTGACATCAGCCTGACCTTGAAGCGTTCAGAGACTAATCTGCTCCACTCACTAAATGTTCCCTGTTTTCCCTTGACCTCCTCTGTCCCCATCTGCACAGCTGCAAAGGGCAAGGGGAGAGGGTTGGGGATGGAGACAAACTGATAGATTTCCTAACTGGTCAATGATAGCCCAAGACAGGGCAAGAGAGGGCACAGGAGTGAGACTGGCTTGGCCATGCACCAGTCCACATTTGTTTATTTGGCTACTGAAGCCACCAATGACAACAACCATGATGGCAGCAACAGCAGCAAGGACCTAAATGCTTGGGATCTCAGCCCTCAGAGCAAATATTCATTAATGTCCCCATCCCGCTTATTATCCCCAGTGACCCAAAAGAGTTGGGAAACCCTTGTGCCTCTTCTTTTTGTTACTCTTCCTCAACCAATTATAGGGGGAACAATTGGTTTGACCCACATTGACCAGGACCTATAAACACAGGGCAGGGACTGGGACAGACAGACTGAGTCTCCAAGTGCCAGGATTTAAGAGCTCTACACAAGGACCGACAGGTCAGTGATGGTTAAGAAGGAGTGTGTGTGTGTGTGTGTGTGTGTGTGTGTGTGTGTGCGTGCATGCATGCATGCAGTGGGGCAGTGGGACCTCTCATTTCACCTCCTTCTGTCTGTTTCTAGTTGTCTCTTTCCTCATTCTTTTTGATCTCATTTTCTCTCCCTTTCCTCCACTTTCTCTATTTTTCTACTAATTCTCTCTCCTTCATTTTCTCTTTTTTCAAGTTTATCTCCTCCAATTTCTCTTATCTAACCCTATTCACCTGCTTGTCTATCTCTCCCTCTCCCTTTTACTCATTCTTTCTCATTTCTACCCTCTTTCCCTTCCTGTATATTTCTCATTCTCCTACTCTGTCTCTATCTCTGTTTACCTCCCTCTGTCCTTCTCTCATCTCTTTGCTTTCTTCCCTCCCTTATTTCCTTCTGTCTCTTTTCCCCCTCCTCTCCCTTCTCTCTTTCTTTCACCCTCCTACACAGTCTCTTTCCCTCCCTCTCTCCTTCCTTCCCTGAATCTCTCCTCCCTCTGTCTTCTCTTTCTTTCTATCTCTCTGTCTTTGTCTGTCTGTCTCTCTGACTCTGACTCTGTCTTTCTCTCTTTCTCTCTCCCTCCTTCCTCAATACCCATTCTCCTCTCCTCATCTTCTCCAGGTAAATTTTTGAGCTTTCAATAGACTCCTGATAAAGATGTGATCAAGTTAGAGACAGGTTTAGGAGAGAGTGAGGATAGATCAGAAATCAGTTCAAGTTAAGGTCAATATTTATGAAGACCTTCTTGTGGGATGCCAGCAGAGCACATCCTCTAGCAGATCCAACGAAGGCAGAAAGGTTTTGAATAATGTGCAGGGTATGAATTGTATGTCTTTTCTCTAAGAGTGATCCTAGAAAAGTGAGAGGTGGCTCATCTCCAGACTGGCCACAGGGTGAGGCATTTTTTGAACCAAACTCAGAAGGTCTCAAAGACCTTCTACTAAATTGCTGAGGAGTCAGGGAGCACCCACAATGACAAAATTATGGATCTGTGAGACATTTGCAGGATAAGAAAATAAATGCCACCAGTAGTAAAGGGTATTATTTAGGGTTCTATAGCTGCTGTGGAAACAGGGGAAAGAATGTGTCTGAAAGATCCTTTGAAGGATTTGAATTGACAGGGCTTTCACGAAAGCTTAGATGGCAGATACAAAGGCAGAGAAAGAATTAAAGCTCTGTTGCCTGGGGGAGAACTGAGAGAAGCAGTACCATGATTCGGTGGAATGAGCACTCTTGAGGTTGAAGAACCTGGGTTCAGATGTTGCTTCTGATAATTACAACCAGTGAGACTTGGGCAATTCATTCAACCTTGGGATTTGGTTTCCTCACCTGTAAAATAAGAGAGGCTGGACTCAGGTCCTTCCACCTTTTGATTCACGCTCTTAGGAGTTAGGTGCTGCAGTGGAAAGAGTGCTGGACTTGGAATCAAGATGACCTGAGTTCAAGTCCAGCTTCAGGAATTTCTTAGCTGTGTCACTTAACCTCTGTCTGCCTTGACTTTCTCGGGTGTAAAATAGGATCCTAACAGTACCAAGACTATTGCAAGGGTCAAATGAGATAATGCTTTTAAGCTTCTTAGCAACGTGCTTGGTGCATAGTAGGCAATTAATAAGGGCTTGTTCCCTTCCTCTCCCTTAAAAAATGGGAAAATTGGTTCCAAGAGTTAGTTTTGGGGGGGAAATAATGGACTTGATTTCTGGACATGTTGAGTTGTAGGTGTTGACAGGAGCCCCAGATGAAGATTTCTGATAGGTAGATGAGTAAGAAGTCACTAGTGAAAAAGTTTCAGTGACAATGATGAGAAATGGAAGATGGGATCGAAGTGTTCATGATAAAAGTATTAACCACACATTTATATGGCATTTTTACAGCTCACAAAGCACTTCCATAGCCATTATCTTATTTGACCCTAACAACAGCCCTGTATGGTAAGCAGCCAGTAGCCAGTAAACTATAATTATACCCATTATATCAAGAAGACAAGGAAATGGGTGTTCAATGATTTGCCCAAAGTCACACAGCTAATAAGAATGAGCTTAGGCTGTAACCTTGCATTGGATCTAGAGAAATCTGTCTAGTCTGGCTAAGGCTATGAGATTTTCTCCTATATTATATATAGGAAAGTAATTCCTGGGGTGTGACTTCCTGTCTTCTCTCCTAAAACATCTCTCAGTGACATGTTTTATACACACACACACACACACACACACACACACACACACACACACACTGAATTTTCCCTGCTTTTTGCTTTCTTTCTCTCTTTGCTCCTGGGGCATCAGATACACTTTCTAATGCAGGTTTCTTTTCTTTTACTTCTGCTTTGTAGGGCAATTTTACAGGACGGGACCATCTTTCCTTTCTGACTGATTGATCCTCTTCTTTCTGGCTTTTCCCTTACAATTTCCCTTACTCCCAACACTAAGACTGATTTAGCAGTTTTTGTGAACACCCCAAGGATTTGCTTAAATTCTGTCTCTCCTGTGTCTTGCATAGGTCCATCTAAAATCTGATCATGTTAGAAAAAATTCTAAGGGTGGGACAGAGTTATTATTTTTTTTCAGCTTTTTTGGAGGAGGGAAGACAGGGCAATTAGGGTTAAGTGATTTACCCAAAGTGACATGGCTAGTAAGTGTTAAGTATCTGAGGCCACATTTGAACTCAGGTCCTCCTGACTCCAGAGCTGGTGCTCTATGCACTGTATCATGTAGGGGCCCCATGGGGCAGAGTTTTAAGTTATATGGACTGGGAAAAAGCAGAATAGAAAGAAAACATATTTGGGAGTAAACAGCAAGATAGCTGATGGCAGGGGAGGGGTTGGTAAACCTTAGCCTAAGGCTGGAAGGGGTCTCACAGGTCATCTAGTTCAAATCTCTCATTTTACAGATGGGGGAACTGAGCCCAAAGAATTGAAATGCCTTGCCCAAGATCATACAGCTAGTAGAAGTCTTACCACAAGACTTTTATGACTGTGGAGGAGAGAGTGAGGCTACTGATTTTGGCAGCTCTGTCTCCCTTCAATTCAATTCATGTGCAAGTCAAGACATCACCCTCATGATGTCACTGGTCTTCTTTGAGAGTGGAGGTTGAACAACAACAGTATATATCAAAGACAGGATTTAAGCCTAGGAATTATGACTCTGGAGACAGTCCTTTATCCATGGCATTGTGCTGTGCTCCTTGGATTCCTTGGATTTTTAGAGCTGACAGGGAGCTAAAGGGCCACCTAGATTTCTTTTTTTAAAAGACTTAGGGAGTTGCTGCTACTGACCCAAGTTTGCTTAGAACAGTCAGCTCAGTCCTGACTCTCCCAATTTTAAATTCACACCAATAAGGGCCAACTACAGCACAGATTCTCGAATCTCAAACCCACTAGCTGCTCAATGGTCCTCTTTCTGTGAATGAATGGAAAAGAAATGGATTTCTTTTCTTTAAAAACCTTGGGAGAATTCATAGTCACCTGCAGTCATTGTGTCATTTAGCTCATCTCTAGTAACTTACCAATTCCAGTCAAATCCCAGTATTTCAGTCTATAGAGAGCAGGGTTCTCATCACGCCACTGCTGGACCTTTCTCCCTCCCCACAACCAGGAGCTAAGGGATGGGCCACCTTCTTCTGGATGATACAAAGAGTCAGGATCTGATCCTAGGGAAATCCTGGAAAAATCCTAGGGAGTCTTAGGGAAAAAATCTACAGACAGAGAGGAGGACGACAAGCTTTCCAGCTGTGCCTACCACTGCTCCCTCCACAACTCCATTTCTGAGCTATTTTCTCCAGGAATTTGGAATTTTAGAGCTAACCAAGGATGTGCAATAGAGAGGATCATGTCTAACTTCCTCACATTACAAGTGAAGAAACTCAGATTGAGAGAAGTAGAGTCTTTGTCCAAGTTCACAAAGCCAGTATGTGACAGAGTATGGTTTAATAGCAAGAGCTCATATTTCTTTAATAATGCCTTATGGCTTACAGAGGCTTTTCCTCCTAATTCTGTAGGGCAGGATCTCAGATATTGCATTTTACAGATGAGGAAATAGAGGCTCATAGATGTTTCCAGGCTTGCCTGGGGTTGGGTAATAGGTTCCTGTTTCAGCTGGTCCTCAAAATTAGATTTTTGGACTGTCCACTAAACTACATTGTGTCTTTTCTAGTGACACCACAATTAAGGAGTAAAATGTATTTGGTGTGGGGAAGTTCGTCAGAGTCAGACGGTGAATTGCTTCCTTAAAGGCAGTCCATTCTCCAGTTTCCAGGAACTATTGATGTGGAGTACATGTTCATTAATCCCTCACTACTGTTAGCTGAACTCAGTGTAAAGGCACCCTAGAAATCAGAATATGGAAACCCTCACGTCCACAAGCTTTTCAGCACCTTCGTTTCCTAACCAGAGAATTCTCTTCTCTTCCTTTCTCAGCTGGGTGCACTCCACCTTAGACTGCAGAGATGTGTTCTCTCCCCATGGCCCGGTACTTTATGTAAGTTTTTCCAGTTTCCTGGCGGGGGCCCTCCTGGAGATTCCTCAGTCTTCCTTACTCTGCTGAGAAGGAGATACAAGGGGGACAAGAGAGCTGTCTTCATGTATTTGAAGGCTGCTGTATATAGAATGGATTAGACTCATTCCATCTGGGACCAAAGGACAAAAGCTCCAAAAAAGAAAAATTCAGACTTCAGTGTTGGAAAAATTTTTCTATGAGAGCCACTCCAAGGGGAATGAGCTACTTCCAAGGGCAGTGGTTTCTCCCTAGAGGGCTGTAGGCATAGACTGGATGATCATTTGTCCTGTATCTCACAATGGAGGTTCCTTTCCTGGGTGTGTTGGATTAGATGGCCATTTAGCTCTGAGATTTGGTGATTCTGAAATAACAAAAGAAGTCTGAGATGGAACTCAGTGCTGGTTCATAGGGGAACAAAAGTCTCATGCACACAAATCAGCTGAATAACACTAGACTTGAGTCTGTGAATGAGTCATACAAAAAGACCTCTACCCAAGCTGGAAAATTCCAAAGGGAGAGGTTTCAAGTTCTGGTATAGAACTTTGACCCCAAATTGGGAAAGTGAAACTGACTTTAGCATACCTAGGTGTTAGCCAGAGCACATACCTGCTTGAGGGAAATGGCTAGAATCTAGCTTTAGCACCTTCAGAACAAAGGAGGAGTTCCCAAGTTCCAGCAATCCTTATGATTCATGCCAAGTGAAACCAGCCCAGTGGCCCAAGGTAATCATGGCATTACTTTGATGTGTCGCTCACACCCCAGTTTCCTTTCCTCCTCTCCTCCAAAGCCCCATATTTATCTCTAAACCTATCATTATAACACAATACTGGCCATGAATGATGATGAAGGAGCCTTGGTCAACTCTCTTTTTGGTCTCAGAAAAACACTTGGCCAAGCAAAGCTGTGACAGCCGTGGTCTTGTCCTAGGTGAAACCTCCTCATCCTCATTAGTAGAGAACTGGGGAAAAGGCTAGAAAAAAAAGCTGAGATAGACTGAATGGGTGAAAGTCAGGCCAGTCTAAATTCTTATCACCCCTGCAGTGAGAGTGAATTTCTACCCTGAGATAGTTCTAAATGTGTTCATAGATTGATGAGGAGGGGAGGAATATGGCAGGAAATTCAGCCCCTGTAATCACATCATAAAAACGTCCACATTAAGAGAAGCAGACTACATGAAGAGGAACAGAGAGGTAATAACCCTCTTGTGCTCTGTAGCTTGATAATTAATCATTGTGTTTGGTTCTGGATATTATATTTTAAAATGAACATGGAAAGGGTAAAGACTTCCTTGAGAATGACCTGTATAGTAAAAGGGAAGCTAGGTGGCATAGAATAGAGTGCTGGCCATGGAGTCAGGAGGACCTGAGTTCAAATCCAGCCTCAGGCACTTAATAACTGTGTAGCTCCAGGAAAGTCATTGAACCTGTTTGCCTCAGTTTCCTAATCTGTAATATAAGGATGCTAATAATAGCAGCTACCTTCCCGGATCGTTGTGAGGATTATTATTTCCAAAGTGTTTTTGTGATGCCTAAAGCTTTGTATAAACTCCTACTGTTACCATTAGTAAAGGATTTTGAGTCCTTGACATGGGAGGGTCAATTGAAGGAACTGGGGATATTTAACTTGGAAAAGTAAAGCTAATTTGGTCCTAACGTTAGCAAAAGCTTCCTGACAATTGTTTAGTCAATTAGCCGCATCTGACTCTTCTTGGCAAAGATACTGGAGCAATTTGCCATTTTGCAGATGAGGAAACTGAGGCAAGCAGGGGTAAATGGCTTGCTAGGGTCACACAACTAGTAAGTGTCTGAGGACAGATTTGACCTCAGGTCTTCCTGACTCCAAGACCAGTCAGGACCTGCACCACCTAGCTGCCCTCCCAGCAACAGTTAGAGATTCAATTCAATTCAAAAGTAGTGCATGCTGCATCTCAGAGTAGTGGTTTCCCCCTCATTGGAGGTACTGCAGCAGAGACTGGAGGACCAAGTGCTGGGTTCATTCTAAAGAGGATTCCTTTTCCAGCAGGGGCAAATTAGATGAATTTATTCATCTGTAATATAAATGGGTTGAACTGGATAGCTACTGAGGTCCCCCAACTCTAGACCTCAAATCCCCATTGTACAGATGGAAAAACTGAGACACAGGGGAGGTCAAGTGACTTGTCCTTGGTCCCATGTTGAGTCAGAACATGGACTCCTGTTTCCCAGTCTCATGTTCTTCCAAAGTTATTGTGATATTTCCTTTAGTATATGGGGAAAAGGAGAGGCTGACAGGTTTTAGGGTGGAGTAATGTGTAATTGTGTGTGCGTAGGAGGGTGAGATTTGGGGCCTAGTCCTAATCTGAAG